>JAJGRW010000709.1:53109-246816 GCA_025461045.1 Carex parvula
TACCTTACTTAGTTAATCTAGATTTTATCTTGTATCTTTCTTGCTTTTTCTTATTCAAAATCACTAAAAACTGGCTTTTGAACCCCCCCTGCAGGAAAATACAGGTTGAAATATAATCTGAGAAGCAAGGGGCCCCTGTTCGACCAAACTCCTCCAGACTCAGCCGAGACTGCTCAGCCACCCCCTGGTACGGCCCGTACCAATTCAGGCACGGCCAGGCCGCACCAATCTGGTCCGACCCGTACCGAATCTGGTCCGACCCGTACCAGACTGGTCCGACCCGTACCAAGACACCCGTACCTGAAGAGATGGCTGAGGCAGACCACGAAGCCCGACTCAGAATGGAGGCAGAGGCCAGGGAAAGAGATCGACAAAGGCGCGAAGAAGAAGAAGGCCGCATGACTGACGACGAAGCTGATGGTTTCATGCCTCGGACGCTGCGAGAATACAACGTGCCGAGAGCTGGAGATGCGCGAGGTGCGATTCGACTGCCACACATTCCAGGACAGCAACCGAACTTCAATCCGGGGGTTGTCAATATGGTGCAGCAGAACAGCTTTCACGGACTTGACCACGAGGACCCGCACGCTCATCTCCAGACCTTCCTCGAGTGCATCACGACCATCAAGACCAACGGTGAGAATGCTGATTACACAAAGCTTGCTTTATTTCCTTTCACGCTTAGGGATAAGGCCAAAAAATGGTTGGGATCTTTACCTAGGGACTCTGTTAGGACTTGGAGGGATTTGTCCAAATTGTTTTTGACCAGATTTTCCCTCACAAGAGGACAGCCAAGGTAAGACAAGACCTGACCAGTTTTAGGCAGATTTTTGATGAACCCCTGAATGAAGCGTGGAAAGGTTTAGAGAATTGCAGTACTCCTGTCCCCACCACGGTTTACCCGATTGGCTTTTAATTCAAACGTTTTACGACGGCCTGAATGAGAGCACTCGTGCTTACGTGGACGCTGTTGCGGGAGGCGCGTTGATGTCAAGGGAGCCTTTAGAGGCTATGAGCTTGATAGACGACATGGCGCAGAACCAGCAGTGGTCCGGCCGCGACACGTCACGCCCACGAGGAGGCCAAGGAGGTAGCCAAGGAGGGCAAGTACGAGCTCGATCACATCACAGCTCTCACCGCCAAGATGGACGCCATGCAGCGGGCGATGGACAAGCTCAGTGTCAAGGCAGTCGAACAGCAACCTCAAGTCTGCGTCATGTGCGGAGACGAGAGGCACGCATACGAGCAATGCCCGCTGGTGCAACAAGACGAGGAGAGTGAGCAGGTCAACTCTCTGAACAACGAGCCTTCCTTCTTCCCACGACCTCCCTTCAGCCGGTCCTACTCCAAGGATCCGGTTGAGCAGCAGCACTGGAGGCCGAACCAGAACAACCCTGCGCCTTTCAACAACTCCTCGTTCAGACCGCCCTTTCACAACAACAGCTTCCAGAGGCCGCAGTACACAACAACAACTGGAACAATCGGACGAACACAATGGAAACTACCCTCCTCAAAGCAACAACGATTGGAGAGCCCAAGCTTCGAGCAGCAGCAACAGCAACAATGGCAACAGGAACTTCTACCAGAACGCTTCCTTTCCCAATCAAGGCAACCGAGCAGCTCCCTTTGACCACTCAAAGTCATTTGCGCCTGCCGATGTGAACGACTTCACTCACGAGCAGGGCAAGATGAATCAATGATGTGGGAGCAGATGCAGAGCATGACCACTCAAATGGCTGCCCAAAGCAAGTTGCTGGAGCAGCTGAGCCAGATGGTCACCTCAAGCCATTCTCGACCCGGAAGCTTCCAGCTCAACCCGAACCGAATCCAAGAGAAGAGGTTAAGGCGATCACTCTGAGAAGTGGGACCCAATACGACGAGCCACCAATGCCAAGTGAGGGCACAGTTGATCCGATCCTTGACGCGACACCTGACGTGACCCCGACCCCTGTGTCAATTCCACTGAAGGAGGTTAATCCAGAACGAGCTGAGGTCATCCAACCTCACGCGAGTGCAGACTGCACCAGCTCGGCAAGACCTGCACAACCTCCATCCGAAGCGTCAGGACGTCAGAAAAAGAAGGATGCCGAGAAACCACCTCCATACCGGCCACCTGTTCCATTCCCCCAGAGATTAGCTGAGACGAGACTGAACGAGCAATTCGCTAACTTCGCAAATGTCATCAAGCAGCTGCACATCACCATCCCTTTCGCCGACGCTCTGACCCAAATGCCCACCTATGCCAAGTTTCTGAAGGACATCCTTTCCAACAAGAGAAGCTTAGAGGGGCACGCGACAGTCAAGCTAACGGAGCAGTGCAGCGCAATCTTGAAAAGCAAGCTACCCCCCAAATTGGACGATCCTGGAAAGTTTTCCATTCCATGCACCATTGGGAAGGCAACAATTAAAAAGCCCGTGTGATCTAGGAGCGAGCGTGAGTCTCATGCCACGCACCATCTATGATCGCATAGGAGTGGGGGAGCTCAAGCCCACAAGGATGACACTGCAGTTGGCGGATTCTTCAGTCCGATTTCCACTTGGTGTGGTGGAGGATGTGCCAGTTCAAGTCGGGAAGTTCTTCGTGCCCGTCGATTTCGTCGTCATGGAGATGGAGGAAGATAGGAAGTCCCAATCATCCTGGGGCGACCTTTTCTGAGCACAGCTGGCGCGATAATTGACGTGAAGCAAGGCATCCTGACTTTGAACTTTGGAGGGGAGAAGGTGAAGTTCCAAATCGATCGCGCCATGAAATATCCGTCACGCTCTGAGACATGCTTCCGGGTTGACGGGATAGAGGATGCTTGGCTGATCTGGCCGAGGACTACTTCCTTGAACAAGTCAACAACTCGCTGCGCCAAGACGCTGAATTCCTCTTGCCAAGCGAGGCAGCGAGTCAATCTGTGCAGCAGATGCGATTCCTGAGGATCTGGAAGTCTCCGATGCGAGTCGGATGGATCACGCGAGGACCGTACATCACACTATGAGACGAGGACTGAAGGGGAGCTTGCCAAGACCGACGTCTCGACAACACACGAGTCAGATCACCCAGATGCGACTCGTGTCAATGATCAGATTGAGCATCCGACTCCAACTCAAACCTCTTCCAACCAATCTCAGATACGAGTTCCTCGATCCAGAAAGATCTTGTCCCGTGATCATAAGTGCAGATTTTCAACCTGATCGGACTGCTACACTCTTGGAGAAATTGAAAGCTCACAAAAGCGCGATCAGGTGCTCGATCAAGGACTTGAAAGAAATCTTGCGGATTCATCTGATGCAAGAGTTTGATCGAGTGATTCGTGGACCTCAGAGGTGGGTACTCCCCCCAATGCCACCCGATCCATCTCCAACCGAAGCCTGAAAAGAGAAGGTCGAGCTCGAGACCTAAAACGAGCGCTCCTTGGGAGGCAGCCCAAGCCATTTTTACCTGCTTTGCATCTTAGGAACAGATAGACATGCATTCTTCTGCATTGCATCACGAGCGGCTTGAGAAGTCAAGAGAAAGAGAAACGAAAATTTGAGAGGTTGGTACGGCTAGGCCATACCACATTGGTACGGCCTGAAAATTGAAGGTTGGTACGGCCAGGCCGTACCTAGGTCAGAGACGCGAACCGACGCATTAACTGCCGCCTTTTTCTATTTAAACCCTCCGTACCCGTACCCCTTCCCCTTCCCAGCCGCACCTCTCTCTCCATCTCTTCTCTTTCTTCTCTCCTCTCCATTCTCTTTCCTTTCCTCTCCACTCCTTCTACTTCCCATCTCTTCCAGACCCGACACTAGGAGCCACGACCAAGCACCACCCGGAGCACCAGCGCCCCCTTGGTCCGACCCGCACCACCTCACTGGTCCGAGCACCACCTCCCCAGTCCGACGCGCGCCACATCTCTAGGTTGGTACTTGTTCTCCATTTCCTTCCATTTCTCTCTTCCTTTCTCTTTCTGCCCATTTCTGTCAAAACCCTAGCTTGGTACGGCCACCCGTACCAAGTAGGTACGGCCCGTACCGGCCTCTCTGACCTGACACCAAACCTGTACCAGTTTGTACCAATTAATCCTACCAGCCCAGTTCTTGTTGTGCAACATCCTTGTACTGGTTTAGGAGTTACTTGGTTGCAAAATTCCAATTTCTGTCACTGGTACCAGTTGGTGCGGCCCCCTACAGCAGCCAAACACCAAAACCCTAAGTTAGGTACGGCCCGTACCAGCCTGTGCGGCTAGGCCGTACCTACCTAGGTAAGGCCAGGCCGTACCATCTAGGTCAGACCAGGCGTACCTACCCTGTCGGACCCTTACCACCCAACGCCACAAACGTCTTAGAGAGATGAGTCGAATTCCTCTCACTCCGCCGCACCCTCTGACGACACCTCATTCCTTCCGCCCACTGGCCCGACAGCGACTTCCCACCTGCTGCTGCACCTACTCTTCTCATCACTCCCACCGGAGTGCGTCTCGGAGTGGTCGAGAGCATCTCGCCACTCCAGGGAGAGTGTAGCCAGGTCTGGGTCTCGCCAGAGTACTTCCCTTCGGGACGCTCTCGAGCCCCATACTATGAGGCGAGACCACCTCCAGTGGGCATCAGTCAGGCTATCGGAGCCCACAGGAGAGCCCATCCTACCATCCATCTGGAGACCAGGACCAGGGCTCTGACGAGGCCTCTGACCAGGCCTCCGCCCAGGGCTCCGTTTCCCGGCTCTCCGATCACAGCTCCGACCCCAGCTCTGACCACGCCTCTGACTCCATGGGCACCGATACGGCCCTTTCTGATGCCACCCAGCGTGCCGACGCATACACCGAGCAGTACTTCCTCATTTCGACCCGTCGGCAGCTCAAGAACTTCGAAAATCTGCTGAAGAAGAAGATCAACAACACGAGGATTGTTGATTTCTCTGCTCTTCAGACGCTGGGACTGGAGGATGAGTTCCGCCGCATCACCACCCGGATCGGGATCACTCCAGCTTTCTGGATGATCGCCCAGAGGGGTTACAAGAAGCTCACCATGGAGTTTCTTTCCTCTCTGGAGCTCAAGTACCTCGCGGAACGACAACCCGTTCATCAGGTTCCGAATGCTGAGGAGACCAACGTGTATGGCTGTCCGACTTGAGGGAGTGGTTTGGCTTTGCGCCGAACCGACTACTGACTCCCTCTCTTTCTCTAGGGACTGGAGCGCGACAGCTTCTGGGCGCTGATCTCTGGCGGCCCCTGCCGGGTCAGCTTTCACAGGGAGTACAAGCAGCTCAATGTCACACATCCAGTCATCCGGGTCCTGCCTGCGTATCCTCGGTTGCACCATCTTTGCGCGTGGCGAGACGTTCGCCCGCGCCAATGTTGAGGATATGCAGCTGGTGGATCATATGCTGCGCCCCCGACAGCGCTCTCGAGCGGCCCGATCTGATGCTCGCCATGATCCACCACTGGATCGACAATCCAGAGGCAGCCAAGCCGGGTGGGCGTTGTCTACATCCGGCCTATGTCACTCTGATCGCCGAGCGCTTACACCTCCAGATATCGGCGACGAGGAGTGCAGGAGTCCCGATCTCTATCCTCTCTCTCAGTTCAGCACCTTCAAGTTCATCGAGCAGGCAGCAGGCCGCAGATGGGCGTGGTGCTTGGGCATGGCGCATGCCTGACGGTAGGACCAGCTATGTCATGCCTTCCCGGTCACTCTCTCCTTCACTGAATCCGGCGCACTTGGTTATTCCGCCGTCAACACCCGCGTGTCAGCCTGCCCCTGTGGCCCCCACCCTCCACCTCCCCCACCTCCACCACCACCTCATGGGGCGACGAGGATATGATCGATGCCCCCACCTCTCCAGTCCATGCTCCGCATGCGCTGACGCATCGCTTCTCTCTTCTTCATGTTCACCCATTCCCCAGCCAGGCTCCTCCCTTATCCGGAGCAGGTACATCCTCCACCCTTTGGTGCAGAGGTACCTCATGTCTTTGGGAGTTGGCCCCCATCCAGTACCAGACCGACCCTTCCACCTCCACCTTCGCTGCCGGCCCCCTTACCTCCTACAGTCGACCAGTGTATCCCCCCTCCTGTCACTGAGACCCACCATCCAGGATGTCTACCACCTGATGTACGGCATGCGTCAGGAGCAGGGTGTTGCACTATACGAGCAGGGCGCCATACCTCCGTGAGCAGGGCGCCACACTCCGTGCGCAGGCGCACACTTCAGGATCTCACGCAGCGAGTCACTGGGATAGAGGAGCGGTTTAGCGAACTGGCTCTGGTACGACCACCCCGGAGGGCTGATCAGGTTCGCTCTCTTTTCCCCGAGCTTCTTTATCTCTTTTTATCTCATAGTCTTGAAGCATTGAGGACAATGCTCAGGCTAAGCTTGGGGGGGATGTCAGTTGCAGGTAGGTCATGTTTACTTTACCGTTATTTTTCTTGCATTTTTTCGTATTTTCGTGCATTGTTAGGTGAAGATCTTGGGTGATTTGCTAGAATTGAGAATAACTTTGAAACAATTTAGTTGTGATTAGGATAGACCTGAGTGAATTGGAACTAACCCATGATTGGTTATTGAACTACTTAGGTTGAGATGTTTTTAATAATGGAAAAGATGAAACAAACTTAGAATTGAATCGAACGAGATTATTCGAAAAAACTGAATTATGCCTTTAGGAATTGGGATTTTCAAATTAAGAAAGTTTGGAATATCCATTGGTATGAATGAATACCAATAGATGTGTGTATTCATGGTATGAGCAAACCAAAAAGAAAAGAAAAAGAAAAAAATAAAATAAAAAAAGAGGAAAACAAGAAAACAAAAGAGAAAAGATGGAGAAAATAAGAGTACTGGCAATAAGCCTCGAATGGGCGCCTTTGAGCTCGTCTCCCAATTAGAAATAAAGAAAGAAAATTTTGTTCATACCAACACACTTCGTTCGCAACTTTCTTACCCTTTAGCTTGATTCAAGCTTGGGGGAGGGCAAATGAAAAGAAAATCACCTTGAATAAAAGCACTAACTCAGAAAAAGAATGAAATTGTTTCGATCAAACCTAAGTAATTAGTCTTTCCATTGTTAGAAGCATCTCAAAATAAGAAGTTCAATTGACTAATTGGTGGAGTGAATCAAGGTTTATAAGGGATGTTTGAATTACAACCGAATCGATTCTAGAAATTCTTGATTATAGCAGACTCACGTAGGTTTTCACATTTAGACTTGTATCCGCATTTAGATTTAGTTGTCCAGCACTTTTACCCGAGTTTGAAACTTTTTTGCTTGAGGACAAGCAAAGGTTCAGCTTGGGGGAATTTGATACCTCGCATATTTAGTCTATTTTAGGCCTGTTTTAGTACCAGATCGTGCCCTAATTCACCAGAATCATGTGCATTTCATCGATATATGTTTAGAATTTGGTACTTGCTGAGTGTTTGTTTGTTTTCTGCAGGTTTGGAGCAAAACACACGAAGAACGGCGATTCAGATGATGAGGTACGGCCCTTACCAGGCTTGGTACGGGTCTTACCAGACTTAGCCATTTGGATGATGAGGTACGGGCCCTTACCAGGCTTGGTACGGGTCTTACCATACTTGGCCATTTTTCAGCTCTTCACGCCTGGTACGGCCAGGCCGTACTAAATTGGTACGGGCCGTACATGAAGGCGGCCTGACAGATTCAAATTTGGGCAGAGGCTATTTAAAGCGGGGAACTCTCCAATTTCAGCATCTATTCCATTCCAGATCCATTTGAGAGCACAGTAAGAGAGAGAAAGAGAGCTAAGGAGCTGAGAGCAAGAAGGAAGGAAGAGGAAAGAGGCGAAACTCGACGGATCTAGCTTCCTCCTCTCGATCCCTTCGATCCATGGCTATCTCTCTCCCTTTTATTGTATTTTTAGATCTGATTATGTGCTGTGAGTAGTTCTTTTAGTTTCTAGGGTTAGAGATTGATTCTTGATTTGTTTTGACTTTCTTTGACTTGTATCTTGTATGAACTCTTTAGTTTGATTGATTGTGATCTTCTTTGATATCTTTTGCTTTGCTTGCTGTGATTGTTGTATGATGTGCCTCTAGGTTTAGATCGAACCTATCAAGGTCATGTGATCATCTCATCTTTCATCCAAATCAAATGCTTAGGGTAGAATAGTTCGAATTGAAGCGAAAGGTTGAATTCTCCTCTAATCGACAGATTAGAGGGTGCCTTAGACCTCCAATCAACCAGCTAGGGTGTAGAAACCCTAAAAGGCAATCAATTGCATTCCAACCTAGATCTTGATCCAACAAACGATGGTTGAGGGTTAGGAACCTTAGGTATGGTCTATTGAACCTTTCTAAAGAGTTTAGCACAAGGTACCAGCAAAGAAATGCATTCACTCGAACTGGTAAGCTCTGTTCTGGGATGCCAGTACGGGTCTTACCAGGGTGGTACGGCCTTGCCTTACCAAGTGAAGTACGGCCTAGCCGTACCACTAGAGGCAGATCAGAGATGAAGTCTGAAACCCTGGAAACGCCTTTTATTAATAATCAAAACACAATTTACATTTCTTCTAGCATTTTATTACATCTTCTTGAATTGTTTAACTTGACCCTTTAGGAAATTAAATACCAAACCAAACCTTTTCCACTTCTAGTTTTTGATTAAGTTTGATAGAATCTAACCTCGCAATTAACCGTTCCTGTGGATCGATACCCGAATATACTACACGATAGGGGTTGGTGCACTTGCATCCCTTGCTCGTGGAGTGTAAACGTGGTTTTAAAAGGTACGCCTTCAGCGTACCGAAACTTGCGTTGCGTTCTGCGCATAACAACGCCCGTCACCGGCTCCCCGATAATAGTCATACCCCACAGACAACTGACGTCCTGTAGGGTGACTGTCATCTCAACATGGAGAAGATGAAAGGTGTGCGTCTCGGAACGCCATCGCTCAACGAGGCCGAAAGATAAGCCCTCGTCATGGTTCTCCTCGGTCATCTGGGGTAGCTGAAACAATCACATCGCACATAATGTCCCCTCGTACGCCGGCTGGTACCGTAGCCACATGCGGTTGTGATGAACCGTAACCGCATCTAAACCCTACATTTAATTAAAAATCAGATCAAGTTCATTCATAAAAAAAATTTAGGTTATTAGTATTTTTATAAATATGACCAATTTATAAATTATCCCAGTGGCATCCTCTAAAATCTGGTGCTCCGCATTCGGGTACCACAAGAAGTCGCTGACCCTGTCAGTGCTACTCTGGATACCCGGAACATCTGCCAACGCACTCTCGATGAACTGGGACATCTCGTACGGAGTGGTCGTAGGGCCATACTGTGTACCTCTACTGGAAGATGGTACACCCTATTGGAAGACGGTATATCTCTACTAGATGCCATGTTGTATTTGATAATTTTGGTCAAATATGAGAATTTGGTACAAGTCCAGTTTAATGTTGGTGCTCAAACAATTAATTTTGGTAAAATAAATCTAATTAACTTTTACCCTTCCCTAGCATTCCCTAGCCTTGTCGTGACCGGAGCATCGCCAGAGCTAATGAACCCGAAGTCTCAGGAAAACCCTTGTTCATATCAAGAGCAACACGAATCTCAAAGCAGCATGATGCGGCGGATCTCAGCGCCAAGGAAAAGTTCAAATTAAAAATGCGGATCTTGAAGCAACCGTGATCCGAAGACCAACATTAAAAAAAAGTCTAACGGCTACTGGAGATAGGCCCCATGTGTCAGCAAATTAAATTAAAATCTTCTGCAAAGGATCCTAAAGCCCAATATTTAAATCTGAAGCCTGGCACTGATCCTAAAGCCCAATAGCTGGATCTTAAAGCCCAACAAAAAATCCAAAGCTGAGCACAAATTTTGAAGGCCCAATAAACCAATCTTAAAGCCCAACACCAATCCTGAAGCCCAAAGATTTAATAAACAAACCCCTTTTGCAAATCAAACCCTTTGATAAGCTTGAATTATAGCGCAGCCTTTTTAAAATTACCAAGAGGTCACAAACGCCTAGGGCTGTAAATGAGCCGAGTTTGAGCGAGTTACCCCCAACTCGAACTCAGCTCATTAAATAAATGAGCGAGTCAACTCGAATTGTAATGGTAATAACGAGTTGTAGAGCCAACTCGAACTCAGCTCGTTATCAACTCGAGTTGGCTCACAACTCGTTTAACCAGTTAATTATATACTACTAGTAAAAATATTTATCAGTATCCAGCAATTTTTCATACAACAATAGTACATAAGCACCAACAATTTTTCATACAACAACTTAGTACATAAGCACCAGAAATTTTTCATACAGCAGCTTAACAAAAACAATTTCTGAGATTTATTGTGACCAATGCTATGTAACTCAAGTTATAAATGAGCGAGTTGGGGTAAGGTCAAACTCAGCTCATTTATTAAATGAGTCAGCCAACTCGAGTTGTAAATGAGCGAGTTAAAGCGAGCTGTAAATGAGCGAGTTATGAGCGAGTTACGAGTTTGAGCAATTTTGCCCAGCCCTACTAACGCCTACAAATATTCAAACAAACCCCTGAAAGCACTTTTTCCACCCCAGACCCTGTCAAATGTCCAAATTACCAGAGCAAGCCCTTGCATAATTACAAATAAGCCCTTGGAAGTATAAAACTTTCACAAACAAGTCCTTTTTGGCCATAACTTCCTCGTTTCAAGTCCAAATTGATTCAAACCAACTCCAAATGAACCCAAATCAGATCCTCTATGCTTCTAAATCAACATTGAACATTCCTGGGCATCATCCAAATTATGAAATTACCAAAATACCCCTCCACTCAATCCATGTGAATTTCTCATAAATAACTCGCATAAAAGTGTGAAAATAATGACAAGTATATCTTCTGAGTATAAAATATGTTCTAAATAGATAAATAAATATAGTCAGCATGTCTGCATAGAACAAATATAATATTTCTCATGTCTGCTCATGCATCATGGTACACACACATGTCCAATAGTGAGAACACTCTTTTAGCCCCATTATTCAGTTCACATAGACATAAGCACAAATACTGGAAAGAACGAGGTATTCAGTTTGACTCGGGAGGGTTTGCTGATATAATTAACGGCGGGGGCTTGCGCCCATCGGGAGTTAAACGTCCCCACAATCAATAAGCTCTCTCGATGGACCGATCATGAACGGTAAGCCCATCAAGGGTGAACCCAAAGGATAGCAGAGAGATAAAATGTCTCAAGTTCGATGCCCTTCTACAAATATATCTAAAGAGCATTGAATCCTGGAACATTTCATATACTCGTACTTCAGTACAACTTTCTGTGCCCTACAGGTTTATTCTTCAAGTAAAAACCACTTAAAAGACATTTAAAATATGAGGGTCCATTTGATTTAGATGGTTAGTTTCTCTTATTATACCCACAAATACGCTGTGATCATTAGTTAACCCTATAATTGAATATTTTGTTGTGTAGGCACTGAAATCTGGCAACGTGGGCCTCTTTTGTGAAGCTTTTGTTATTCTGTGTATGAAGATCTCATTGGGTCAAAATTTGTGATTAAGATCTTTAATGCCGTACATATTGGGTCGATGCTTTTGTGGGCTTTTTTTGTGAAAATAGTTAGAGAGCCCAGAATGCTCGCAGGAAATTAAACTCTGATACTCACCAATTTATAAATACAGTATACAATCCAAGCAAAGAAAACATCCAGGGTCTTCTTGACACATTTAACAAGAAGAAATTAACACGGTGAATGTTCAAATAAAATATTTATTACTAGTACATATCTTTTTTGTGTGTGAGTGTAATTAAGTCCAACCAAGCTGCAGTGGACATATATTATTGCTCATTCTCTGCTCAAATTAAGACAAAATATTTGTATGACTAAATAATAACGAGATACAAATTAAGTTCAAGGAAAGAGCTCGTAGATTGAATAAACCCCCACCGTGTATACTTTGTAATTAACAAAACCTGCTGCTTGGAAAACATTGTGCCACTCCTGCTTGCTGCGCTCCTTCGCTGCAAATGCCATCAGCATGCCTAGATCAAAACAGAGTGTTGTCTCGATCGCCATCTGGTCATGTGTCTCCAAGTCTGTAGTGAGTTCGACTATGATAACCTTACCGCCAGCTTCTACTGCTGAAATCGCCTCTCGGCATCTCTCAAGAATTTTAATGCAATCATCATCAGGCCAATCATGGAGAATATTCTGTTTAAATAAGATATTGCAATATTAAAAAAAAATCATTCATACAGTATATTTAAAATATGCACATATAATCTTATGAGAGATAACCTTCAGCATTACTGCATCAGCTGCTGGTATTTTCTCGAACATGTTGCCCCCCACGGCATCGAATAACTCACATTTCAATGCATTGGATATGACGTGCGGCAGATCGAACACTGTGCACTTCAATTCAGGAAATGTTTCAGCAATAACTTTTACGGTAGTTCCGGTGCCGCCTCCTACATCCACGAGACTCTTCATCCCATCGAAGAGTTGAGGGCATGAGGCGACCACATCTTTCATTAACTTTCTACTATGGCTCGCCATTGCCTCATTGAATAAGTTACCTAGTTGAGCATGCACAATCAAATGACTGAAGTAAACAACAAATATAATTCCAATAAGGGGCGGATCCAGACTTTCATGCTACGAGGGCCAAATGTACATTGGAGATCAATCATATAGAATTTTCATGTTGAATATGAGGGTCAATTTTACAGTACTCATGAAATTTTATTCTGTACTATATAGACAATCACGTATAAGCACATAAAGTTTAAAAACGAATGGGGGGTCAATCCACATTCACTCCATTTAGATCCGCCATTGATTCCAGCTAGGGGTGTTCATCGGTTCGGTTCGGTTAAAACCGAAATAAAATAGGCAAACCAAAGTTTATTTCGATTTTCAAAAATAGAACCGAACCGACCAAAGTAAACATAGCAACCGATTAAAACCGAACCAAAGTAAATTTCGGTTTGTTCGGTTAAACCGAACAAACCATTGTTTAGTTGAGATTGTTTGAAAACAAGTTATTAGAAGCCAAATACCTAGTTGATACTTAGTAACTACAAGAACAAAGTACAGAATGGAACATAATGGAACATAACCTAGCTGATACTTAGTAACCATTGTTTAGTTGAATCACAACTCAGAAGAACATAATGGAACATAACCTACATAGGTATTACAAGCCAAATACCTAGCTGATACATAGTAACCACAAGAACAAAGTACCACCAAATAGCAAAACCTGAACTGACAACCATATAGGATTAAGCATAAAGGACCCTAGCAAAACAGAAAATCCACAAGACACTAAAAACTGCAAAATAGCACTTGTAGCTTGAAGAAACAACATCACTACATCAGTCTTCACTTGCAGAACATGTGCCTTGCAAGATTACATAAGCCTCACCATCTAGATTCATTCCTGAGGGATCAACACAAAACAGCTAAAAACCTGACAAGCAACAAATTTACAAAAACAATCTCCATAATGCTACAAATTCAAGATAATATAAATGAACATCAAAGGTTTCAACCAAGTCAATTACAATCAGAATTGATTAACAAAAACTTAACATATGTGCAAAGTTGCAAACAAGAGACTATCTTTTTAAATTTCGCATTCTTACACAGGGGGAAATGATAAGAAATGGAGGGGGTGGGGTTGATACTAACTTCTTACGTGTTTCTCCTTGGGCAATAGCTCAAAGTGGTCGGTCGCTTTTACAATTGCAACATCCAAATCCTAACAGTGTATTAAGAAATAAGAAGTAACCAAGAAATCATGTCAGTGGGATTAACAAACCTTGTACTCACAGTTGTAGCTTAATTGTGTAATTTAAAAATCAACAGGGGGGTTTAAAATCAACAAGCATTCCCTGGTTTTACTGATTCAGCTCCTCGGCCACCAAGGCGGCAAGGCCATATTGCTTTTTCCTATGAATTCAATTAAATACGTTATAGGGCAAGAAAGAAAGAAAAAATAGAAATGGATAATGCTTGAAATCTACATATGCAAGTGACTTGCAAAATTTTAACCACGAAGTAAGCTTTATTCTTTGTGAAAATCAGGTTTCACCAGCGATGTCTAAAGCAAAATTTATTATTTCTTGCTTTCCTGCTACTGGCACCAGACCAGTCATGTAGGTACTGTTTTTTATTTACATAGATGGCTGATCACCAATTAGACAACTAAATTATCTCATTCACAGATAATTGAAACTTCAAACGTAATAACTAAGAAAAATACAAATCAAACTAAAGAAATAAATCGTACCAGTTAATAAACTTTGCAGCTCTGGCAGTGATCGCTTCATTTTTCTCTTCTACACCAGGCATCCACAGTACATCTTCATCATTCTCAATCTGTGGTAACAAAATTTTTTAGAAAATAAGAGATCTCCTTTATCACTGTCATTCTCAAAGTTTTGCTAAGCACATAGCATGATACCATAGCAGACCAAGATAAATTAAAAGTGAATGAATGAAATGGAGTAAGAGGACTTGCCAAAGAGAAATCAATTACAGGAAAAGCAGGGCGATACTCGGTTATATTTCTCCTCTTGTTGCGCTCTCCCTAAAAATGTATGACTAAACAGGTGCAAATACCTTAGCAAAGGGGAAGTGATGACCAGCTCAATCTTTTTTACAAGCCCAGTTCTTTGTACATGCATTCTCAAATTATCCACCTAGACCAATACCATTCAAATTTATATAGTGCAAATGACAGATTGCGCATTGAAGTAATCTCAAACTGAATTGATATACATAAACAGAAAGAAACCTGGCTCCAGCCGAGATCAGTGAGATGCGTCTCCAAGTACTCATTAGACAGATATGAACCAAAATCCTTCTCTCCTGCAACATTGTGGATCCCTTGTGCATGCCTCACCTTAGACAATTTTTATTCCAATTTCAATTAGTGCACTATATGTGTGGTCTGGAGTTAACTATGCTATGCATATGTTAAGAGAAAAAAGATGAGAATTAATTTACCAGATGTAGGATTTTACAACGATGCAGAGGGTATGTCCAAACCTAGCTAGCAGAAGGGTGAGACCATCATACAGACACCAAAGCCCATATAAACTGGTACCTATGAAAATGTCCAATTCCACGAGAAAGAGTATAATATTCAAGTTTTTCATGTAACCCTCCTCTTTTATCCGGGCTTGGGACCGGCTATGTCCAATATGACATAGGCAGAGTTAAAACTTGTTAGTATTCATCTAACAAATAATTATAGAAGTAATAAAATTATATAAAAAAGAAAAGGAAAGAGACTAGAGTATATACCAGTACCACTGTTAAATGAGCATGTGCTGCATATCTTCTTCATATCACACCATATTTTGCACACCAAGTCACCAAGTATTTGCACTTGTACAAAAAAGTAAAACTGAAACGAGAAATAAGTAAAACTGAAAAAAGAAGTAAAACATGTCAGATTTCCAACTTAACTGCCATCAAGTACGACATGGCAGCACATTGCACAATGCCTCCAACTTAACTTTAACTCGATTTTCCAACTTAACTTGAACCCTAACAAAAGAGAATTAGATATAGTTACAACTTACAACACATATTGCCACCAGCCAAAGGGCAATCAATCTAACATATTGTTACAAAATGACCTGAGCTGGCCTACTTCCAAATTCTTAGCAAATTACCACTAATTATTAAGTTGGAGCTGCACTCTCCAATACTACTTTGGAAAATTCTGAAATTCACAAATAAAGTATAATTAGCTAAGATTGGAGATTCACATAATTTAACCAGAATTGAAAAGTGAATTGTAGTAAATAGATGAATTTAATTACCTTCTTCAAGCTGATCAATAATCTCTAAATTTTCTTCAACACCAACTGGACATGTTGAACGAAGCCAATCTTCAGTACATATGAGAGATTGTGCAATTTTTGGAGTCAATGAACTCCTAAATGCATCAAGTATGCGGGCCACCTGTACTAAATGTGGACTCGGAAGCCACTGTTGAAACAGGAACAACAAGAACATCGCGTGCCATGTGTGACAAAATAGGAAATCTTGGGGCATTAACCTTCCACCATCCCAAAATATCAAAATCTGATTCATCAACCTCTAGATCATCTTGAAGATATTTCTCTAACTCCGACTTACTCCCTCCTACATTAGTTACAGATTTGTGCTTCTTAAACCTCGAAGCCATAACTTGGGTATTCTCTATATCGAGAGTCACTTCTGCTAGAGTGTTATTCGTGCTTCCTTTATCATTTAAGGTTGAGCCATATAGCCTCTTATACTCATCAAATAACAACACTAAGTCCCCTTTCACTTTCTTTACCATTTTATCACTCTTTTCTTTGTCATATAAATCCATGAGAGCAAACTCCATTAATTCTAATTTATGTCGAGGGTCAAGAATATCCGCAACATAGATCAAAGTATTAGCTTTCTCAATATTACCCCAATACTTGTTGTACTTTTCAGCCATTTTTTTGGCCATTGCACTTAATTCCATGTCATTACTCTCTCTCAACTTTTGTAACAAGCACTCAACATTAGTAATTTCATGGAAAAAAATATTAGCAGTCACATAAAGTGATCCAGAAACCCGATTAATCAAATTATAAAAATGTTTCAGAAAAACTGCTATTTTTTCAGCATTTTTCCAATCTGATTCGGTAGGTGCACCGACACCTTTTACACTTTGCCCCATCTCCTCACATTCTTTCTCACCCTCATTGGTAAGATCAAAAGCAAAATTATGATCTTGTTCCGCATAAGTATCAAATACTTTTCGAAATTTTATAGCTACATCCAACATCAAATATGTAGAGTTCCATCGAGTGGGAACATCTAAACACAACAATGCTTTACTTTCGATCTTTTCCATTATCACACATTCCTTGAACTTATGTAACCTTTTTGGGGACTGTTTCACATATTTTACAACAGCTCGAATTCTAGCAACCTAAGTAGACATTTCTTTCAAACCATCTTGGACCACTAGATTAACGATATGGGCAATACACCTCATGTGTAGATGCTTCCCATTTAAAATACCCGTACCCCAATTAGTGATTTTCTTCTTTAACCAATCAATTGCAACATCATTTGAACCGGCATTATCAACGGTAACGGTAAAAACCTTATCAATTTCCCATTCAAACAAACACTTCTCTATAGCCATTCCAATTTCTCTACCACTATGACCCGAAACTGGACAGAAATTCAGAATTCTTTTATTCAGTTTCCAATCACTATCAATAAAATGGGCAGTGAGACACATATAGTTTATTTTTTGCAATGATGTCCATGTATCCGTGGTAAGACAGACTCTTTGGTTGTTCACTCTCAAGTAGTCTTTTAATTTGGTTTTCTCATTTATGTAAACATCAAAACAGTCCCTAGTAATGGTGGATCGACTCGGTATGCGAAACCGAGGACAAGCTATTGACACAAACTTTCTAAACCCTTCTCTTTCGACAAAAGAGAAAGGAAGTTCATCTAAGATGATCATGCTAGCAAGTGCTTGTCTAATAGCATCAGAATCAAACTTCCAAGTACTAATTGTTGTACCACCAGCCCCTACAGTACTTTGCTCAAATGATAGAAGTGCTTGTTTCTTATCTTCTTTTCCCTTACATTTTGTCATGTGAGTTTTCAAACTACTTGTGCCATTTCTGTTTGAATCAGAAAAAAACTCTTTTCCACAAAATTTACACCTTGCCTTTTCATTACATTTTTCATCCTTAAACTTGATAAACTCTTTCCATACGTCAGACCTTGGTTGTATCGCTTTCCACTTTCTTCTACAGTTGGAGCTCTCAATTTCAGATGCATCAACCACAGTTGGCTGCACAGAGCTATCAGTTTGAGCAACTTGAGTCCCCTGTTCAGCCATCTATGAAAAAAAAATAATAGATGAGAAGCAAAAGAGGGAATAATAAAATGCCATATTATAACTCCTTATCTTAGTAGTTACGTTAGGTGCATTTCTGGTTTAAAATGCCAACAAAGAAACGAGGGAATAATAAAAAAGAAAAAGGAATCTGAGAAATATATATTATGTTATATGCTCTGTATATAAAAGGGAGCAAATGCCATATTATAACTCCTTTATGGACCACTATAGGAATCATGCTAAATGCTGATGGAATCCACATCTAATCCAAAATAAAATATTAATTGTCAGGTTTCTTTAATCACTCAAAATGCAAATTATGAAAATAAGCAGGTCAACAATATATATGAGAAAATTGTATCATTTTTTATCCGATATACTCTTTATAGACTATGAAGTAGCTAGGCTGGAAGTTGATATGATCAAAAGAACATTTCAAGCTGCCTTCTAGGATAAATGAAAAGTCAAAAAAAAAAAAGTTAAAAGAAAAACAAAAGATTTCTATATTGAGCACCAGGAGACTTGTTCCTCCGTTTGAAAGCAAATTAGCTATATCTTTTCAATATTGAGCATTGCAAAAATATAAGCTAGAAAATATTTCATCAAACCTAGCTAGGTTTAAGCGGAAGCAGGAATAGGCAGCAACCCACTGTGCCTGAGCAATGCGTCCTGTGAGGGTTCACATCCCGGAATTCAACAAAAACCTGATTTAATCAAACAAAATACATTTTAGGAAGATATAATATATATTCGAATATCAGTCCTGGAAATATAAAATGTTATGAAAGTTTCGACAAAAAAATCAACAAGAAAAAAAAAACAAACAGTGTAAGTTTCGACACTTGTAAGTTTCGACAAAAAAATCAACAAGAAAATCAGATAGCAAGGTTTTTGGATGAATTAAGTTCTCAACCTCCCTAGCTATTTTAGTAACTAACAGCACCCCACACATGTTTCCCAAATAACAAAATAAATATAAAGCATCAAATTATAAACTTATACAAGAAAGACTTTTTTTTTTAACTAACAGTTTCAGAGCCACTCACCAGTGAGTTCAGCACTCGAGCTGTCACGCGATTGTCTCCTTCTCCTTCTTCCTTTGTAATTGTAGTTCTGAACTTCTGATCCTGACATAGAAACAAAAAGTGAGAAAATAGTATTTGCTTTCAGATTTTTTAGTATGAAACTAAATATCCAAATTAAAATACTAAACTCTGACGGTCTAGGGTTTAGGGAGATGTTAATTTCTTTTTCATAGATGGCTGAACAAGATGAGAAAGAGAGTAGTAGGGATGGGAAAAAAAATTTACAACAATCTCTCTCTGGACATGTATACCTTAATTAATTTTACAACAATCTCTCTCTCGGATGAGAAAAAAAAATTTACAGAGAGAGTTAGAGACTCGGAGTAGTATTGGCAGTGGGGGTCAACCGATCAAGTATTTGTGTAGAGATTTTTGATTAATCGCCACTGTTATTCTACACAAAATCGCAGCACAGGAGATGAGAAACTGGGGGATGAGAAAGTGATGAAACTCGGACTCCGATTGAGAGAGACAGAGTCACAGAGAGTAGTTGCTACTTGCTAATTTTACCATAGAGAGAGTAGTTGGCAGTGGGGGATTCGTACCTGTGCTAATGCTATCAAGCGCAACATCGTGCGGCTGGATTTCGACGATTTGATGGATCAAGAGTGAAGCGACAGGAGCAGGTGTGACTTGTGAGCGCGTTCGCCAGTTTGACCAGCGATTAGGCGCGAAGAGGGGGAGAGATCAGAGATTGAGTGAACCCTAGATTCAGCGAAGAGGGGGAGAGATTGAGCAAGGCAGCCAACGATTTGGATTTTGAAATTTGGGGAAGTTCGGGAGTCGGGACTTGGGGGCTTGGGGCTCTGGGGTCTGGGCGAAGTCGCGAAGAGAAGATCAGAAGAGGATAGGCTTCGGAGTTCGGACGGTTCAGATCTAAACTACGTTATTTAGTCGGTCGGTTCGGTTATTACGGTTCTCTGTAATTATAAACCGAACCAAACAGTAAAAACCGAACAGTAATAACATTTAAACCGAACCGAACCAAATAAACCGAAAAACCGAACCGTTTGAACTGAATTATTTCGGTTCGGTTAAAAACCAAATAAACCGGCCCCGATGAACACCCCTACACACATTTATTGAAGGAAAGAAATAAGTAGACACACAGAAGCAAGCAACAAATTTTAATTTAAATAAAAAACATATAAAGAGGAAAAAATGTGAATTTAAAAGAACCAGTCTGAGAGGGCAAGTGGCATCCCTGCTTTTGTATTTCAGTATCACAAGTACAATATATAATCTCATCATACATCTTTATTAATTATATTCCTATACATAGAAATATCAGCCACAAATCCCCTAATTTCTTTCGAAAATACCCAACTATCCACTTCTTTCCCTCACTTGTGAATTGAAATCATGAGGGTAGTTTCGGTACTTTCTGCAAAAGATGCAAAACGACAGGATGAAGTAGAAAATTTTCATTGTTGTAGATTACAACTCTTACAATTCGTCGGTACTCGACACAATTTGATGAATGATATTATATCTCTACCCAACAATGATGACCAGGTTGGTCTATTAATGCTAGAAACACCCTATTATATTTTCAGTTTAATTTCAAATGATTGATTCAGAGTATCCGAAACCATGAACCCAAAAATGGAAAAACAGCAACCAAAAGCCTCATGAACAAAGGAGCTTCCTTGTATTTTCTCCTTTTTGACAACTTTCTGACCGGTTCGCCCCTCTCATAACTGTCATCCAACTCATCCCATCCACCCAAACCTGATCTCTGGGCCCCACCGTCAGCATCTCCACTGCCAGTAGTAACCCAGGACCGGTAACCCCTTCTATTGTTGTTATTACTTTCTTCTCTTTCGTCCGTTGTGTTGAACCCCCCTCCATTTCGCCTGGCAAATGGACCTCTACTTTTCTTCCT
Organism: Carex parvula; assembly: GCA_025461045.1. NCBI lineage: Eukaryota > Viridiplantae > Streptophyta > Magnoliopsida > Poales > Cyperaceae > Carex > Carex parvula. The sequence continues at coordinate 73,911 of JAJGRW010000709.1, forward strand.
TCGCCTCGGTTTCTCACGCTCTTTTTTCCCCCAGATACTTTCAAGTAAGATAGAGATTGCCGACTGACCTAGAGGCAATGCAAGTGCCATTAAAAATGCTTTGGGGCCTGTTGCCAGAAGCATCGACCCAATTACCACTGGTAAAAAGTAACCGTATCCTTTCAGTACCTGTTACAAAGTGATATTAAATAAAAAAGGAAGAAGAGAATATCATGTTCAAAGTTTTTCACTGTGACTGATGGTTCCTTGCATACACAGTTCAGATTGGGAACTTTCATACACCGAAAAATATTTTAACGCAGTCTCGCAAAATAATAAAAAAGAAGCAGAGAACTCGTTGATACCGTGTAAGGTACCTGCCACCTGGCACAATTAAGTAGCAGCCTAGATTGTTTTTCTTTGTTTTGGTTTGCCTTTCATGTCAATCAGAATTTAATTGGGGTATCAACCGTTTTCCTTTCATGTTTTGTTTTGTTTTGGTTTGCCTTTCACAATAAACAAAAAGTATAAAACTAAATTGTTTACATGCAAACTCAAATATTTCCGTCTCAACACATAGATACTAAATTTCATGTTAAATGTCATATTAAAATATCCAACGGAAACAAAAATTACCTTCAGTATCCAAAATTTATCCAAAATTGATTCATTTAACTCATCATCAAAGAGATCAAAATCATCATACTCATCATCAAGGGAATCATCACCATCGTTGCTGTAATCCGACCACCACTTCCTTTTCTCCTCTTTGTCGAACGCCTCTCTCTTTTCTTCTTTTACTCCTCTCTTCGGGCCGAAGCGGCCCGTTCGGACCGACTCGGCGTTGGTGCCCCACTTGGGTTGACAGCGACATTGGAAGTGTAGTCTTGGTCGGAGAGGACTAGAGTTAGGGTTAGGGTTTAGATTTAGAGGAGGTGGTACGGGATTGTGCAACAGAATCATAGCATTTCAGCTCAACGGCTCAACGCCATAGAAACGGAGAGAAGATAATGTTTTGTACTTTTTGTCTGGTAGATATAAAAGAAAAAAACACCTACGGGTTTCACTCAAAACAAAATCTCGGACGGCCAGACTCCTGGTATCGAAATATTAAAATGGGGCAATTTCAAATATACCAATCAAAAACTTTAAAATTACGTATTTACTATTCTAAATTATATTTACCATTCTAAATTCTAATAACTCACACATTTACCCAATATAATTTATGAGGAGAGTTTAAATGCACCATTATTTTTGTGCTCTAATATGCTCCACATCCTTTATCTCCATTTTCAAAGTCCGAACAGTCGATCTGAACCGCTCAACGTGATATTCATAATAAAATATGCTTGGATACCAAATTTTATATTTTTTAGAATTTTTTTACTATTTTTTTAGATAGGTACAAAATCACTTTTTTAAGGAGATTCTGGACCATCCGATAAAGTGATATTGTACCTATCTAAAAAAAATAGTAAAAAAATTCTAAAACATATAAAATTTGGTCTCCAAACATATTTTATTTTGAAGATCATGTTGAACGGTTCGGATCAACTGTTCGAACTTTGAAAATAGAGATAAATGATGTGGAGCATATTGGAGAACAAAAATTATGGTGCATTTGAACCCTCCTCATAATTTATATATATTACAAATATATCCAAAACACAAATTAATTATGTTTAATATTCTAAAAGCTATAATTAATTAAGGATTAATTAAAGCTGAACTCATTCTCCACATTCGAATTGGACTCTTGTCTTCTCCAGCTCTCGCTGGCGCCCATTGCATGTTGTATATAACATCTCTCGTTGTCTCCCGCATGGCTCGCTACCCCATTATTACAGTCAGCTTATGACAGTAGGAGTGTTGGCAGTTGGCTATTTGCACGGGGTGATAGGAGAAGGTGTGGCCAAACTATTGTTGCAATTGAGTTTGAATGAGATGGTGACAGAGAACACGTCGGGGTGATCGGAGAAACACAGCTTAATGCTATTATCCATCAAGTACAGGGAAATGAATCCAATTTTAATTAATTCTTGATTTGTAGTTTATAAAATCTTAAACATAATTAATTTGAATTTTGAGTATATTTAATACACAATTTAGTTATATTAGGTAAATATGTGAGTTATTAGAATTTAGGATGGTAAATACATAATTATAGAATTTGGAGTGATAAATACGTAATTTCATAATTTTTGAGTGGTATATATGAAATTCTCCCTATTAAAATAAGAAAATAGTAAATTGCGTTTACCATTTGATAATCAAAATATCTTTTTAAAATGTCAATCCTTTACTGTACTATTTTGATCTTAAAACATAGTTTATAGCCTTTAAAAATCTCGGAATTATGAATTTTCTTCTAAAATTCATAATATAATATTTATCTTTTTAAATTTAAAAAAATCACATTTCTACCCCATTTAGTATCTTTTTTTAGTAGAACTCATTCTAAATTTATTAAGTTCTCAGTTTACTCTTTATTAGAAAAATAAAACATATATTATGTGTAAGAGAAATATTTAATATTTTAATTGGCTAATTTTGTGAGAAAAGATGAACCCAATTTCCTACTGTGATGCGCACACAATCAAAAGTAGATTTTTTTTTTAAATAGAATTACTGTAAAATCATTTAACGGAACCAGCCTTTGCTGTTTCAATTTTAGAAATCTAGCCTCCACCGATCCTAGGGACCGGTGGAGCTAAAAAAACCCAAGCTACACCGGTCCTAGGGACCGGTGGAGCATGTTTTGCACTGCCACACCTATTACACCGATGACCACACGAAAAACACCCTGCACCGATCCGCAGGATCGGTGGAGCTTCAAAAATGCCTCCACCGGTCCTGTGGATCGGTGTAGGCAGGTTTAGGGTTAAAACGAGCAGCCGCACCCTTCTTCCCCTCTCTTCTTCTCTTCCCAGCCTCCATTCTTCTCTCTTCTTTCTTCTTTCTTTCATTTTTTCGTTTTTTTCAAATTCAATAGAGGAGTTGCCATATGAACAGATCGCCACCACCATTGTACTCAGCATCATCTTCTGATTATTATTGTGAGTTTTTTTTACTCATATGTTTATATTTAGTGTTGTAAAATTGAAAAATATTTGGAGTTAATTTGGTGTTTGAATTTTGTTCAGCAAAATGTCACTGCTATTGATCAATGTGTATTATGGTGGTAACCTCCAAAGCACTTCAACAGGTGTTGGTTATGACATAGGGGCTGCATTTACCTTTACCGTATCTGATTCTACCAGTTTTGCTGTTATAAGACGGCAAATATACGTTGGACTTGAATTGCTTCCAAGTCGAGTCAAATTGACAATCAGGGTACGTATGAACACAGCACAACCCGGATCGTACCATTTCTCACTATTTCGGATAGAAAATGAGGAAACTTGGGATGTCATTAAACAAACTGCAGCTCAAGTGGCTGGATTTAAGGTTATAGAATTGGTAGCTGAGGCACACCAGGGTAGAAACCAAATCAGTTATGATCCGTGTCCAGATAGTTTGCCTGGAGGTAGTAACACACTGTCGGTTCAGACCGGCTTTCATCCTGACTCGGGCAGTGTACCTGTACCCACCTACACACCTCCGGTTCAGGCTGGTGATGACCCTTGTGAGCAATCAGATCGAGACAATGAATCTGATACAAGTTCTTTTGATGATGACGATTCTGATGAAGCATGGGACGCAGATATGGACGAATTTGAGGCTGAAATGAACGCCCGAGAAGTATTGAAGGATTGGCACGAGTCGATCCCATTCCTCAATCGAGGACTTAAGCATCCATGTTCATCATTCAACGATGAATTGCCAATGCCATACAAGGATCGTGCATTTTTTGCGAACCCCCCTAGGTTAGATGAAAAATTTGCTGAAGGTCAAATGTTTGAATCCAAAGCCAAACTAAAATCAGAACTTGCTGATTTTCACCTACCCCGAAACACAGAGTTGGAAGTGCTAAACAGCAGCAAAACTAAGTATAGAGTTAAATGTAAATCTTCTAAATGCCAATGGAAATTGTATGCAATTGTATGTCCAACTGGTGCATGGACAATTTCCACCAACCCGTTTATCCACACATGTTTTGGAAGTGCTGAAAGGTTGGATAGTCATCAAATGACTTCCAGAGTAATTGCTGATATTATTAAACCGGCTTTGAAAGATGATCTGGAGATGAGCATTAAAGCGGTCAAGCATATGGTTAAAGTTAAATTTGGGTCAGTAACGCCCTCGTATAACAAGTTGTGGAGAGGTAGGGAACTTGCAATTGCCGACTTGTTTGGGAGCTGGGAGAAGTCTTACGAGATGCTGCCATCGTTGTTGGGTGCCATCAAAGCATCTAATCCAGGTACACAGTACCTAATAGAACATAGACCATCAGAAGATTTTAATATCAATATTTTCAACCGGGTTGCATGGGCATATGGGCCATGCATTGAAGCATGGCCTCATCTTCGACCCGTTATCAGTGTTGATGCCGGGTTCTTATCCGGAAGATACAAGGGTAAACTTTTTATGGCTTGTGCTTACGTTGCAGAGCAACAACTCTTGCCACTTGCATTTGCAATTTGTGAAAAAGAGTCTGGTTGGTTTATGAATTGGTTGCGTATCAATGTTGTCGGGCCAGGAAGAATCTGTGTTATCTCGGACCAGCACCTTGGTATACGAGGGGTGTTTGAGGCTTCTAATCTGGGATGGTGTGAGGAAAACGGTGAAGCTGTCCACCGACTGTGTTCACAGCATATTTGTGAAAATATTTGGAAAAAATACCCTCAAAAGTGGATCAAAACTGTATTCAAAAAATATGTTGAGAAGAAAAAAATATGGAGATTTGAAGAGGGGATGGAAAGAATTAGGCAAAGAGATGCAGATGTATATGACTACATTATGAAATTTGGTAAACGGCTCCGCAACTTTGATGCAAAGCCTTTGGCTCTGCATAAGTGGGCACAAGTGCATGATGGATTTCTCAATCGATGGGGTATAATGACAAGTAATGGCTCTGAGGTACTAAACAGTGTATTTAGGATTGCCAGGCAACTACCTGTGTGTGCAATTGTTGAAAAGACCTTTTATAAGTGCGTCGACTGGTTTGTAAATAGACGGGAGGCCGCGATTGGATGGGAGGCATCGGGATTGGATTTTTCAATGAACATTACACTGCTTTTACATCGTCGTAATGAGAAAGCAAGGAAACATGATGTAAGACCGATGTATTATGGCCATAACAGCTATGAGGTTATTGATAAAAATGGAATTCTCGAGACAGTAAGTCAATTATTCGATAAATCTAATTATTTACTTTCACGTAATACATTTGATGTAAATATGATTTTTTAATTGAAGGGTGTTCGGGGCGAGGTGAAGTACGATGTTACCTTCCCTGCAGAAGGAATGCCTATATGTGTGTGTCGGAGACCTCAATTAACAGGAATCCCATGTAACCATGTTCTGGCAGTTTGTTTCGTTATGCCTCGGAAGATGTGGATCTGATCAATATCCTCCATAATGTCACGAGCATTCTCGAGCATTATCTTGCCATATGCCATTTGTCCCGGGGTCCTCAACATGTCTATTGCCTGCATAGTGAATTGTATCGTGCGAGAAATCTGCATAATACATTTCGAACTGTGACATATTGCACATTAATATTGAAAAATCTAGTTTGATTAAAAAAAAAATAATGTACGAACCACACGAGAATGCCTATGACCATGAGGAACGTATGCCAGTGTTGCAACATCTCCTGTCCGCGGGGGAGCCTGACGTCGTAGAGCTTCCGGATTGTTATCTGATAGATACACTGATCTCATACCACGCGCGTTGAACCAATGCATGTACATATGATGCATACTCATGTCATATGGTCTCTGCTCTCTAATTAATACTGCAGGCTTCTGGATGTACTCACTAAGAGTCATCGCCCAACAACCATCCCTTGTTGAATTGCCATCGTGATACCACGTCTTTCGTAAATAACTGATCTCATCCCATGGTAGAGGAGGAGGAGGCGGGACCTCTTGGTACTTACCAAACTGGCGCATGACCCTATCCGCATGCTGAAACTCCACCATCCAAAAATGGATCACGTAACCGCATCCCATCCAATACCTCTTTTGTCGTCGGATATGTCGAGGTAACTGATCATAGTAATCAACGTATGGTCGCCAGTTAACTGTCTCATCAGCTAGTCTATCGAAGTTATCTCTATACGTGGCTGTACCACCTGTAAAAAAAATATAAATTTTAAAAAACAATTATAAATCTATCGAAGTTATCTCGAATTATAAATCTTTTTACCTAAGTGAGGGTTCTCTGGCCACAAATGAAAAGTGGTCCACTTCACACCGAAAGCATTCCTAGTATCCTCATCGGCACCACCGAAGGGAGGTGGCTCTGATCGGGGTATAGGCCGACCAACAGCAAATCGAGTCCATGACCAAATCTGTAACAACAACATCGGACCCGCTATCGTGTCTGCCCCCGCGTGGCAAGCACGTGACAACTCTCAATAGAGATGTGCAAGTACAGCACCTCCCCAATTGTATTCTCGTGGAGTCTCTAGATCAGTGATGAATTGCAAGTACATCGCAGGGACTCCATCCGCACTTGAATCTAGAAACATAGCCGACCCGAATAAATCCATACAAAAACCTCGAGTGTACCGTGCAACTATCTCATCGTTGTGCCAATCTTCTAACTCAAAACTAAATTGCGCCCGCAACCATTTTAGTCTAAGCGCATAAGCAGAGACGGACAATCGTTCTTTCGATGTGTTAGGATTATAAATCCTATATTTGTATGGCATTGTCTGATGGAGGTGATTGTAAAAATTAACCGGATCAGCCCCTAGATCAAACTCTAAGTATGGGTCCCAATCAGTATCGCTGGTGCCAGTAATCGCGTCACCTGCAAATTAAAAGAATTATACAATTAACAATTTATTTTTTATAAATAGGTAATTAAATTAACCAATAAACAACTTCTGATTATTAATTACCCTTAGTCGATAAGCCCCATAGACATGCAACATCTTCCAACGTCACTGTCACCTCACCGACATGTAGATGAAATGTATTGGTCTCCGGCCTCCACCTCTCAACCAGAGCAGTAATCAAATGCGGATCAATCTTGCAATTATTAAGGCGAGCAATTTGATACAACCCTAACCTCTTCAGAGCACCGTCCATCCGACTGTCGTAAGCAATACTAGTCTGATGTGAATTTACCTGCAATGAAGAGGCAGGCTGCCAAAAAGAATTAAAACATTATAAACCCTTCAAATACTTCATATAATATTTATTTGCAATAAATAATTAATAAATATAATCAAAATTACCATATCACGAACTTGCCATGCCCTGTGGTTCTGTGGTGCTAATTTCAACAACTCTGGATAATCCGGATTATCCATTGACTCTGTTAGAAAATTTGATAAACAAATATTTTTGCAACTGATGAGAGTCATTACACATAAATATATAAACAAATATTTTTTCAAGCATATGGCTACAATAATGAAAATTGAACTATATGTAAATAACATATCATCTAATTTTGATTTTAAAAATAAACTTCATGAACACTTAATTACACAAATTTATACTACATATTACTAATTTTACACATTTATAATTTTATCTAATTTTAAACTTCATGAGAGTCATCACACATTTATCTAATTTTACAAAAATTATAATACATATTACTAAAAAGTTACATTATACTACATGAACACTTAATTACACAAAATTATACTACATACGAACTAAATTACACTAAATTAACATCAAATAAACTCTAAATTAATACTACATTAGCACTACATTACACTAAATTAACATCAAATTAACTCTAAATTACACTACATTACCACTAAATTACTAAATATACTCCAAATCAACACTAAATTACACCAAATACTAATTTAACACTACATTTCACAAAAACAATCTAAATATACTAAACAAACTAAATTAAATTAGTTATTCATTTTAATTCGGCTAAAATAAAAAATTATAAAAAAAGGGATATTTACCTCGTCAAAATCGTAGATCCGAAGAGTTTCTAACTCTCTTAGACGATCCAGAAATTTTAAAACAATTGGATTCTAAAATGGTTGAGTAAATTGAGAGGATAAAAGAAAAAAAAAAAAAGAAGAAGAAGAGTTCGGAGAGGAAACGAAGGAGAAGAAAGGGAGAGACAATGGAGTTCTGGACTTCTCGGGTGTGAAATTTGGAGATCAAGCCTCCACCGGTCCTAGGGATCGGTGGAGGTAAATATGGGATTTTCTGTGGCGAGGGGTGCAGGCTGCACCCGTATGGTGCAAAACATACTCCACCGATCCCCTGGATCGGTGTAGGTTGGATTTTTTCTGCTACACCGGTCCCTAGGATCGGTGGAGGCTAGATTTCGAAATTACCAAATCCAGAGGCTTGTTCCGTTGATTTAGTTTACAGTAATTCTATTTAAAAAAAAAACCTCAAAAGTAGGAATATAAATTATTTGTCCTCACAAATTGATCAATTAGAAGACTCAACATTTATTTTACACCTGCTACGTGTTTATTTTATTTATTTAGCAAAAGTAAAATGGAAACTTTATAAAATTAAAAAAATAGTTTAAGAGAAAAGAATCATTTGAGTAAATTTGTGAGTATTTTAAATTTGGAAGGGTAAATATGATATAATGGACTTTAAAGGGAAAATACGTCATTTTTAGAGTTTTGAAGGGTATACATAAAAACCCAACATTTTTATTAATATCCAACATTAAATATACCGAGCTTGGTTGGGTATTTTAAAAAATGCCCAAACCAGCCAAAAAATAGCCGGTTGGAATTAAAATTAGGACTGGCCAAAAAATGGTCGGTCAGGTATATATATATCTTTTTGAAATAGTTGATAGATTAACATTTTGATGTATAATTAGCATAATTTAGTTTATTTTAGTATATTTTTGTTTAATTTAACATAATTAGTATAATTTAGTTTATTTTAGTATAATTTAACTTAGTTTAGTTTATTTTAGTATAATTTAATTTAGTTTAGTTTATTTTAGTATAATTTAGCATAATTTAGGGTTTAGGGTTTAGTATAATCCAAACAAATTTAAGATAATCCAAACATAAAATACCAAACACAGTATACCAAATATAAATACTACAAAACAATCTAACTAAAACTACCATAAAAAACTATGCTCAGTGGCGACAACCGCTCAGCTGGAACTCCCATGTTAGCTCTGTCGGGTAGTCCCTCCCATACTCCCTGATCAGGTAGTCCTTGCCAGACTCCCTGATCAGGTGTAACGACATCGGTCTCGGCCTCTCTGCTCATCTGTGCTGCAGTATCTCAGACATTCTCATCCTCATCCCTAGTGACTGGCGGGGGTGTACTGAAGATGGACGTTGCCAACTCAGTCGCATAGTCAGGCTGAGTCTGTGACCCGCTACCACTAGCCTCTGCATCGTGTAGCCTATATGTAGCATATCGTCGTCGTCTCAGAGGCTGAGTTGGGGACAGGGAGGTGCACCGTGCTGGATATATTTGATACTGTGCAATTTAATGTTGGATATTAATAAAAATATCAGCATAAAAACAAAGTGTTTAAATGCCTCTATTTATTTGGCTTTTTATTAGGCCTCTCTTTTTAGAACTACAATAACTTAAAATTTAAAAATTAAATGTCAAAATAAAATCATTAAATATGATTTATATCTTTTTTATATGTACACGTAAAAGATGATGATATTTTGATTTTCTTTTGACTATAGTATCAAGAGCTTGTAAAACAACGATGTGGATAAATTATGAACATTGATTTTTCAGCATAATGATTCATATAAAATCAAAATAAAAAAAGTGATAATTTTACATGTGCATGTAGAAAATATAATATAACTTCTAAAGATTTTATTTTAACATATAAATTTTTGAATTATTGTTATTAGAATATTAAAAGGTGGAAGTATAATAGAAGCAAAAAATGAAAGCATTTAAATCCTCTATACATAAAATTTGAGAACTGAAGTCAATTTGAAGGGTATGCATTTATTTTGTTTCGAGGATTGGAGTCAAATTTTTTTTTTTAAATTCTAAATACTGACGACTTGAAAAAAAAAAAAAATCATACATTTCTCTATTTTGAATGTTGGTTCTATAATTATTTAAGAGCTTTGTTTATTATTTATGATTTTTGTTGTGCACTAATTTTTTTTAATTGATCACCAAATATTGCTCGTAAATCCTTTACAGATTTCATATATAGAGTGAGACTATGGTACTAATACATAGTACAGATTGGTATGTATTATGAATTAATATATTTGTTTTCAAAATCTAATTAGTCAATCTGAACCGTTCAACATAATCTTCAAATATAATGTTAGAGTATTATGTCAGAATCATTAGGTAGAGTTTTATAAATTACAACCCCCCCCCCCCCCCCAAATTATTGCATATTACCCGGAATTATTAGGTTCTTCGGGGACGAAAGCAGAGTAGCATGTATCCGGTCACGACGTGACTATATATTTTTTTTTTACATTCCCAGAAGCAACTGATGGAAGCCCTAACAAAATTAGAGCTTCTTGTTACATTCCTATGTGTAGTCAAAATTAATAATTCTCAACCTTGTAATCAGAATCAGAATCAACATGTTGATCGTGGAGTTGAAATTTGATAGAGCTGAATCTGATTCGAAACTCATATTTTTTTGCAATAAAGAAGTTTTTTTTTTTTTTTTGCTTAAAAATATAAATAATTATTTTAAAAAAGTTGACAAAAGAACACAATTTAAAATATGCATGTATGCGTACTTTTTATTAATGAATAAATATAAGCACTTTATTAATATTAAACTCTTAAAGGAATGGGATAATTTTACAAACTACCTATCATCTGAAACTTTTGGACTTGTCCCTCTTCTGTCAAAAGATCCATTGTCAAAAGAGTTCCTCATGACAAGTCAATTTAATTATATGGTGGCATATCTCACTTTACACTCGAGAGTGACTTCATAAAATTTACTATATGGTATCACAGTGACAAATGAATAGTTCGGATTTGGTTCTGCGGAGTCAAAATTTCGTGATTCGAGAATAATTCAGATATAATTCGGTACCACAAGGAATAAAAAAAAAACCCAAAATAAAAAATAAAAATAAATTTTTTTTGGTTTTTTTCGTGTTTCTCTAGTGAATAATTTGTGATTCGCATTTTATTCACGAATAATGTATTATACATTTTTTTTAGTTTTATTCGAAGTTCGGTTCAAAAACGTCAGAAAAACAAATAAAATGCAAATTATTTTTCAAATTTATCTCGTATCATGTTGCAATGTCTGGTATCTAGTGCAGAAGGCTCAATTTTGAAAGGATGGAGACGTATTTTATTATTTTTTATTTCGTAAAAAAATACTTCATATATGAAACAACGTCTCTTACCGGCACCTCTTTCTTCCTCTTTCTCATTTTGTTTTTTTACTTGCCTGTCTATCATCAACAACCCACTTCACGATATACTACACAGATTTATCTGCATCTAATTTAATCTATAGGATTAGCTTATAATTGCAGCCGATCGAAGCGACGAAGATTTGCAATGTGCATACTCCCAAGTCCGAAATCATTCAGCATTTATAGTGTGCTATTTAAGCTTAATTTATTTCTATTCTTAAGATATTTATTTACCAGATTTAAATCATTCTACACACTACTATCGATCGGCGACTGTCCGTAAACCATCAATTGTTACACCTCAAAATAAAAATAAAATAAAATAAAATCTACATACAAAAAGAAAGATGAATTAATTATAAATCGGGTGCAGTGCTAAAGACGGGTTTGTCCTTGTCGACTACATTTTCTGTTGGACTGCCTGAGCTGCCACTCTTTCGTCTAGGCTTTGCCTCGCCAAGCATGGTTAGCACATCCCGCATGGAAGGCCGGTCCCGAGGGAGCTTGGCGGTGCACAAAACGGCAATTCGTAGAACCAAAAGCATCTCCTCTTGCACGTGCTTACACCGGCCACCGGCATTCGGGTCTAACACTTGTTCAACCCCTTGGTTGCTTCTTATCTTTTCACGTATCCACCCGACGATGTCTTGTCCCTCCCCAAATTCAGGCTCGATCGGCCGCTTCCCGGTTAGGAGTTCCATCAGCACAACTCCAAAGCTGTATATGTCGCTCTTTTGATCCACTTTTAGTGTGTAACCATACTCTGCCATGTCACATAATTGGGTTTAAATACAGAATACAGCAAGAAGCTACTAATATATGTGATGTAAATTAATAACGGGCTTAAAGTACAATAACCTGGCAAGGGCCCTAATATAGTCATATTGGTTTAAAATTAGGCTGTTCCAGCTCAGAGCCCAACTAAAGCCCATATTATATTGGAAAGTTCTTGCATAAATAGTTTTTGACAAGTACCTAAACCAACTTTATATTATACGCCTTAAAGTTTCTTAAGATACCTTAAAAACTTTGAAATATACATTTTATGAACATATCAAATTAATAGACAAAAAATTACAACTTACCAGGTGCAATATAACCGTAGGAGCCAGCGACCACCGAGACAGATTCGTTCTTCCTTGCCAGGTTCCGAGCCAGCCCGAAATCGGCAATTCGTGCCTCCATATTCGCATCCAGTAATATATTGCTCGACTTGACGTCCCGATGTATAACAGGCGGATGGCAATCGTGGTGCATGTATGCCAAGCCCTGCGCAACACCCATCGCCACATTGTATCTCAAATTCCAATCACCCAATAGAACCTGACCCATTTCAGCCCCGGCTCCATGCAATGCCTCCCATAAACTTCCGTTCGGCATATACTCGTATAGCATCATGCAGTCTAAGTCATTGTGGACATAGCCCAAGAGTCTGACAATGTTCCGGTGCCGGAGACGGCCTAACAAGGCCACCTCCTTTGCCACATCAGCGCTCAAGTCAGCCTGATCTTCCTCATGTGTGGGGCCCGGTCGCCAGAGCTTCTTCACGGCTATGACTGAGTGTGGCCGGGATAACTCAGCCTTGTAGACTATTCCAGTCGCACCCATACCAATGACATTAGACTCCTTCACACATGCCACAATTTCAGCACTTGTAAAATTTATCCTCTGGAATGCTGTCAAACGCCATGACCATGCTTCAGTGGTGTTGTTCTCTTCATGGCAACATCCACCATCCAGGTACCATTTCCGGTACAGATAGTGGCCTCCAAACAATACCAGCCCGGTACCCACCATGGTGGCTATACCAATTACCCAAGCGGTCACAATCCGCTTTAACCGAATGCTTTGTAGACTCTTAGGTGATTCGGTCGCATATAAGCCAGTACAAGGTGGAAGGACCCCACCACACAAACCTTTGTTTCCAGTGAGATCATCTGGATTTATCGACCGAAGAATACCATTTGATGGTACCGGACCGGTAAGGTTATTGTACGATAAGTTAAGAGTCTCAAGAGCTGGTGAGCTACCAAAATTCTCTGGTATCGATCCAGTTAGGAAATTGCTTGATAAATCTAGAATTGCAAGTGTTGGCATCATGGCAATTGAAGGCGGTATTGGGCCAGTCAACCTATTGTGTTGTAAATTCAAATTGACTAACCGTTGGCACGAGAACAGGCTAGCAGGTATCGAACCAGTTAAATGGTTATTTGATAAGTCAAGTGCAGAGAGAGAGGGGCATTCTTGGAATTGGTCGGGGAGGTTTCCGGTGAGTTGGTTATCAGATGCCATGAAAGTTTGTAAGGTTGTTACGGCGAAAATATTAGAGGGGAGAAGCAATTGGATATTGTTGTGTGAGAAATCTATGAAAGAGAGAGAGGTAGATGAGGCAAGGTCACCTGGTATTTCCCCTTGCAGCTCGTTGCTAGCCAATTCGAGCCTTTGTAGCCTTGGCAATTTACCGAAACCAACTGGTATAGTACCATTCAACCGATTGTTTTGCATGCGAACACGTATTAATGAGGCACATGTAGAAATGTTAGCTGGTATAGCACCAGAGAACCTATTGCCAAAGAGTATGAGCTTGGTGAGGGACCCACCGGCACATAAACCGGATGGTACCATACCTGACAGCGCATTAGATGACACATCGATCCACTGCAACGGTGAGTTCAAACCGAGCATAGTAGGAAGCGACCCTGTTAAAGAATTATTCCATAATTCAATTATCTCCAATTTGGGTAGATCAGCAATACCGGCAGGTACCAACCCGGTTAGTCGATTGCACATTAGATTGAGGAGTAGCACATTCTTTAGTTGTGAGATTTCTGATGGGATTGCACCAGAGATTAAGTTATCAGAGATGTCTAAAAACACCAAGGAACTCATGTTACCGATCTCCCGTGGAATAGGCCCACCGATGTTGTTTTGATAGAGGTACAAGGTGGTGAGCTGTTGCAATTTTCCCAGTTCCGATGGTATCGCACCTACAAGATTACCTACAGCAAGGTCGAGATATTGTAAATTGGCCAAGTTACCAAATTCAGCTGGTATACTCCCTTCAAGCTCATTGTATCCTATTATGAGCTTCTCCAGTGAAATGAGCTCACCTAATTCAGATGGTATTTGACCGGTTAAGTTGTTTCCGGATAGGCCTAAGAATTTAAGCCGTTTCAAGTTCCGATATGATGGTGGTATCACCCCTTCGAAGAAATTGCCGCGAAGGTCAAGAATCTCCAGTGATGTGGCATTTGAGAGATCATCTGGTAATGGGCCTTCAAAATTATTACTCGACCCGTTCAGTACCGTTAAACCGGTACACAGGCCAAGGCCGGAGGGAAAGTTCCCGACTAACAAATTTTGGCTTATGTCAAATGATTTGAGGTTGGTCAAAGAGGAAAGAGATTTTGGAAGGGAGGTGGAAAAGGAGTTGAAGGAGAGATTGAGATAGGTTAGACCTGTTAAGATGTTGATTTCATTAGTGATTTCACCGCTTATGTTCATGGTAGAAAGATCTAGGCTTGTTACACGATTCAATGAATTGCATGCAATTCCAGTCCAATTGCAGTGTGGAGGGTCCTTCCACCCATTAAGCAAGCCGAGTGGGTCGACCAGACCCGACTTGAGTGATAGCAATGCTGACCTGTCGTCGCCTCCAGCTCCATTGATAGAGTTAGTGAAGAAAAGAAATATACTGAGAGGGATAATGAGAAGTTGGGTAATGGTAATTTGAGAAGTGTGCATTGTTTGGTGAGAGAGTGCTCTGTTTACTCTCTATGTCACTTTCTCTCTCTCTAGCTCTGTTTCATAATCTTTTACTCTGTTTCTTCTCTGCTTTTGGTAAGTGGGTTGCTCTGTTCTGATCTGTGGAAAAGAAGAGAAGAGAAGAGAAGAGAAAAGCAGGGGACTGACAGAGAAGGAAGAGTAAAAGTTCTTTACACTATATATTTATAGTAAATATAAAATTATATGGATTTATGTTCTTTCATTTACTGAAAAGCTGTCAATCGAGAGAGGGGGGGTTTTGGTAGTATTAGAAAACAGAGAGACAGGAAACGTGGAGGGAATGTGTGAAAAAAGGGGATCTAATATTAACAAAAAAAATGAAGAGTAAAGAATTCCTCTGTGCATGTTCCTTCCGGATACAAAATGGTCAGATTATTTTTCCATGTAACACTGTATATATTTTGTATTGGATCTACCTGAAAATAGGGTAGAACTAGGGTGCTCTTGAGTTCACCAAGCCCTTGGTGAACTCAAGTCTAAAACCCATCGGATCGGCTTCAAACGACGAATTCGAACCGTTGAAATCCGTCTATCTTACGAGTGATGTGTATACATGTAAAAATTTTATACTTTCGAATTAATTTAGGATAAAGTCAAGCGGTCAAAATTAGAAGGTTAATAAATTAATTTTAATGCATTCATTTTTTGACCTTTTTGACCACTTGACTCTATGCAAAATTAATTTTAAAATTTAAAATTTTTGCATGTAAACGCATCACTCGTAAGATAGACGGGTTTCAACAGTTCGGAATTGTCGTTTGAAGCCGATCCGATGGGTTTTAGACTTGAGTTGACTAAGGACTTGGTGAACTCAAGAGCACCCTAGTTCTACCCCTGAAAATAACTTATGGTACATGGATGCGAGAGTAAAGCAAAGCAATCTAAAGAAATGAAATAGATTCATTAACACTTGTTGGAAGCAAGAAAAGCTTTACTTAAAATCAAGGAGAAGACTATTTCTGGTAAACCAAAATTGTTACCTTAATCTGTTATCTTTTATATTGACATCAACCTGATTACATATGTAATTTTGAAAATGTTACACAACTTTGCCAGGTAAAAAATAATTTTTGGATTAAAAAAGAAGAAGGCAATGTTGGGTTAAGATATACGCCTTCCTCATTAAAAAAAATAAAACAAAATTAAATTTGATACAATTAATCTGCCTTTTCAGGTACATAGTCTTCACTAAAATATTGGATAAACTTTACTAAATATATATATCAACTCTGATATTCCCTGTGACATTCGACTGCAGTATATAGGCATGTAAAACCTTAACAACTGGAGGTCTGACCTAAAAAATAATAAAACAAAAAAAACAAAAACCACTTGACGCCACCTCATCGTGCCAAAATGCTCGTTATCTATAGATCGACTCCATTCAATTTAGACTGCTGATCTCCATTACCATCCTGATGTTGCCCTATTATATAATTAATTTATGGTTAGAATTACATACCATAAAATAAATTTATATGTATGTAATATAAAAGAAAACGATAACTTAGATAGACCTGCCAAAAGTTAATGGACACCTCCATTTTGTGATGACCGGAGGGGAGATGAAGTAAAAAAGAATTAACCAACATGATTTCAAGTACAAGACTAACCTGACTACTGTCTCTCTATGATCAGTAGAAAGTCAAAATAGAAAAAAGAAATGTCTAAACTTAACCTCTTTCACTCTATCATTCTTTCTTCCCTTTTAATCAAAGTTAATTATATTAAACTTGGAATGATGATGCTATTTTGGTTGTTACTGTCTTTCCTTGCATCTCACTATTATTGAGATATCAGTAGCTATGATGTTGAAAAAAGTGATGTTATTATTTTATGGCTTGACACATATTATAGGTTTGTGATTTTTATCTGCCCCAACTGTATTTGCAGGTGTACATCAGGTGTAATCCAAAATGTAACACTAAAATAATGATGTAGATGATTAACTATTTTGCAAATTCAAAACTTAAGGTTAATGTCTGTAATATATTTTTAATAGCTAAAATTTAAATTTGAGATATATATATATATAATCTGGCTAATATGCTACGCGTAGCATAGAGGGCTTCCGTGCTACGCCTCAATTTTTGAGTTTTCAAAATCTTAACGGTCGATCCGAACCATTCAACATGATCTACATATGAATATGTACTTGCAAACCAAATTTTACATTTTTTAGAATTTTTTTACTATTTATTAAGCCACTTTGAAAATCGCTGATCCAATGGTCCAGAAGATTTTACTGTTGTGTACAAATTAGTGTTTTTTCAAAGTGGCTTAATAAATAGTAAAAAAATTCTAAAAAATGTAAAATTTGGTTTGTAAGTACATATTCATATAGAGATCATGTTGAACGGTTCGGATCGACCGTTAGGATTTTGAAAACTCAAAAATTGAGCCGTAGCACGGAGGCCTCTATGATACGCGTAGCACCGTAGACACTTCCTATATATATATATATAGAGTATGGCTAATGTGCTTCCTCTAGAACTTCGGCCTCGTGCTTCCGGGGGCATATCTTAGTGTTTGATGTTCAAACAACAAATTCAAACCGTTAGATGTTCAATCTATATTAAAATGTACTTGGAGACCAAATTTTACATTTTTTGGAATTTTTTTACTATTTATTAAGCCACTTTGAAAATTCCAGATCATATGGTCCAGACTGTTTTTACTGTTCACCCGGATCTGGAATTTTCAAAGTGGCTTGATAAATAGTAAAAAAATTCCAAAAAATGTAAAATTTGGTCTCCAAGTACATTTTAATATAGATTGAACATCTAACGGTTTGAATTTGTTGTTTGAACATCAAACACTAAGATATGCCCCCGGAAGCACGAGGCCGAAGTTCTAGAGGAAGCACATTAGCCATACTCTATATATATATATATATATATATATATATATATATAGAGAGAGAGGTTGGCTATTCTACTTCCATAAGCATATGCCCACATATGCTTATAACTCATTTTTGCGTTTCCAATGTTCAAATGGTCGATCCGAACTGTTCATCTTGTTCTCCATATTAATATGTGCTCGGAGACCAAATTTTACATTTTTCTGAATTTTTTTACTATTTATTAAGCCACTTTGAAAATTGCTGATCCGGATGAACAGTAAAAACAGTGCAACAAAATTCTGGACCATATGATTAGCAATTTTCAAAGTGGATTAATAAATAGTAAAAAAATTCAGAAAAATGTAAAATTTGGTCTCCAAGCACATATTAATATGGAGAACAAGATGAACGGTTCGGATCGACCATTTGAACATTGGAAACGCAAAAATGAGTTATAAGCATATGTGGGCATATGCTTAATTATGGAAGTAGAATAGCCAACCTCTATATATATATATATATATATATAATATTTATTTTAGAAAAATAAAAGATATTATTGCTGGAAAAAAATAGTAAAAACTTTTCAAAATATGAATTTTTTTACTACAAGTACATTCTTATATAGCAAACACGTTGAGCACTTTAGATTGACTATTTGAATTTTGAAATTGCAAAAATCCACTTGGTACAACGCATTGCTCTATGCCGACATTGGCATATTAGGTACGGTAGAATTAACCTAATAATATGCTGAAATGATAAATTTGTACTATTAATTAATCTTAAGTTTGGGCCTTCTTACGAGATGAGGCCAGCACTATCAAATTAGAAAAATAAATAAGAACGGTTCCGAGATTACAGTGGATGTTAAAGATAAATAAATATTCATTAGAGTATATAATCACAGCTTCTAAGGTATCCCCATTTATAGCAGTTATTTTCTTCGATCACAATAACAAATTAGGGTTAAGTAGATTCTTTTTATTTTATTTTTTTCCTTTTGTACCATTGTTAAATTGTCGTAACAAATGGGATAGGTAGAAATAATTAGTTTTTTTTTTTTTCGTATTTGAAGTAGAAAATATATAGATCAAGCTGGGGGTATTTTTTAGCATATTTTCATCTTAGCTTTCCCTTGAGAGAATCTTCCCATGTGTATGCTTCTCTGTTTCTACAAGTAGAACACCTCATCTCTTCTATATTTTACACTCACACATGTGGGAGGAAAAGAGTATCAATTAACATGCAAATTAATCATAGAGGGATTAGATAAATAAAAGGATAGCTAAACCAAACTAAATAACAAATGCTCTAGCTCTAAGTTACTCACATGCACACATGAGGGTATTGGTTAGGATACAAAAAATTTCAATTTGGATTCCCATGTGAAACCCTGTTACCATGAACTTTCCTTGATCTAGTTCTATCATTTTGCTTATTACTTTATAATCCGCCTTGCTTAACAGTACATGAGGCCATGTGAAACCCATTTGGCTGCTTGAGATTATCTCTGCTGTCCCATTATTGATCCATTAGTGAATGATTTGCAAGTAATGTTCTACAAGTGCACTTTGTCAGGGGCATTTTGGAGCGAATGTCAACTCCAGTAATATCATTTATGTACTGGGGTTATCCTGTGGTTCTGCTTCTGTGGTACTTCGTGTAGCAATATAATATGGATAACTCGCCAATGAAATATCTCAGAGAAACGGACTCTAGTTACCAGTGTATTGATCGTTGTATGGCACGAATCTCAATACGTTGCATATTGTTCAAATCGTGTGTTGTGTAGTGTGTACTGCTGCGGTGAGAGTTAGCTTTTACACTGTAAGGCCTCTAATAGAGAGTTCAATATTAGTGCTAAAACATCAGGATTAAAGCATTGAAAGTAAAATTAATAAGGATAATGGGACCACACTAGTGGGTTTTTTTATAATCAAAGGAAAGTTAAAAAGTTAATGATTCTGCTTCTTTATGATACGTAGAAAAGAAATGAGTGCACTTGCTTGGATTAAATTTGTGCCATGCCCATGTCCGGATCACCTAATCTCTCAACCACAATTTAAGAAAAAAGTTGGAGACGAGCATTTGAATCTTATCAAACTCCGTATTTAGTGCTTTAATTAATTTAGGCTTCAAATATTTGTTAAATTTGAAGGGCTTAGTTCCAGGGAGGAATTCACATCCCCTCAGGTTACCTGACTGAGGACAATTACGATTGGACAATTCTTTTAACATGGCACGGATCTCAAAACAGACCTCCTACAGTCTCCATAGGCACCAGATCAAACTTGGATGGGATTAATTTGGGTTGTCCGTTTCAATTTGCTTGAGTCAGGTACCTAGGAGGATACGGATCCTCCAAGGAGGAGGGGATCCATTATCAAACCAAATTCAGTTTGATGCCATCCAATTTGTCTCAAGATTTATGTGTACTTGATCCGCATAAAAAATCAGATTTGTACGAATCAAGTGCGCACAAATCTTGATATGAATCAGATGTCCATTGGGCCTGAGGACAATTACCAAACAATTTATAATTATAAATGGTCTAGCTGTTAATCCTCTTATAATCTGTGGGAACCTTCAAACTAGGCCCTGGGCCTCAGACAAAAACCCAAGGCCCAAAATAGTTCCACATATCTGCATTCATTAGTTGGGAAACTTAAATTAGAGGCTTGGTAATGGTACCTGTGAAAATCACCAACGCTCTCATCGATTATAAAGTTCGTCTTTTTTTCGTTTTTAAATTCGTACAATACTCATTCTTCTTCAAATGTACAACATTTATTATTATTTTTCTTACATTAAAAGATCGTACCAGCAAATTGGACAAGACCTGAATGATTTATCCAGGACAAGCAAAATCATAACCCCTGAAATTAGAAGTTCCTCGAATGATTAATACTGTTTTCTATTTATAATATTTACTCATTTCAGGTTCGCTTTGTGGTCGGTCTTTGATATCTGTTCTTGAGATTTGATAACGGGAGAAGATTTTCCAAGGGCCCATTCAGCACTTTTTATTTATTTATCATGTATAAAATTAGATTTTTATTCTGGCTACATTTTTACTAATTTATGTGGAAAAAAGAAGCTCTGATCGAACCCAACTAATTTTGTTTCCGACAAATTGAGCTTCCTCATTTAATTGCTAATCTGAGTGCATTTCTGGAAGTATACAATTTTACCAGCATGTATTAATATTGAAGCTTTCAATGACAATAACACTTAACTTCATAACAGTTCCTTGAATATTAGTAAGAGCTTGATATTAAAGAAAGTGTCAGCCTGGCAAGCACCTCAAAGCCATCATCAGACATTGAGATTTCTGTACTAACTCTGCCACTCTTTTTTTAATTTCTTTGCTTACTGATTAGATTATTTTTCTTTGAATTTATGCATTCTTACTCCTCCCATACAAATCCCAAACCAAAAAAAAAATTCAACATCATTGGCTTGGCCTTTACATTATTAGTGACAAAATTCGTTTCCCTTGCACAGATTTCTTTATTTTGGTTCTTATCTTTAAATCAAAAAGGTTATTGTTTTAAGTTTTAAACTCATCTAAACCTAGAAACAAGTTAAACGGTCAATTACGTATGATGTACATCAGGTGTTCGATGAAATGCCTGAGTACAATTTTCTTTGTTTGCCGGGACCTCACATTCATGGGTTACCCCAGAAGCATGTGCACCTAAGTATTGGACTTATTAGATCAGGGAGGCTCGTTTATCTCTATAATTTTCATCTTAAATGGACATTCTTTTTTACCTCTTACTACACCGATTGCCAGTGCTTCTTGTTCGTAATATATTGATAAGTTGCTTACCATTCACTTTTATTCATTCTTTGTGATTCAGCACAAATTGGTTATGCGTATCTTAACTTTCTTCCAATTTTGAAGCAGTTTGTTAAGAGTGGAATGGTGGGGTTTGTGTTGTTTGATGTTAATTTCTCTCATGCAACTAATTGAGGTTGTTCTTTTTTGATGGGAATTAGCTAAATCATTAAGTTATGATGAGTGGCTATATATATAAATTTCTCATTTTTTATTTTTATTTTGAAGGTCATAAAGAGAAGGGAACTCAGTAAAGGTGGTTCTTATTGAATGATCATATCCCCTCAGGTACCGCATCTATGGTAGAATCCCAGCTGAGCGATTATTTTTCGGTCTGCCTTAGATGCACGGGGTTCTTTGAGATTTTTGCCAGATTTAAATAAACATCTGCATCTCATGCTACCGGGTCAGGTACCTGACGGATCTGAATTCAGTTCTTATTTATGTGTTATTTTTGAAGAAATTACTGGGTCATCACCAGAAACTTCCACAGACATGACAAATATCTCTTGCTTGTCAAAATCAAATTAAGCTAAGTTGATCTGGTACAATTAAATCAATATATATCTGGTATAGCAAAGTATGTATATATCATGATGGTTCGGGTCACTGCAATTGCATTCTTTCTTTACTGTTCCGGATTGGTCTTTTTTCTTTTTGTAAAAATATATTTTTTGTTTGTTTTTGTTTTGAGCAATCTAGCGGATGGGCATAATCTGAAGTTATGGCATCCGATTCATCCAAAAATTTATAGATAACCAGTAATTTGCCAGAATATAGAAGTACACCTTACCAAACAAATGCATTAATTCTATACTATTGTCAAATATAAAATGTTTAGGATATGATTACAGCAACCAAAAATAAAAAAAAAATGAATGCAGCACATCAAGTTATCTTTTCCTTGATGAACTTTTGCAGTGTGAGTTATTCTGAAGCACTACATTATTTCATCCCCTTTTCATAAATACCTCTGTATAGAGTCTTTAAACAATAGCCACCCTTATCTCCTCCCCTACTTGTATTTATAGTTCTAGCACCACAACTGCAAAAATTCACACCAAATTTTTAAGGTGAAACATGAGATTGATACAAGTAGTTGTTCAGAAGTATCGAACAAATTAAGTTATATAGATGAAATATTCGTATTAACTTCTATTGTTGTATACTAGTTGCAAATGCAAAGTTTTACATTTCATGCTCAATATTTGTGTAGTGCATAAGCTTCAATAAATGATGATGTTAAGAACTTACAATCAGAGTCAGTAGTGATCCACTGCCCCATTCTCACACATTCAACACTCTGTGTACTAAGCTTGCTAGCCTGATCTTGTACTGAATTGTTCAAATCTGATGAGAGATTTGATAAATTTGAATGCAGATTCGGCAAATTCTTGACCAAGATCTGGTCAGCTCGGTTAGTATAAACAGAAGAGGTCGAAGCACAACTTCGTACATCCCACATGAAGCTTATCTTGCTGGAATTTGAACTTCTGTTGTCGTCTAAATCTTTTGTTGCCTCACGGTTCTGAGGATTTAGTACCTAGGGAAGAGAAAATAACCAGCGAAAATACAATCAAATTCGATCAGTAGCAATTGTTTTTTTTTTTCTTATTGTATGTAAAGGGTAACATTTTTTCTTTTCTTTTTTTCTTTTTCTGAAGAACTAGCCAAAACTGAAAAACCGGTTTCCATTGCAAAGAAACAACCACAAATGTCATTCACACCAGAAAATGGGAAAACAAACCCAAAAATTTGTTCATTCGAAAAATTTCTGCTGATTAAAATTTATTTGTTCGATTATTTACCAAAGCATGATGTGGTTTCCT
Organism: Carex parvula; assembly: GCA_025461045.1. Taxonomy (NCBI): domain Eukaryota; kingdom Viridiplantae; phylum Streptophyta; class Magnoliopsida; order Poales; family Cyperaceae; genus Carex; species Carex parvula. Next base: position 97,667 of record JAJGRW010000709.1, read on the forward strand.
TTTTCGTCATCTCGTCTTCCTAGCAATTGCTGGTGTAATAGCAATATAGTAAAATTCATCTTGCTTCTGATTGAATTTTTATTTTCGATCTAATCTACTACTACTTATATCTACCCTGACAAGTTTTCTACTGTTTTCATACCATATAACACTGAAGGTACATAAATTGCCCATATTCATTGGGGAAGCCTGATAAATTGAAAATTAACTAATAGAATATGTTTTATCCGCAATGATAAAAAATGACTATTGTCAATGGTAAGATCACATGCATATATGGCTATTTCTGAGGGTATGGTTATTACCGACAGAAGTATTTGCGAGGGTATTGACACTGTTAATCAATTTTATCATGGCAGATAAAACAGATTCTTGTAACACATGTAAAGAAACAGAAGAAAAGCATGCCAGAATATATCTACTAATTACCTTCCAAGCTCTGGCACCGACTCTGTGAGCCTTAGCTGCCACGGCCCGCCTAATTAACTCTTTCATGCGATTGACACCATATCTTTTCTCGCTTTTCCGACCTTCGATTTTCTGATCTCCTGCATCACTTGATTCTCCACTGTTGGATACAGTTGATATTACATCACATAGTGGAAGCACTTTGCATCCCACAACACTTGTCTCTCCCTTATGACCCACCATTTTTTTTTTCTAACTTCTATTGTTATTTCAAAGAAACTTATTGCGCTCTCTTTGTAATGTGTTCTTATATTTCTCTTATGACCCACAACACTTGTTTCTCTCTATTGCCTGATCAACTCTACTTCCAGTGCTTCAGCCTTCAATCCTCCAAAAATACGGGAAAAATAAATTAAAATTCTACAGTATTATACCTCATGAGAATCAATACAGCAGGAAAAATAGAGCTACTATTATTACTTTATCTACAGTCGACGAGGCTCAATCTAATGGTCTGCTGGTTTGATAGGAAGAAGCAAAGAAAGAAGTACTACTTTGCAATGAGATAAGAGTTACTTATTTGTAACAACATGTGCTAAGCTGTGCTTAATCATTGGTTAGCCATGTGGTATCAGCTTGTCTAATGACATGGCTTCATGCATATTTAGGAAAAGGAAAAGTTTCGCATGCGCCCTTCAAAAACTAAATATCTTAACCTCTAGAAGAGAACTTGGTGCAGCAATAATAAATCGGGTTTTGTTTGGGCCATATTGCAAGCTCTTTCTAGCTCAGGTCACACACTTCAACTCTAGGTTGCCTCATGTTCGGATCACCCTGTATTTAAATCAAATCGAATTTTGATCGGTATCTGATTATATTCAAGGATCAGTTTGGTTAAGATCAAAATTGTGTAAAGATTAGGTCGTTCAAGTCGGATTTTTTAGATCACAGCCAGTTGTCTCAAGTTCAAACCATCTCAAGTTTAGACCATTTGATATTTGAGTATATATCAGGTCTTTTGAGATCCAGAGCATTTTTATTCAAGTAATTCGAATTTAAATCATTTAAATTGGGTCATTACAGATTTGGATTGGGTCATGTGACTCATGTTCATATCAATTGACTTCTGAAAGTATCTAAATTAGGTTCCGAATCGAATTCAGATTGAAGCAAACAAATCCTTTGGATTGAGTTAAAACTTAAAAAAGTTTGCCAATCATCTCAAGTTATATTAGTTTTGTCAACCTTTTACTTTTCACTCTGTATGTATTTTCAGAAATTATTCTATAGCCTTCCAAATTCTATTTTTAATGTTCATATAGGATCCATTCAACAAGTTTCGAACTAGATTAAAAACTGATTCTTATGGTGGAACATATTTTGACAACTGAAGGTTATACATGCAATTATCCTTGAGAAAAAAAGTAATAACAACATGTTCTGCGCCAACATTTGTGTAAGCAGTCTTACAGCAATGTTTGGAATCTTTGGGGGTGAAGGAAACCAATGAAAGATATAGATTTAATAAAGCATGGAGGTTTTAGATTGATAGATATATAGTTGGATAGATCTCTAGGAGTTTATATTTGGAATGATGTCCTTTTATAATACTTGTTTAGCATAAAATAATTACAAAGCTGAAAGATAAGACAATAGCATTAGGTGGTTAGTGTTTCAACTGGAGATAATTAATTACATCAAAAGTGGTCATCTCTTGTTAAGTTGGCCATGTGAGTACTACACGGAAGTGACAACAACAAGCCGCCTTCTCTACACACAGTTGTTTAATGATTCTTTGTGGCGCCGTGCAATGAGAAATTTCATGTAGAAGCTGGCTGACAGATTGACTGAGATGAGAAAAAGAAGCCTCTAGCGAGAGGAGATAATCTTTGGATGCAAAAAATTGCACCTATTTCACCACATAAATATTTTTTTCTTTATAATTGTGCACTATCTAATTTAATCATAAATGAGAAAATTAACTTATCTTTGTTAAATTGCTAGAAAAACTAGCACAAGAATTACTTTAATAATACATTGTTTTAATAAAATAATACTTATATTAAAATAAAATTATATTATATAGTTTGAAATAATTATAAATCAACAAATATTGAATGTTTGATGATTTAAATAATTTCTTATTTGTCAATGTCTTTTTTTCATTGAACATAGCTCATGTACTATTGATATTTTGTTTGGGTGTACATCTTATACAAAATTAAAGAATTTACCTAGCTAGATTTCGTGATTATTGACGAAGATACATCTTTTGTGTGAAAAAGTAGCATATTTAAAATTAAATTTTTTTGTAAATATTTAAATTTGTATGACTATATTCTCATTTTTTTATTTTAAAGAAAGGTTAATGTCAGGATTTGACAGTTACTTTTCATTGTTTTTTTTCTTCTAACTTTTAAATGTGCTGAAGTCTTTGACTTGTTTCGGCCTTGCTGCCTTTGAGGTGGCACATAATGTAACATTTATAAAAGCGCCACAGAAGTTCTAAGTATAGGATAAATAATTTGAGTACACAGCACACATGGGTAGAAACCATCTGGCATGCATCTTTGACCAGACAAATTTTAAAAATTTGAACAGCGTCAAGATTTGTTCTATTTCCTGGCTCCTATTTTGCTGAGATCAAATTGTTTTGTTAGTAAACTGAAGCATGTTTCCCAAAATTTAATCTTGAAATCCTTTGATCTCATTGGATCATTCAATTTTAATTGAATTTTATCGATGTCATTGGATCATTCAATTTTAATTGATAGTTCTGTTATGCTTAATTAACTATTAAAACACGTAAATAAATTTCAGCAAATCTCAATAAAGTTTAGACCTTTTAAACACGTATATATATATATCAAAGGTTTAAACAGCGTTTATCGCGTCATAGCGGAACGGCTGAAAAAATGGCGCTATGACCATATATCGCCGCTATAGCGCGAAATAGCGCGCTATATGGCCATAGCGTCATAGCTTTTTTGGTCCGAAAACGCTATAGCAGCGCTATAGCGCCGCTATTTAGAACATTGATATATATATATATATATATGAGAGTGGCTAATATCAAAACGTTTGCACCAAGACCCTCGTGCAACCAAGTCGTTTTTGAATTTTCAAAGTCCAAACGGTCGATCTAAACCGTTAGATGTGATCTCTATATTAAAATCTGCTTGGAGACCAAATTTTACATTTTTTGGAATTTTTTACTATTTATTAAGCCACTTTGAAAATTGCTGATCACATGGTCCAGAATTTGGTTGCACTGTTTTTACTGTTTACCCGGATCAGCAATTTTCAAAGTGGCTTAATAAATAGTAAAAAAATTCCAAAAAATGTAAAATTTGGTCTCCAAGCAGATTTTAATATAGATTGAACATCTAACGGTTTGGATCGACTGTTTGGACTTTGAAAATCCGAAAACGACTTGGTTGTACGAGGGCCTTGGTGCAAACGTTTTGATATTAGCCACTCTCTATATATAGAGTACGGCTAACGCGCTTCCTCTAGTATATCAACAATATGTTTCCGGTCTTCAAAATCTATCGAATGGGATTCAAACGACAAATCCAAACCGTTCAAACCAATGTTCTTAATGAGAGCTTCGTTTCCATATAAAAAAAAATTAATTTTCGAATTTATTTACCATCAAGTCAAACGGTCAAAATATGAAGGATTTTGTGCTTATTTTAATGCACTATTTTGCTCATTTCTTTGACCACTTGACTTGATAGTAAATAAATTTAAAAATTAAATTTTTTTATATGGAAACGAAGCTCTCGGTAAGGAGATTGGTTTGAACAGTTTAAATTTGTCATTTGAAGCCCATTCGATAGATTTTGGAGGCCGGAAGCATATTGTTGATATACTAGAGGAAGCGTGTTAGCCGTACTCTCTCTATATATATAGAGAATGGCTAATATACAAACGTTTGTTCCTGGGCTCAGGAACAAACGATTTGGTTCTCCGATTTTCAAAGTCCAAACAGTCGATCCAAACCGTTAGATATTCAATCTATATTAAAATGTGCTTGGAGACCAAATTTTACATTTTTTGAAATTTTTTTACTATTTATTAAGCTGGTTTGAAAACCGCTGTTTTTATTAAATTTTGCAGCATTGAAAAACAGCGGCTTTCAAACCAGCTTAATAAATAGTAAAAAAATTCCAAAAAATGTAAAATTTGGCCTCCAAGCACATTTTAATATAGATTGAATATCTAACGGTTTGGATCGACTGTTTGGACTTTGAAAATCAGAGAACCAAATCATTTGTTCCTGAGCCCAGGAACAAATGTTTGTATATTAGCCATTCTCTCTCTCTCTCTCTCTCTATATATATATTTATATATATATATATATATATATATATATATTTATATATATATATATATATATATAGAGTAAGGCTACGGTGCTTTGCAAAGTAAACCACCCATTTTACTTCGGGCTACTTTTTGGATTTTGAAAATCCAAACAACTGATCCGAACCGTTCAACATGTCCTAAACATTGAAATGTGCTTGGAGACCAAATTTTACATTTTTTGGAATTTTTTTACTATTTATTAAGCCACTTTGAAAATCGCTGATCCGACGGCGAACAGTAAAAAACAGTAAATTTTTCTGGACCACCGGATCAGAAACTTTCAAAGTGGCTTAATAAATAGTAAAAAATTCCAAAAAATGTAAAATTTGGTCTCCAAGCACATTTCAATGTTTAGAACATGTTGAACGGTTCGGATCAGTTGTTTGGATTTTCAAAATCCAAAAAGTAGCCCGAAGTAACGGGGTGGTTTACTTTGCAAAGCACCGTAGCCTTACTCTATATAAATGTTGAACGGTTCGGATCGGTTGTTTGGATTTTCAAAATCCAAAAAGTAGCCCGAAGTAAACGGGGTGGTTTACTTTGCAAAGCACCGTAGCCTTACTCTATATATATATATATATATATATAGAGTAAGGCTACGGTGCTTTGCAAAGTAAACCACCCCGTTTACTTCGGGCTACTTTTTGAATTTTGAATATCCAAACAACCGATCCGAACCGTTCAACATGTTCTAAACATTGAAATGTGCTTGGAGACCAAATTTTACATTTTTGGAATTTTTTTACTATTTATTAAGCCACTTTGAAAGTTTCTGATCCGGTGGTCCAGAAAATTTTACTGTTTTTTACTGTTCGCCGTCGGATCAGCGATTTTTAAAGTGGCTTAATAAATAGTAAAAAAATTCCAAAAAATGTAAAATTTGGTCTCCAAGCACATTTTAATGTTTAGAACATGTTGAACGGTTCGGATCAGTTGTTTGGATTTTCAAAATCAAAAAGTATCCCGAAGTAAACGGGGTGGTTTACTTTGCAAAGCACCGTAGCCTTACTCTATATATATATATATATATATATATATATATATATATATATATATATATATATATTTGTGAAATGAATGTATTTTAATTTATTATTTAGTAAATAATATATTTTTTTTATTATAAACATTACCCGTTATTTATCCGCTACCGTTTCGTAATCCGACAACCATAACGAGTAAGAGTAGGATAAAAGTAAAGTAATTCGTAGTGGGTAAGGGTAGGATACGGGTATGAAAATGCTTTCATCCGATCCTTACCGTAACCGTTGATGCCCCTAATTAAATAGTAATTTGATATATTAATTTTAAAACCCTGGTTTGTTTATGTTGGAGTACTTGAAGTTCTATTATTATATTGTGAAGTACTTCGAATTAGGGGTGTTCATCGGTTCGGTTCGGTTCGGTTGAAACCGAAATAAAATAGACAAACCAAATTTTATTCCGGTTTCAAAAATAGAACCGAACCGAACTGAACCGAACCGTTTTAGTCTATCAACCGAACCGAACCGAACCAAATTTTTATTTCGGTTTGTTTGGTTTGTTCGGTTCAAACCAAAGTATATTATTTTTTTATTTAAATAATGTCAATCAATTGCTTTATATAAATTGACTATACCACAAACCCAAAACCCATTACAGCCATCCTCTACATCAAAAGGGAAATTACACTTTAGTCCAAACATTCTAAAAATTTGCATTCTTTAGCCTATTTTATTAAGATCAACGTAAAAGACAAAAGTATTCTAAAACTTTGCAACTTGCAAGTGATATGAGCATAACAAAGTATTCTCCAGCCTCTTGCTCTTTCTCCAGCTCATCCAACTGTATCAGTCAAACCCATATAAAAAATATGAAACCAGGTAAGAACTTTTGGAACGATTATTGTTCGAGAAAATCAACAAAGAAGGAAAAAAAATATGAAACCAGCAAAGAGTCAAAGAGAAGGAAAACGATTATTGTCCGAGAAAATCAGAAAACTCAGCGAGAAAACTAGAGAAGGAAAGAGGATACTAAGAAAATTGTTTCTAACTTTTGTTGCGCAAGAGATTAAGAGAGACTGAGAGAGAGAAAAGGGGAAACTATAGTACCGTACCTGGGGGCTGGGGCTAGAAGCGGACATCGTGTGACTGTGCGAGAGGATTCGGCGATTTGACGTCGGGGTGGGTGAAGGCGTGAAGCCGTGCGACAGGACAGGAGAGGTGAAGGCGCCGCGTGTGAAACCCTAGACCCTAGTCGCTCGTGCTAGAAGGAGAAGCTGGGTTGGGTTCAATAGCGTTGGGGTCTGGGGTGGGGTATTAAGAAATGAAGTTCAGGATAGTTCGGTCGGTTCAGTATAAACGGTTTTGAAAATTTAAAACCGAACTGAATCAAAGTAGTATATCGGTTTTAAAAAATGAACCGAACCGATCCATTAAACCGAAAAAACCGAACCGTTTAGTTCAATCTAAATCGGTTCGGTTCAAAACTGATTAAACCGGACCCAATGAACACCCCTACTTCGAATTACAAACGAACCCCATTTAATGCTCGGACGACGTGTCATTGTACTGGAATTCATATCACCGACGGTACCGTAAAAGGGAATCTTTTACAATTACTTGATCTGGACCGTTCTTTTTAACTTGGCACGAATCTCAAAGCCCAATAATACTGCTCTCTCAGTCAACCCGAATCTCAAACGGGCTGAGAGTTAATCTCAAACCGTAAATAGCTAATTGTAAAAGGGAATCTTTTACGGTACCGTCGAGAATATGGATTCATTGTACTGAGCATGCTTATTATTAATAAAGCCTAAGGGTTAATCCCCGAAAAGAAAAGAAAAGAAAAAACACATACAATGTTTCAGGGACAAAACATAAATTAAAAATGAAATGCAAAATACCACATTCTTTATTTAGATCCAAAAATTATATAAAATAACATGAAAGTGTCACATAGAGCATAGTGTATAGTGCATTTTTTTTTACTTCGCAGAGTTTAATATTAGTTTCAATAAATTTTATCGGTTATCAATTTTTTTTACTAATCTTTGTCGTAACAATTAGTTATAGACTTTATGTAGGAAGTATAATTGTATTCAAATTTCTACCGAATTATCAAATAAAGAAGGATAAATTATTCTAGTTAAAACTAACAACTTAATTATTTAGGCTGCCATTGAGACAAAAGTGGTAATTATATTGGAATGGATAAATAATGTCAGTACTTGACAGTTATTTTAACTTCAACTTCACCAATGTACTAAAGCTTGGAAATTTTTGCAAATTTTTTTTTTAGTAAGAAACAGAATCCTCTATGGTACATTTCTATTACATCGCAATATTTTAGCAATCACATATTCTCACAAAACTCTCCATATCAAGCTCCCCCCATCCTAAAAGAAGATTTTTGGCAATTAACCTTCTTGACCTTTTGCTTTTATTCTTTGCCACACCCAAGAATTAAAACCTTACTAACAAAAGCCCTCTCTAAAGCTTTAGAGCAAAATAATGCAAAGCAAAAAAGAAGCAGAAGGAAATACAAACAATTAGTTTTATTCTAAATTTACACTTCAGACAAATCTGCTAATCAATACAGAAACTTTTTTTTTGCATACAAGTGCCTAACTAACGATTGAACCCTCATCCTCTCCATTTTGAACATCGAGTTGATTAATAAGATCCAAGAGGCTGCCCGCCTTTCTTTTTGCTCTATCAGTACCAGTCTCAGCCAACTCCTTCAACACCTCAGCAGCACCCATCTCCTTCATGACCCGTGCTTGACCCGCATCAACAGTGCACACAGACCACAATATCGCAGCAGCATATTCCTTGTTCCTTGGTGAGCTGCTCTTCATAACCTCAACCAAGCATGGCACTGGCTTAGCCTCGTTAACCGCTATTTTCCCATCCGGATTACTCACTAAAATTGCCAGAATAGCAAGTGCTTCATCTATCATGCCACCAGTGGGGTCCTCCAGAAACCCCATCAAGATACCCACTATCCCTGCTCTGACGGCCAGGACCTTATTTCCTTGGTTTATACATAAATTAAATATGGCAGTTGCTGCATCCTTTTTGCCACGCGGGCTACCCTGACACAGCAGATTAATCAGTGGTGGTATTGCACCCGCCTCACCAATGGCTACTTTGTTCTTGTCCACAACTGACAAACTAAACAGAGTGGCCGCAGCATTTTCCCTTGCTTCCATGCTACCAAAATTCAATACCTCGACAATCTTCACTATGGCACCAGAATCGACTATAATACCTTTATTGTTTTCATGAATGGATAGATTCAACAAGGCTGTGACAGCGTGCTCCTGTGTACGCAAGTCAGGTGATGCGAGTAAATTCACCAGCAGGGGTATCGCGCCTGCCTCAGCTATACAAACACGGTTGTTTGCATTTCTTTTTGCGAGTAGTCGAAGTTCCCCCGCAGCTGAGCGTTGCTCTTCTTGGGTCCCACTCTCCAGTCTTGTCATGAGGGAGTTGATGCCAGCCCAGTCACATTCAGTGTGCTTCCCGGGCTTCCTATCACGGGAAGCGGTCTTTAGCTTAGGAGGCTCGATGCCGTTGGATTCACACCACTGGGAAATGAGGCTTTTGAGGACGAAATTCGGGATGAGTGTTGTGTGGGTTAGGTGCTGTTGGGTTTTGGGGCATGTCTTGTGACCCGCATCAAGCCACTTCTGGATGCAAGATCTCTCGTACGTCTGAGATTATTACAAAGTTATATATACATTTAATTCATTGATGTGAAGAATCATTTGACTTTCTCTACAAATTAAATTTAATATTTTCTCATGTCTGTAATTTCTTAACATTTTGCGAGATATTTGCAAATGAAACATTAATGAATATTAAACTGGGAAATAAATCTGCTGTTATTCCTTGGGACAGGAACCTGTTTTGAAACCAACCGTTCAAACTTTTCTATGCGCGAATCTCAACGAAGTAAATTTTTCATGTGCAAATCTCAACGAAGATCAATGGTTGGGATTGGAATAACAGGTTCCTGTTATTCCAAAGGAATAACAGCAGATTTATTTCCTATAAAACTGATGGAAAAGCTTTCTCTTCTTTATTAATACAAATGTCACAGCTAAGCTGTTGGCCTTCAAAAAATAAAATCTGATGGAAAAGATGTAGAATATAATTATACTATCAAACAAACTTTATTGACAACTGAGACAACCAACACAATGCTTGCCAAAATCAAAATATTAAAAGAAGTATATATCTTCTCTATTATTAAAATAGACGGTGTATCAAATTCGGTTCAATTTGAAAATCAATCAGTCATCCATCGAGCGATTTAAAAATATAATGGTTCAGTTTTATCAGCACTTGATCGTTGACAAAAATATATCAAATTGCACAAAATTTGTTACATTGTCTATCTATTTTTTTTTATTAAAGGGTCCCGGTACACTCCAACATCTTTTATATATTATTCTCGAGAATTGAATCTGCATCTCTTTGAAGAGAGATGAGAACACATTTACAAATGTGCTTTTTAATTAGGACAAATTTTCACGTTAGATGTCACAATTGTCAGATAAACTTGGTTGTCAATAAATCTCTTCTCAAGATATATCCCACCAAGTGCAAAAAAACTTCCATCCCTATCTTTATCTTAGTCCGCTAAAATCAACACATATAGTTGGGGAAATTGGTCATATTTTCCGGACTTAACCTTTGTTTAACAACATTTGTATAATTCATTGGCTTTAAGGAAAGTCCGACTTTAGCCCTTCAACTATTGACTATAATTCGATGGAGGAGACATCAAATGAACAGTAGAACAGAAATAGCAAGATGACATATAAGACCATAAACTTCAAAGAGATTAGTATTAGGAACTTTAGTAATTTATGTCTTATGAACCTTCATTGATTGCTTTTAAACAAAACCAAAAATCGTATGAGTTGTATGCAGATAAAGTACATTGCTGTGCATACTACTGGCCCTACAAATTAAATTGCTAGCTAACTAAACATCTTTACTAATAAGAGATAAGCAAGGCAAGGCAGTACCTGTCCAGTAGAGACAATTACAGGGTCTTGCATTAATTCAAGCGAAATAGGACACCTAAATTCATCCGGAATAACTGGCGACCGGTGCTTTACTGAACCAGACCTACTTGAAGCTGGAGTTTCTGTGATCGGATTTTCAGAAAGTACAAAGTCTTTAAGTTTCCTGAGGAGAAATGACATCTCCTCCAGTCGATCATCAGGATCACCACCACTGGAGATGACCAGTTCGTGGAGAGCTACAGATTCCTTCTTGATGTCGTCCAGTGATTTCAGTTGGAGTTTTTCAGAGATGCGCTTTAGGATCGTGGGGTCTGTGTGCTTGTCATGCTGGCCCCACACAACAGCCAAATCACGGGTGAGGAGAGGATCTGGTGAGTCGACCTTGCGAATTGCTCTTATGAACTGAAGATGAACCAGCTCAACCTAGGATTTTTAAATCGTTCAGTATTTCTTCGTACTATTAGTTATATATATTTATTTTTGTGAAGTGTATGTAGTGTGTAGAGCTGCATATGGTCGACATTTTTTATGATTTTAGGCCTCTAACACCATATCAACCATATTTATCCATGAGAAAACAGATAATAAAAAAAAATGACAGGTGATGCAAATTTGAAAGAGGCAAAAGCAAAAACTGAAAAATAATTCACCTGCTCGCGAACCTCTTCAGACATAGGAAGGTCATTGTAAGGGAAAGCAGATAGTGCCTTCTCCATTTGTTCATTGACCCTTGTAAATTCACTTATTTTTGCTTCCCTTTTGTAAGCCTGTGACAAAATAGAACATAAACTAAAGGAACCAAAATGCTTCTTATTTCAGTACCAGCTTATTGGTAACAAAGTCAGGTCTATTTAATTAGCATAAAGTACACACTTTTTACTACAATAGCTCATGAGTTTATTAAAACATACAGCAGAAAGGGAATTCTATTGAGGATTTGCTCAAATCTACTACCAATTTCAATCATTGTGATTTGGTTCACACAATTCAACTCAATTCTGTACTATTTTCCCTCAGTTTTCATCGAATCTCTAAAATAAGTTTTCAATTTTATCATAAGCATCTAAAATAATTACCTGATAGATCTTGCTATCGTCATAGACTGAGCGGAGGATGTCCCTGGCGCACACAAGTGCATCATGGACCGTGCCCAGGCACTCCACGAGACCCGGGAACCCATCTCCGGCCCCATCACGGATCTCATCTAGAAGCGGTGAGAGGAGCCGAACCCTTCTTACTACATCGCCACACAGTCCGCGTAGTGGGCCCCGGCTTTCAGGGAGACCCGATATCTCCGAGATAATCACGGCCGCCGCCTCAGCGACTGACGCATAGGCGGAGGACTCTCGAGGGGGAGATGACGCGGTGGAGGTTCCAAGAAGGGAAGACGGCGTGGCATCTTCGTCTGCTGTTGAACTCATTGGAGAAAGATTCGACCGGGAAGATTGACGGTTTTGACAGTAGAAGAGAAGAAAAGATGAAAGTGGGTTGCTTGATTGAACAATTTTGAGTTAACGATGGCATTACGACCGAATCAATACCCAATTGACAATTGACAATTTCATTTGCGGGTCAACATATGAGAACGATGATATTGACTAGATCCAGCAGGGGCATGTCGTTGCTTCTCTTCCTATCAGAAAAATGAAATTTGTCGGCACGTTTAAAGGAAATTTTTATCTATAGAAATTATTACATACAGATATACGGAAACAGAAAGAAAGAGTGTCTCGTTTTCAACAAATATGGAAAGGTCTGACTCAATGAGTCCAATACAAATTTATGGATCGGTCTCAATGGTACAGATCCATATATATATATATATATATATAGAGAGAGAGGTTGGCTAATATCAAAACGTTTGTTCCTAGGCTACGGAACAAATGTTTCGGTTTTTACATTTTCAAAATCCAAATAGTCGATCCAAACCATTCAATATTCAATCTGTATTAAAATGTATTTGGAGACCAAATTTTACATTTTTTAGAATTTTTTACTATTTATTAAGTTAATTTTAAAATTGTTGTTTTTAATGATCCAGAAAATTTCGCTTAATAAATAGTAAAAAAATTCAAAAAAAATGTAAAATTTTGTCTCCAAGAACATTATATTTGGATCGACCGTTTGGACTTTGAAAATCGAAAAACCAATTGGTTGCACCACCGCTCCGAAACAAACGTTTTGATATTAGCTAACCTCTATATATATTGATGGATGTGGACCATTGAGACCAATCCATAAATTTGGATCGGACTCGTTGAGTCAGATCTTTCCATATTTGTTAGAAACGAGACACTCTTTCTAGTTTCATACATCTGTATTTAATAATTTCTATAGATAAAAAATTCTCTAGTTTAAACAGTAAAGAAAGGAGTTGCTGAAACAAATTTGACCCATAATAAATAAATAACAGCTTCTTAAATTTTAACAAATTTGCACTCTTTGTGGTCACGCAATTTTGTTTCACGGAACGACTTTATTATTGAACTTTCCAATTATTCACGAGAGTTTTTTTAGTTAGTACTTAAAAAAAAAAAAAAATTGAAGTCCGACTTATAAAAAAATTTGAAACTTAGCAGTTATTTAGATGTGCTATGCACAATTCACATTTTGACAGGACTATTTTGAACTCTATTACAGTGCTATGTATAAATAAAAATAAACAGTTCTGTTAAAATATGTATGCCAATTAAGATGTACGCAAAATAAATCTGCGCACAAACAAGAGGTGCACACATCTAGTATATGGCTTTTGAAATGAAGCATATTTTTCAAGTACAGAAAGGATAAAGTGATTACACTCTTCTCGCTGGTCATGCGTCCATACTGGCAGTGTTTTAAAATTCAGTTATATTCGGTGAATATACGGCCACATATTCCTATTCAGTGTCCGGCCGAATAAAAAATAGAAATATTAAATTCATACTTTAAAAAAATTAAAAAACATTAAAAACACATTAAAATAGTTTCGGACCCGAATCCATAACCAATTAAATGAGTTTCAGACCCGTCAGGTAAGTGTTATCTTCAAGCGTCCCACTCAGAAGTCTTTTATAACCTCTCTACATGATGCCTTATTGTATTTAAGTACTGTGAAATTAAATATTTAATAAAAAATCTGCATATATATACTAGAATAAGAATCCGCATATTTGTCCGCATACGTATATGCGATATGTGGTGGCCTTTCGAATACCACATGAGAACTAAATATTAAAACACTGCATGCTGGTATAGAAAATTTGTAATCTCTCTCGCTACATTATGCAGTTGCTACCGAAATTTTTATTCATAAGAAAATAAGAAAATATTAAAAATAAATATTGGTGCGTAGAAAATTTAAAAATGAGAAGGCAATCACATCTCAACATTATGCAAAAAATGAAAAAATAAATAAATCGAAGTGGGACGCCATAGCACATCTCAACACCGGAAAAAAAAAAAAAAATTGGGCCGCCATTGCCCAATCCAACCAAACAAAAATAAAAACAAAAAAAAAAAACAAAAATGAACTAAGGTTGGGATACCCCACATGTTTTTTTCGTTTCTTTAGTTGGGCTAGTGCAATGGCAGCCCACTTTTTTTTTTTTTTTTTTTTCGGGTGTTGAGATGTGCCATGGCATTTCACTTAGAAATTTTTTTTTTCATTTTTTTCACGGTGTTGAGATGTGCGGAACACCATGGCTCGTGACTGCCTTTTCATTTTTAAAATTCCCGAACAACGTTTCTTATTTTTAATATTTTTTTTTCCATTTTCTTATGAATAAAAATTTTGGCAGTTGGTACTTCCTGATACCTGGCAGCTCCAGACTAAAAATAAGAAAATAATTTATGTAAGGGTTGATTTCACCAAGTCTGACCGGCGCCATCTAAATCAACCAACACTTGAGTGGATGATGTTCCTTTTAATTTCTTTGTTAAAATTTTAGATAGTAAAATTTTATTTTGTTTCATATTTTCAGTTTAAATAATTCGTCTTTTTTCTTTTTTCAACTAAATTGTATTAGTAAATTTCAATTTCAAGTAGTCATAATCTTTTCTTTGTTCAACTATGTTTTATTTTGCTATTCATCTACATTGCATTTTCTGTACTATATTGTAAGATATGCACTATGTTTTTTAATTTTCTATAATTTATCTCAATTATTATCCGTGCGGAACTGCGGATTGAAACCGGACAGTTTGAATGTAAACAAAAATATTATGTTACCTTATATAGGTGTTATGAATTGGTCTGGCCCAGGGCCATTGCTGGATGGCTTCTTTTGAATAATTGGGCTGGAGTCGGCCTCAGCCCACAATGGCCACAAAGCCTAATTAAACGGATGTAACTTGTGATTTTATGTAGATTTGGGCTGCAGAATTGCAGATGCATTCTCCTCCTCCAAAAGTAGCAGACCATTACAATATCAATATCGTTGAAAAATATTACAATTGGGCCTGGGGTTTGTAAACCTTACATGCATCAAAATAGGGCCCGAGCGAATGGCCTTAATTAGAGACTACTAGCCACTATGTTTCCAGTCTTCAATCTTCATTCAACGAAACAGAAATATGGGCACTGCAAGAGTAAATGGTGGAGCTTCACTTGCTATCTGGAGACTGGAGCTGTGGCATCGGACCATTATTAAGAAAAAGAAAATAAGTTGCCTTATCATAAGCACGTTGTACTGAATAGAATAATAAAAGATGTTGTGCTACCCAGAAGGCAGTGAAGAGTGAAGGGTGAAGGGTTGCCCATCCCTTGGGATCAAAAGCTGCTTCGGGGGATTGGACCCCTCTATCTGTCAATGACCCCACATATTAGCTGTCGGGCTCGTATGCAGTATGCTGAGTGAGGTACAATAATTGGCCAAATTTTACAAATAATTAAGTTATATGATTTTGTGTAAATTTAGCTATGTGGAATCTCTCTAGTGCCAGTATATATAAACATGCATGCCTCGCAATTTTTTTAATTAAAGTAGGGTTCAAATGTGTCATATATCTTTTTATGTCTCATTTGCGCTTCACTCTTTTATATCTCTATTTTTCAGTGTTCTAAATAGTTAGCTATAGGAGCGCTATAGTTTTTTCGGACCATAAAAGCTAAGTTATGAGATAAAAGTGCATTAATTCAGCTACGACCGCTATAGCTGTAATAGCTGACCGCTATTACCGCTACGCATTGTTGCTACTGCTATGCTACATGAGTTTTTTTTTTTGCGATTTACATGGGCTTTTGTTCTTATTTATGATGCTACATAGTCTGCTATGAAAAGGATTCTAAACCGAACTATGTGTTTCTGTTTTAAATATTAATTTGTGATTTAGTCTCTCATTTTATATCGGAAAATATTCAAATATTAATTTTTTTTTTTGCTTGCTCTTCGTCTAGTATTCACTTGTAAAATTATTGCCGTTTGTTTTAATTGAAAGCTAATTTTTATTATTATAATATATAAAATGTTCAAATAAGTATATTTATTTCATTTCACTTGTAAAATTAATTGCTATTCATCTATTATAATATGTAATACTATGAAGTATGAATTATTAAATAATGTTACCTTGTAGATTCTTTTTTTTTTCTTTTTATTTGCATGATTGAAAAAAGTATAGACTTAGATTAGTTGTCATTTGATTGTTACCCCAATTCTCCAATATTGATCATGTTGATAATTAATAGAAATATAGAATATAAATTTTGAAAAGAAAAAAACGCTATATATGACAGCTTCCGCTATAGCTACGCTATTCGCAATAGTTTTTTTTTTCAGTCTCCCCGTTATACTGTTATAATCGCTAGTTAGAACCTTGCTATTTTTATAGTTCAATAATCTCTATAGTAATTTTGTATCTATCTAAAATTTGGTCTCCAAACAAATTTTAGTACAAATATCATGTTGAGCTGTTCAGATTGACTGTTTGGATTTTGAAAATGAAAATAAAAAAACGAAGTATGGTTGAAACATGAAAGATATGAGGCATTTGAACTCTTCTCCTTGTATTATTATCTTATATGAAAAATTTTGTTTGGTTGCTATAATGAATTGAACTATAACCAGAAGTGTTTATAGTTTTAGGCTAACGAGCCAAAAGTTAATTTGTGATTTGATGATTAAGCAGCAACCACCAAATCAACCCCTGAAAAACTAAAGAACAATGGCTGCAAGTTCTCATGTATTTTTTTTTTTTTTTAAATAGAGATAGTTGCAGTATATATCAAATTATTATTTTCATCTATTATATCGTAAAAAAATATTATTTAAATTAGAAAACTAAAATATATATGTGTTCTTAATTTTTTAGATAACATACGACATATATGGATTTAATTTTTATGTACATCAATATATTGAAGCTCTATTTATTTCAAGGGGCTACCTATACAATTTAAAGCAAGTTGACCTAGAGAAGATTAATCTATATTATATTGTGCTCTTGAATCATTCAAAAGGCCAATTGTTGATCTTAACTAATAATAGTTATCGATCAGGATCAATTGTAAAAGCAATACAAATTATTTGAAACAAAATATTAGAAAGTAGGAGTAATTAAGGAATCCAAGTTAACTTTCAATGTGGCCAAAGGACAGATTTGAATAATTCCGAATATCCTTCATGTTTCTTCAAAAATAGTTAACGAAACGACTAAACGAGCATAAAACAAATTTGAATAATTTGGAATATCCTTCGTTTCTCCTGCCAATGATATAAAATCGATCACACAAATTATATTTTGATACCAATATTGTGTATAACCATGGTACGGACGTGAAACTACTAATGCACAATTTACACCTTGTTTCTTGTTTGGATAGAGATTAATAGAAGGGAGGTAATGGAATGGAAAGAAAAATAGATATCAAATTGTGTTTGGTTGACAAAATTATGATGGAGGTAAGAGGTATAGGAGGGGGTAAATTTAGTCTTGTACGAGTTTAGCCAATATATATAATCGATTTCTCTTTCGATTTCGGATAAGATGAGAAGAAAAATCAGATACAATGAAAGCATTTGATTAACATTCAAAGATGTATGGACAGCAAGGGTGCCTCCAACGGTCAGAATCTATGGCTATCTGATGTTAAGGGACAAGCTACTGACAAGGCAAGTTTTGCGAAAAAGGAAGATACAGTGTGAAATTCAGTGTGTAATGTGCGATTTACATATTGAAGAATCAATAGAACACTTGTTATTCTTTTGTACTTATATGAGGAAGGTGTGGACTAAGGTTCAGAGTCTACTAAATCGCACATTACTGTGTCCCACAGTGATGGTACTGGTACCGGTACCGGTACTGGTATCGATGTCAGCGCAGGATGTATGGAGTGCATCCTGGATTGAAGCCAGGTCCAGGGGATGGAGAAAAGAATAAAGAGTTTCTTCATCCTGTTTTGTTGAATAAAATAATTCATTTAAGAATCCCGTGCAGTCGTGCAGATATAGTAGCATTATACTGACACCAGTGATTAATGATAATTTTGTTCACCTCTTCTTTTTATTTCCTCTTTGCCTATTTAATAAATTGGTTAATCAGCTGATTGCAATACAAAAATCATAATTACGACATCACTAAGATGTCCAGCTGCGCATGTATCTAATTAAGTAATGGCAATATATCTTTAATAAATTCAAGACTCAGATTCCTATCAGACACCTCATTAACGCCGAATTTTTTTTTATTGATATCCACCATAAAATAAAAAAACACCGAATTTTTTATTAATATCCACCATAAAATAAAATTACAAAAAATATCCATAGTTTTCTGAAAATTTTAAAAATATCCAAACTGC
This sequence comes from Carex parvula, assembly GCA_025461045.1. NCBI lineage: Eukaryota > Viridiplantae > Streptophyta > Magnoliopsida > Poales > Cyperaceae > Carex > Carex parvula. The sequence continues at coordinate 116,245 of JAJGRW010000709.1, forward strand.
CAGGACTCCTGGCGGTCTAGTTCTTTTTTTTTTGGAAAATTCTCAAAATGAAAACACTAAACTAAATACTCAAAATAATTTGTTTTTTTGTAGCATATCCTAGATCTGAATATCAAAAACGCTAAACTAAATTTTAAAATGAAAACACTAAACTAAATTTTTGATAAAATACTAAACTAAATTATCAAAATGATTTGTTTTTATTATAGCATACCCTAGATATGAATATAAAAAATGCAGAACGCCTAGATCTGAGACTTCATAAATTTACACGAACAATGCCTAAGAAAAAGTATGGTAAAGAACAAGAACATAAAAAATTAGACCAAAAAAGGCTTAATCGGAAACTTCAACTCAAGTTTTGAGACACTTCCATTTGCTTTTTTACAATTATGAAATTCCGATAACCGCTATGCGGTCAAAATCGATATCTTCTTCTCGCAAGCTTTCCGAAAAGTGAGCATATGATGAAATCGGATACTCGAGCTCCGAGATACGCCTGTTTGAAGTTTCTTCGTCATTTTCCGCATTTCTCGGTGAAGATATCGTCTCTCTTGCCTTATCCCTTGCCCTAGCCTCGACTGTTTACGAGAGATGTCTCAGATAAATACATGTACAACATACATGTGCTTTAGAAATAAGAGAAATAACTTACAAAAGATAGATAGAGATGCATTATAACAGGAAGGCACGTATCGATGACGTGAAAAAGTTTGTATTTCTTTTATCACGCACGTATCATATAGTAAAACCGTGTACAATAGTCGGAGCATTCATATACGTCTGTTTGAAAGAATGATGCTCCTTATTTTTTTAATTGAACTAATACAGTGTTTCTATTTTGTTCTGTTCTTTTTCTAATTTAGTTAAGATTTTATATTATCCATTTAATATTAATCATTAAAGAATTAATTAATGAATAATTTTCCTCCTCAATTACTGTTTAGTTACTCCTCAATTTTTCAAATAAAAAAAATTAGACCGCCAAACTCTTGGCTACCAAAAAAATTCAATCTTAGCTGTTTGGGTATTTTTAAAATTTTTAAAAAATCATGAATAATTTTATAATTTTTTATTTTATGGTGGATATTAATAAAAAAATCGGCATTTAACGGTACAACTCATCATGACATGCCATTTGAGAAATCGCACTTGAGAGTAGGTCCGATGGTGGTTCGGTGGGTTTAATCACCGTCGATTTGCTTTAAGATTCGTGTGGAATGCTTTAAACTTCGTGCTGGTCTGTTTCAATTTTCGTGCGCACAAATGTTAAATTAGATCGGATGGTCATCATGCTCGTTGAACCTAAAAGTACGTCCGATAGACATCAGACCTACTTCGTTCTCGAGAATCGTATCTCCATATGCGAGAGAAGAACTGATCCACATAATTATAATAATATTATCATAGAGAAAAAAATTATGTTATAAAAAATATGAAAGGGTAGACCTCGTAATTGTCGACATTTTTATTAATATCCAAAATTAATTATAAAATATTACATATATCTAGTTTAGCTGGATTTTTTTAAATGCCTAAACCGGCTAGTTGGGATTTAAATTAGGACTGACCATTTTTTGGTCAATCAGGAGGGTTTTTTTTTCTAAATATTTGTTAGATTACTTCTTTTGATGTATAATTAGTATAATTACTTGAAATTATGTTAAATTACGTTAAATTAAGCTAAATTACGCTAAATGGTGCTAAATTACACTAAATTACGCTAAATTACGCTAATTACGCTAAATTACACTAATTACGCTAATTACGCTAAATTACGCTGCACTTAATTACACTAAATTACGCCAAGAAAAATGAGTTGTACTGCATCGACCATTAATTTATCGTATATATCATGTGAACATGTTTAGAGACGTACATTCTAGAGACAAAAACATATCTGATACATAGATACTGCATCATATGTATATATATATATATATACATACCATTTTAGGTAAGTTTTGACCTAGAAAAGATATTTATATTATATTGTGCTCTTGAATCATTCAAAAGCCAATCGTTCTTAACTAATAATAGTTATCTGCAAAAGGACAGATTTAAATGGGGCCAAAGGACAGATTTGAATCATTCGGAATATCCTTTGTTTCTTCAAAAAAATAGTTAACGAAACGACATAATATTAATATCTTCTGGAGCATCGCATAATCGCATAGTTAACTTTAGTGGTGCTACTTTTATACGATTACCAGGATCCGATCCGATCCGATCCAATCAATTTGAATAGGGTATAGTTTAAAGATATAACCGGTTAAATTATGGATACGGTTACAAAATTAATAATTTAATATCCGATCCAAATTCGAACAAAAATCGATATTGTAATAGATAAAATATGAGTTTGTTTTAATTATCCGACTTATAATCGAACCCGACCAGATACCCGTATAAATACACGATAAAATGATAATACCATTATTTATAATTATTTAATATAAAAATACATATTAATAACTATAAAAAACAAATCATAATATATATCATATCATAAATATCCAATTGAAACAAATTTAATATCGGATTCTAGTTCGGATCCGGATCCGGATAGAAACAAATTAGTAATATTCTATTTATAGATTTTGTAGCACGTTATATTGTATTATTATGAACAAGAATAATAGTATGATTTTTTTTTTGAGCAACTTTTAATTTATATTATAATAATATATTATGTGAGATGTTTAAGAAATTATAATTATTTAAACGAAAAGGGTTTTTCAAATGCTTGTGAGTTGTGACATGTACCCACTCCGGATTCGGATCCGATAATTCACAAATAAGTTATGGATATCTATCTACCGGAACCGAAATATCTACGAATAGATAGATATCTGGATCCGGACCCGACACGAATTGAAACTAACAAGTATATGAATTGAAATTTGGACCCGAACATTTTTAAGGTACGGATCCATATATAATAGTATCCTGATCCTACCCGACCCGATGAACGCGTATCTTCTGCATTAACTCAAAAGAGAATATTTTGAGTTTAATGTATCTCGATCGTCTAATCAGAATCGGAGCCAATCCAGTCCCCGCCTATAACGCACGGGACCCTTTAATATTAATGCGGATCTCAATCGGAAAGTCCAGATCTATTAACGCACGGTGCGTTAACGCAGAAGATACGTACGAATTCCGACCGGATAGCACCTCTACTTAACTTTTTATGATGTGAAAACCATGTTGTACAAAACGAGGAAAAGTAGGAACGGAATAAAACAATCAAATGAAGGTGTCGGCAATTAAGTGACAAGTAAAATAATTTAGGATTAGGCGCCTTAATTCATAACTGACCCAATTAAGAATTCACATCCAGTGCCATATATAGCTGATGGAAAACAATTAGATCTACGTCGTCAGTTTAAACTAACACGAATTTCAAAACAGATACCCTGTAATTTTTATAAACACTAGATTGAGTTTGATCTGACTGAAATTAACCAGAACCGTCCATTGCTAATTTTCCTCAGTCAGATACCTGGGAGGATACGGATTCCCCAATTAATCGGTACTTGGAGCCCAAATATAGAAGCTAACCGTGGAATTATTGGATATTATACTAAGAAAATAACTTACAATTTTTATAATCAATTCTAGCAATTAGCTATATTGATTTCCTAATATAGCTAGATATGCATCTGACGCTTGTATATAATTAAATGAAAAGAGCTGTTTTCTTCATCCTATATATTTTGTTGAATAAAATAATTCATTTAAGACTCGCGTGCAGATATAATACATTATACTGACTATACAAGAAGAGCACCATATATAAGGGCTAGCTATAACTCTATTCCATCATAAAAAATAGTATTCTTCTAATACCATAAATTATGATAATTTTTTGCTTATTCAAATTGGTTAATTAATCAGCTGATTGCAATAAAAAAAATCATAATTACGAAATTACTAATTAAGATGTCCAGCTGCATGTATCTAATTAATTAATTAGTAATGCCAATATATCGTTAGTAAATTCAAAACTCTGATTCCTATCAGACACCTCCTGTATCAAAATAATATATGAAATTAACTAGGCTAACTAGCATTTAATTAACACTTGTTGTCTAGAATATATTTTAATACAATACAATATCCTCTCGATCCTTGATAACATTTTTGGCAGCTAATTACTAATTCGATATAATAAATTTAAGTTTTGCAATGACTGATGGTTATGGACGTTGATTTTGTGTGTTAATTTAACTAAATGGTGTTGACTAACTCGTTTTAATGTTGAAGGAGTGTTTAATGAAGGTGTAAATGGGCCCCCTTTAATTTAAAAGGCAGTTGATCCTTGGAGATACTCATGGGATGGGGGCCATTGAATGTGGCGAATTGGTTCTTTTAGATTCCCTTTTTTTTGACATTCCTTCTTGTCATCTGGTACCTCCAAGCATGTACTTTATGTTGTACGTCAAATTATTATGATACATGTATTTGAAAAATATTATTTGATCATATTAGACATTGTGTAGTTGTATTTTTAATTATTCAAATATGACTTGTGTTAATTTTGATCAGTCAATTTACACAATTTGATTGATGATTCATTATGAAACCATTTAAACTCATTCATCTAATATTTTAAATTATTTGAAAAAATTTAGGACTGAATATATACAAAGACAGGTAATGGAAAACATACTTTCATTTGGTTTACAAATGTATAAAAGACTGTGCATTGAAATGTGTCTGCCCTGATTTATTTCAAATAATTTCTAAATTTGATATTTTTGTTTGCTGATGTATTTCAGCATATACATATTCCTTTTGACAAGCAACTAGTTGGTTATTTGTCTTTTGGAATGAAATAAATTGTTAAATCAATTCCAAACATTAATTAATTCTCCTTGAACACAGAAGACATACTTAATTTAATTAAGTGGAGATGGACAACTCATGATAATTTTTCTGTTAGTTTTTTGTATTCATGGGTAGATTATGTAGATATTTCAAGCGGGTCACGGATCATCCGAATTAAACCATATAAGTTGAGTACTTATTTATTACTTATTTTTAATTTCTTTTTGCAATTTAATCTTAATCATTATATAATTAATCTTACCACATGCATAATAAATCTTCATAGTACTAAATTTCCATCTAAATCTTACAAACACGATGAAATGGTCAGGCTAGAATTTTATTGTCCATATTACAACCCATTTAACCATCAAGTAGGTTCGGATCAAATCAACTTACCCGGATTAGGTCGGAAATGGGAAAAACATATTATGCTCAAATAACCAAAAGATGTATAAAAAAATTGGGCTTGACCTCCTAAATTAACCAAAAAAAAAATCAGAAAGGACCGAAATTTTTATTTATGATAAATAGAAAAAATTAAAAATTAAAAAAGACATGGAGAAATTTTAAAAATAAGAAGACAGATCTATGATATGGCGTCCCTACGGGAAACAACTTAAAGTGGAACGCCATACCATCAAAAAAATTGGAAAAAAAAATAAAACAATAAGTGGGACGCCATATGGTATGACGTCTCACTGTAGCAATTTTTTATTTTTTATTTTAGATTTATGGTTTGAATTTATATGATGTTGTGTTATGTTATATTATACTACCGTATGACATCCCACTGTAGTATTTTTTTATTTTTTATTTTAGATTTATGATTTGAATATATGATGTTTTGTTATGTTATATTATACAATGTGATGTTTATGTATTTTGGACTAGTTATGTTATGTTATGTTATGCTATGCTATATATGGTCATGTAGTTTGAAACTTGTTATGTTATTTTATGTAATTCAGATTTTTTATGTTATGCCTGCAATTAATTGAGATCACTTGTTATGTGATGGTATTTTTTTAAGTGATGTTATGTTATGTTCAAATTCAAGAAGCAACAACTGATTTTAGTTTGTATAAGATTTTAGAATTATATGTTATGTTATGGCGTCCCATTTTAATTTTTTTTTAGCGGGGACTGGATATGCATGGTATGGCTTCCCGCTATATATCTGTCTTCTTATTTTTGAAATTTCTCCATATCTTTGCTCATTTTAATATTTTTAATTTCTATTTATCATGAATAAAAATTTCAGCAGAAAGGGCGTTCAATAATTTTTATCAGTATAAGTTTTTAGACATTTGCTCAAAAGAAAAGAAGTTTAAAAGACATGTACTTCAATAAAAATTGCTCTACACGGTCCCACCAATAGTTTAAATTATCTCTCTGTTTCGTCAACTATCAACAGCTATAAATATGCACCCAGACCCATCCATCCAATTCACATTAAATCCAATCCATCCTCATTCCGAGTTCAAACATAAAAAACAAATAACTAGAAGCAAAGTTCCAAAACCCTAATATTTCAAGCTCCACATCCTTCAAACCAAATGGAGCCAACCGAGTCAGTCGGAGCTCCAGGAAGCTCATTGCATGGCGTTACAGGCAGAGAACCAGCTTACCCTTTCTCAGTCGACTCAAAGGAACAGTCGGATCCAAATGTCAAATTCGACCTTCCCGTCGACTCAGAGCACAAGGCCACCGTTTTCAAACTCTTCTCTTTGGCCAATCCACACATGCGCACATTTCATCTCTCATGGTCATCCTTCTTCACTTGTTTCGTTTCGACCTTCGCGGCGGCACCGCTTGTGCCCATCATAAGAGATGACCTGAGCCTCAAAAAGGGGGATATCGGAAATGCGGGCGTTGCATCAGTGTCTGGTGCCATTTTCTCGAGGCTCGTAATGGGTGCAGTCTGTGACATGTTGGGCCCGCGCTACGGGTGCGCTTTTCTCATCATCCTTGCTGCACCGACAGTCTTCTGCATGGCGCTCGTGTCATCTGCAGAAGGATACATCATCATGAGGTTTGGCAACCTGATAATTTTTTATGATTTTAATTAATATGTTTTTAGTTCGTGGTTGCCCATTAATTTGTTACTTTTAAAGAATTATATGTTTAATTTATTATATAAATTAAATTACTGAGATTATTGCAAGCAAATACTGATTTGATTATATTTTTGCATATTGTTTTAATGAAAACAGTCAAATTTAGACTGATTCAAAACAAAATTGCAAAGGTTATCTCACGCAAGAAATATATAACAGGAACTGCAAAAGTGCAACAAATCATGGACTAATTTCACTATTTAAATTAAAGCTGTCTAAATAAGTTAAAAAGTCAGATAGATTTGATGCTAAATTAACATATGTATATGTTACTTTCTCCTGCATAGGTTTCTAATTGGATTCTCACTGGCCACATTCGTGACATGCCAGTACTGGATGAGTACAATGTTCAATGGTAAGATCATCGGCACGGTTAATGGAACAGCTGCCGGGTGGGGCAACATGGGAGGTGGAGCGACACAACTAATAATGCCTCTGGTTTATGATGTGATAAAAAAGGCAGGTGCCACATCATTTGTTGCATGGCGCATTGCATTTTTTGTTCCTGGCTTTCTCCATGTCCTCATGGGGATCTTAGTGCTGACACTAGGTCAAGACTTGCCTGATGGAAATCTTAAAACTCTCCAGAAAAAAGGAGATATGAAGAAAGACAAATTCTCAAAGGTATTAATTAATTGCGCTTTTTATTGCACTCTCTAGTCTCTTTTTGTATTAATTGATTCCATGAATGACCAATCGATTGATACATCAAATTAATTAATGAATTAGGTTCTATGGTATGCTCTCACAAACTATCGCACATGGATCTTCGTGCTGCTATACGGCTACTGCATGGGTGTCGAGCTGACAACCGACAATGTCATAGCTGAGTATTTCTATGACCACTTTGATGTAAACCTCCGTATTGCTGGTACCATTGCTGCTTGTTTCGGCATGGCCAACATAGTAGCCCGTCCACTCGGTGGGATTATATCAGATAAGGGCGCCACGTACTGGGGCATGCGGGGTCGCCTGTGGAACATTTGGATACTTCAGACACTTGGTGGTGCATTTTGCCTGTGGCTTGGCAAAGCTGAATCACTAACGATCTCTATTGTTGCCATGGTTCTCTTTTCACTTTGTGCCCAAGCAGCTTGTGGTGCTATCTTCGGTATTCTCTTCACTCTATCATATCATATCCTATAATATTTTGTTTCATTGAAACATTTTGTCAAGTACATAATTATTTCGACGAAACCCGAGCAAACACTGCCATCTGTTACGAGTGTTATCCCATATTATCACCATCTTTTATATTGATAAAACATCAATCTTTTTGATGCAAACTGCATCTTAAGTAATTTTTTTTTTCTTACTTCAGGCGTAATCCCCTTCGTCTCGCGCCGATCCCTCGGTATTATCTCTGGTATGACAGGAGCTGGTGGAAACTTTGGGGCGGGTCTTACTCAACTTCTCTTCTTCACCAGCTCTCAGTACGACACGGCCGAGGGGCTAGTGCTAATGGGCGTCATGATCATGGCTTGCACAGTTCCTGTTATATTCGTTCATTTCCCGCAATGGGGGTCAATGTTTCTACCACCATCAAAATCGGCCCAGGAGGAGCACTACTATGGTAGTGAGTGGAATGAGGAGGAGAAAAGTCAGGGCTTGCACCAGGCCAGTTTAAAATTTGCAGAGAATAGCCGGTCTGAGAGAGGAAAGAGAAGCATAGCTTCTTCTCCGACTCCACCAGGATATACACCTGAGCATGTTTAGAGTGGTCATGACATGCTACATTTTTTAAGTATAATTTATATGATTGCAATATTTACATATATGCATGTATGCATACTTGTGTGGGTTTTTTGTGATGTTTGAGACAAAGGTATCACTTTAATTTTGGCAAATATAACGCAGTGAATAACAGCGACCATATTTAAAGTAATTATTCATCAATAAGATGAAAAATATATATATGTTTGGTTACAGTGTATATCTATATGTAAACTGAAGAGTTATGGAATTATAAATACAAATGTTGTGTTGACATGTGATTCCTTCATCAATTTAGACACCATGTACCAACTGATATACCTTCATTAGCTCGTTGGATGCATAAGCTGAATAATTAGATTTCATCCATCATCAATGACAATAGACAGCATTGATTCAGCATAGGTGATAGACAGCAGGTCCATAAAACAAGTTGGAAAGTAGGCGACATCCTCTCTAATTTTGGGTATGAACCTAATAGCGTGTTACCATCTAGTGACCCTACTGAACTGCATTTTTTTTAAGGAAAAATAAGGGCCATGTCCATATTTTGATTAATATGAATAGTTACAAGGAGTTTGTAACAATGTTTGAATGGAAAGTGACTTGCTTAAAACATTTGAGCCAAAATTAAAACAAGAAATAAGTAAATGAAAGCAACAAATAAGGGTAATGAAAACCATAAAATAAACAGAAGAAATAAATTAAAAGGCGAGATCGGTTCCATTTTGCAAGACCGGTTGATGAACGTTCTATGCTGATTTGCAGTTGGGAGTTTAGTTCTTCAGTCAATTCCAGGATATCTTTCCTTGTATCGATCTCTGCAAATTTGTGCCTATCACTCTCCACAGTATAAACATTGATATCAGAATGGTTCCTCTTACTGTGGCTGTGAGCACCCGGTCTGTCAGAGTCTGTGTTGGTACCGTCTTGAGGGCTGGTATGGTGTGGACCCAGTGGTAAATGGCCATAGAGTACCTGCACTCATTGAACATATATGATTCGTTGATTCTTCATTCGATCTACACAATACACATATGTTGGCAACAATCCATCCTCTTCTTCTTAGGTTATCCACTTTCAAAAGCTTATTTAGGAGTACAACCAACCAAATAGCAAATATCTTCATTCGCGGCGGTACCAGTAGTGTCCATCCTATGTATATGATTAGATATTCTTGGGGTATTTTTCATTGCTTCATATGCACTTTTAACTGAGAAAGTTCCTGATGCACGCTACCTCCATACATGTCATCCGATGCATAGTCTCCCTGGTAATATCAGAAGCTCTTTTCAGCCTGTGCAGAAAGTGTTGGCTTCAATAAGTTCCGAATTGATCCAACATGTATAGAACTTCTTCGACTGTTGTGGAGGTGTCCAAGACATTTGACTAAATGTGTTATGTATGTGAGTTTGCAATTGACAATTAGATGATGTAAAACTTAAAATTATAAAGGTAATAAACATAACTGAAAGTGAATGAATGAATGAATATAGTATGGAATTTATTAAGGATCAAAAGATGATGTGGCAAAAATAAATATCCTTTTTTGTAATTTCATAAATAAAGATGTTTTAATATAGAGAGAAAATATTACGCATAATGATTTTTCTCGTTCGGAGATATTTTGTCTCGTACTTATCCGCGAATTAGGCCTTCTGCATGCACAAACTATGTAAAAAAAATAAAGAGAAAATGTAAACTTTGTTCAAAATTTTTGAATATTTTATACATACGATTGTTTTTTTATAAATGCAATTATTAAATTGTAATTTTTTTTTCATTATCCTGTCGGGAAATATGAATATTCATCACTTTAATTGATAAGAGAATACTAGGATCCAACACGACACATGGACTTTGGCAAATGATCTTATCCTCATCATGCAAATCGACTTATATACATTTAATCAAGTTTTTAATTAGAGAGCGACTAACAGTCTCTCTCAAAAATTCTTTAAACATCTCCCCAGATAGTTAAGTATTAACTACTTGAGGAACCACTAATTACCTGAGATACCACTAAATATTTTGTAGACCACCTATATTTGAAAAAAAAAAATTATTACAACTGGCGCGCACATTTTTGAATACTTATACGCACAAGTTTTAATATATAATATATCAAGTATTCATATATAAGACATCAAGTATTTAAAAAAAAAACTGGAGAACAACTTTTTTTTCTCTAATCACACACTCATCTTTTACACGTTTTTAGAGGTGAATTTTTTTTCTCTGTTTAATCTTGTCAAAATTTCTGACGATCTGTGACGAATTTTGCGAATCTAAAATCACGAACGTTTTTTACGTAATTTTTTCTTTCAAATGAGATTGATGATGAAATATTTATCTCTAAAATTTCAAATATTCATCTTTAATGTCAAGTATTCATCAATAAAATGTAAATATTCATACATAAGATAAGAATTGTTTTGTTTGTTTATCGTAACACTCCTTATGACGTATTCCTAAAAGGCTGGACATTAACTTTCTTTCATCTCTCATATCACACGTCCATCTTTTATACGTTTTTAGAGGTGATTTTTGTTTCCGTTTAATCTCGCCAATATTTCTGACGATTTGTGAGGAATTTTGCGAATCTAAAACCACAAACGTCTTTTACGTAATTTTTTCTTTCAAATGAGATCCATGATGAAGTACTTTCGGGTTCTCTGTCCTTTAAGTATTCATACATTGTTGTGCAAGTATTCATACTTCGTCGAGCAAGTATTCATACCACGTCGAGCAAATATTTATATCTCGTAATGCAAGTATTCATACCTAAGATACCTAACATATTTCTAAAAAAGCTGGGTGCAAATATGAATACTTATGCGTGAAAGTATTAATATATAATATATCAAGTATTCATACGTAAGATATCAAGTATTTCTAAAAAATATTAATATCTAAAATTTTAAGTATTTGTACTTGCGCATTGAAGTGTGAATTGTTATGTTGTAAAGTAACTTAAATCAGTTAATCTGTTTGGTGCTTGTACGTATTGATAGGTACTGAGAAAAGTATTCATACTTATGTTTGAAGTATGAACTGTTACGTTGTAAAGTATATTAGTTTAATATTTTTTTACAAATGACTCTGGTTGGCGCTTGATTGTATTAATATGTAATATAAAAAGTATTGACACATGTGCATTGATGTGCGAATATTTACGTTGTAGAGTATTTTTTTATCAACATATTGTCAGAGAAACGTATTTTGTTACAAATATCTTTGTGGAGATTGATGGTATTAACATGTAATCCAGTAAGTATTCATATTTATACGTTGACGTAGGAATATTTAAATAATAAAATATGTTATAAAGTAATACACAATATTTAACAAATCAAGAAGATAACAAATCAAAGTTTCATACAAATACTAAACACGTTTATTCACAATTGAAAAGTATTAATATTTATCAACCCAATTTCTCATCATATATAGTTAAAGTGTTGATAACTACACCTCCAAGTATTGATACCTATGCAAAGAAATGATGTTATGTAAGAAACCAATTCTTCCTAGCATAATTATTTTACATTGCATCAGTTTTGCAAGTGTTCAAGCGTTCATACATACAATTATAAACAAGAATATACATACATAAGATGTAAAGTATCCATACCATCTAATAAATAATCATAAAAACACTATACATTATTCAAATTAAGAACCAAATTAAATTATTCATAACAAATAAATATTAGAAGTCTAAAAATTATAGACTAGCATGTAGATGTGAGGGTAACCATGCCCTCAAAAAATACGTAACCAACATATAGTGCTTCCCCAAAACAGTCACTATTTAAATTAAGAACCAAAATTATTCATAAAAATAAATATAACTACTCGATTATTACACAAATCTATAGCTTCGTAAAGTCTTGTTAACTTCTCAGGTTCATCAAAAAAATATTGTAATTCAATACTTCATGAACCTTGGTTCTTCATTATAAATCTTGAATATGGGGCCTAACGGCACCTATATTGTAATTCAATAGAAAACATGGATTCTTTTAAGCAAGTTAATAATGTTGGTCCCTAACGGCACCTAGAAGGGGGTGAATATGGGGCCTTTTAAATTTTAATACTTAAGTAATTTAATATTCACCACTAACGAATTTAACTAACGTGTGCGTGAGTTATTATTGACGAAAACAAGAATAAATATTAAACTAACCAAGTGTATGTAAAGTAAATATAAGGGTTAAGAGACACTTGACACAAGAGTTGTTTATGGAGTTCGGCACTAACGCCTACATCTCCAGAGCTTCGCAACCTTCTTGATGACGAGCATTTATTTACCTAATAATAAAAGAGTACAAGGTGGAACATGTGAGCCCTTACAAACTCCGAGAAGTCACACGGCCCGAGCACGGAATTGGCTCACGAGCACTAAAGGCTCAAGTCTTTGAAACAAACAAAATTGAGTTTGGTGAAGTATACTTGAGATTGTTGTATATATATATTGAAGTTTTGTGCACAAGCAACAATAGAGAATTCTAGATCTGAAAAGAATACGAAATATTACAATTGGAGGCGGCTAGACTGTTATCTCAAACCTAAATTTTGCTTCTATTTATAAAGAGAGATACAAAACTTGATAACTGGCATCAACCGTTGCAATGGTTAGCCCCCGTTAATAGGTTTGGCTGCGCTGGACCCTAACGCTTGTCAAGCGTTACGACGGTTGCTACAACGGAACTCTCTAGAAGTTTTGAAATACAAAATTGATTCATTCCGTTGCAACGTTTAATTGACCATTGTAATAACATAAATCAATTACACTGTGTATTTGGCATATGAATTATTCGGTTGTAACACTATGGTAACTATTGTAACGGTTTATGTAAATTACCTCAATCTCAAGCATATTTTACCAATTTCACAGACTTCTAATTAATACTAATCTTGAGCTAAGTCTTCTTAGTCTATTATTTGGTTCATTGCAGCGCATCCTTGATATGTATAGCATTTGTGTATACATTATTGATATTTATTGAAACTTTATATCTTCATGAACCTACATCATATCTCAAGACAAGAAACTGTAAAATTCAACATATATATGTTTTGCAAATCTAGTCAAACAGACAAGTAGATTATTGCACAATCCAACAGTCTCTCACTTTTGACGATTTGCAAAACATATATCTCACGTGAGTGCATAAATTGGATATTCCAAAAAAAAATTAATTTTTAATTTCCCGTGTATTTAGCGAATATCAATTTTAACGAACTTATAATATCTCTCTCCCTTTTTGGAAATTGTCAAAAGGGAGGAATTATTACAATTAATTCAAAAAAAATATGAGAGGGCTCCCCCTCAATTCATGCACTCCCCCTTAATTTTATAAAATTGTAAATTAAGGCATAATTAAAAGAATATAGCAATGAAAGTATACATATATGCACCACACAAGAATATGGAAGTTTAATATTGTGCAATATGTGTAATAGGGTCATATACTCAATTTTAATTGAAATTTGGTCAAGATAATTTTCATTTGATAATTGGAGTTATTTGTTCATTTTAACAATATATAATTGATCGCACAATAGTAGATATGGCAATTAAGGAATTCAATTATAACTATGGGACGCATGATGTAAGCAAGATGTTTGAAATTAAGTAGTCATCTTAGGAAAAATAAATATCATTTATACTAGAACCTAAGATACATCATGCAAGATCATAAAAAAGAAATGTAAACGAACGATCTAGAGAGCAAAACTAAATTGCATAGCAACCAAAATGAAAGCCTAGTAAATTAATTCTTCTTGGCGTTCGGTTCATTTTCAACTTCTTCAAGTGGCTTGGTGGCCACGTCCTTACTCGAGTCGTCACTAGACTCCCTCTTCCTCTTATTGCTCTTCTCGATGAAGTACTTGCAATCCGTACAAATCCAAGAGCGGTATCTTGGGTCTCTATCATCGTTGGATGAATTGATGAGAATATGTGGGATGAAATGCCTCAGTACATTCATTACAAAAGAACATTTTTGTTGCAATGGTGTCCTTCTTGCAAGCAAGGCAATTCACATACTCAATAGGAGAATTGGCTTCAGACTCGGAGTCGGTGTAAGAGTCCCTAAAGCAAATGGAGTCGTGAGAGTAAACATTTTGAGAGTCTTAAGACCAAGTTGAAGACATGGTGCTTGAGAGGAAGAGAAGTAGTAGGAAGATAATGAGAGAAATTGAGTGGAAAGATTATAAATTTGTGCTATAGTTTATTGTACATGTTCGGTGACACCTCCTTAGACCTCCTTTAGCTTTAATCCCTCTTAATCCAGCCGAACAATAATTCCTTAGACTGGATTAAAGCACCTCCTTAGATCAAATTCTTAAGGCGAATCTGATCCCTCCTTAGCGAATTGGCCTCTAAAGGAGCTCCTTAGCTGATCTTTACGGACCATAATATCCTCATAAAGGTGACCATTTATAGCACTTTTGTCCTTTATAATATTTTATTCATTTCTTCTTCTACAGCCAACCCATGTCTCTAGGCATGGGAGAAAAAACTGCACCCTCCTTCCATCCTTGATTGACGGTTCTTCGGTAATCAAATCGTAAATCTGACACTACAGATAGATTTCTCTTGAGATGACCTCTCTATTGACATCCCATTTCAACTAGGTATTTCTCCCTTCGAAGATTATTTTGCAATATTGAACAAGTTTAGTTTTTTTTTTTTTCTGAAATTCAATCAATTGAGTTCTTTTCTACAGAATCTCAAAGTTTTAGTTTGTTAGTTTGAATTTTCATTCTTCTTTTAGATAATTTGGCTTGGGATTGAGCAACCGGATTTTTGTTTGAACTCGCTCTCTCAAATCTGAATCCTGAGCGAATTGGATGGTGAATGGTTTATTAACAAAAATTAGGAGGATTTAATTTCATCATGTGTGTTTTGAGTTTCAAATTGCATGCGTGTTTTGAGTTTTAAATTTCTACAATTTTTTTAAGATGCTTGTAACAGTGGTACCTATGGTACCTCAACTGTATTAGAGGACCACGGTACCAGTGGATGGATTTAATGAAAAAATTACTTAGGATCATGTTGGTTTTTATGTAAAATTTAATGGAATTTTTCAATTAAATAGTTCTTTAATTGTAGAAGTTCAGAGGAAGAGCAAGAGATCGGATGGATTTAATAGTTCTTTACTTGAGATTATGTGAAATTTAATGGAAATTTACTTGCTATTAGTATTATCTCTTTAGATGAAAAGATCAGAGAGAAGTTTAGAGGAAGAGGAAGAGATGAGGGACAAATTGGTCTTTGTATACTAAAATGTATATTTTATTTACATTAAGTCTTCTTTTTTAATCTTATCTCCTTACCGAACATACATTCCTTAGAAAAGATTAAAAATTTAATCCTTCCCTCTTAAGGAAGGGTGCCGAACATGCCCATTGTGATTATGGAGTACTCATTATATAGCTTAAGACAATGAATCTAATTAATATCTCACATCTTTTCACATTTGGTAATAAATTTTATTTTCTTAAAAAATGGGAATGACTTGGAGAGGAATATGGAAGGGCATTAGAAATTGAATCAATTAGACAAATTCTAGAATCTTCAAAATTCTGGAAACAATGAATTAAGGAAAGAAATCAGCAAAATTATGCCATGCCGCAAACAATCGTTATAATGTTTGGAAAGCCGTTGCAATCGGAATATGAAAAAATGTGCTGTTAGGAATGAAATTGAATTCAATGCTATTAAAATATAATAACAGTTAAAAGCGTTGCAACGATTTATGTAACGGTTGTCTCTGGAAAAATTGGATGAATTTAAGGGATGACTCGATTCAATTCGTTGTAACGGTTGATTAACCGTTGCAACAAAATAATTAAATTAGATGTTTCTACATTGTTTTGCAAGGTGAGTTCATCCTAATTGGTTGCTATGCTCCTAGGCACTATTATCTAAATGTAATTTTAGTACAAAAATCAGTCTTCTAGAGATAACATATCTCACTTGAATCTAAGGTCATTGTGTTGTTGAACACTTAATGGTTTCGTAAATATATCATTGATTTAATTTTAGTGTCAACATGGATAAGTTCGACATCTCTTTTTTTTCACATGATTCCTAATAAAATGATGTCGTATTTCTATGTGCTTTGTTTTCGAATGGAGTACCGGATTCTTTGAAATTTGGATGGTGCTAGTATTATCACACATAATTGGTACCTTTCGAAAGTTTAGTTCATAGTCTTTTAATGTTTGATTCATCCATAACAATTATGTGTAATAATGACCGGCCGCAACATACTCGACTTCCGTGGTGGAAAGGGTAACCGATGTTTGCTTACGGCTCAACCAAGAGACAAGTGATCCACAAAGGAATTGACACGAACCACTAGTGCTCTTTCTATCTACACGATCTCCGGCAAAGTCGGCATCGATGTATTCTATTAAATCTAAAGTTGTTTGTTTACCATACCATAATCCTAAATTTATGGTACCTTTAACATATTTGAGAATTTTTTTGACGGCTTTTAAATGTGACTCTTTGGGATTAGCTTGGAATCGAGCACATAGACATACTGCATGCATGATATCGGGCCTACTAGCCGTTAGATAAAGTAAACTACCAATCATACTTCGATATTGAGTGATGTCCATGGGAGTCCCGCTTGGATCCGAATCTAGATTGACGGAGGTAGCCATAGGTGTGGGACTCATCTTACTTTCTGACATGCCAAATTTTTTAATCAATTTTTTGGCGTACTTGGTTTGACTTATAAATGTTCCTTCCTCTAATTGTTTTACTTGTAGTACCAAGAAGAACTTGAGTTCACTCATCATGCTCATATCGAATTCACTATGCATTAAATTCGAAAACTCCTTGGCAAGTGCCGCACTAGTTGAACCAAAAATAATATTATCTACATAGATTTGTATAATTAAGATTGTTTTTTCTTTCTTCTTGGTGAAAAGAGTCGTGTCATTTTTACCTCTAATAAATCTACATAGATTTGATAGACTTTGTACAATTAAAATTGTTTTTTCTTTCTTCTTGATGAAAAGAGTCGTGTCATTTTTATCTCTAGTAAATCTATTTTCAATTAGAAATGCACTAAGTCTATCAACTTATGTGAAAACCCAAGTTCAACTTTAATAATTAGCAGGGGACGTTTACGGAACTAACAGGTAGGGAACGAAATCATTTCCCTTTTAATTATTAGTATCTCTTCTTAGCTTGATAACTTGTTGATGAATATCCAGATCAGACGGATTAAGTTGAAATCAAGATTTTCATGATAAGACAGTTAAGTCTGATTTTGAATTCAATATTAATTTATTTATTTCTCAATTATTGGTGCTGGATAATACAAAAAAGTGTTGTCAGACCTTTCACATATATATATTTTAGATTTGGTACCAAATAGTCAAACTAATTTAGCGGCCTTGAAATGCGACCGGTTTTAAGTTTCTGCGACCGGTTTTGGTATCTGCGACCGGCGTCTTGACCTTCTGCGACCGGAAAACCGGTCGCAGAAAGCCTGATCTGCTGTAGTGAGACATGAATTTGATGCATATATATATATATATAATAGAGTACTGTCGCAGTAGTATGCGCAGTTGTCTTGAATTAAGATACACTTAGTTTAAGTTTCTAAGATCTAAAAATAGCATCAAATGAATTTATAAAAGATCCTCCGATTTTGGGCAAAATCACAATCCATTTTAGTGATTGAAAGAGGTCAATGCTTAATTACAGTACACGCAGTTGTGTCTTGTAGAAAAATTAGTCACGTTGTTATTGACAATATCACGGTATGTCACGAGTATGATACATCACGTTAAGTTATGTGTTTTCTTTCAATTAAAAATAACACGTCACATACATCACGCAAACCGGTTTTGGTACTACGTCACATGACGTTACCAATTTTTTCAACATTATTTTTTTAATTTATTTATTTCTTTTCATAATTTCCATATATTTAGTTTTCCTTTCTGAAATTTCGATGAACTAACTTAATTAAGTTCGAAAAACATAGTTAAACATAATTAATCACATCACGTTCAGTTTGACAAACACTTACGATCACAACATAACTATTCGTGTAATGTAATTGCTATCTAACATTTTGATCACCTCACCTCACACAAAATAATAGCGATATGATATGACATGACGTAATAAAGTCATAATATATTAATTACGGTATGCACGTTAAGTTTTTCTTGAGTTTTGTTGCAAATTTTAATAGAAGATACGAATTGCAATGATTTAATTTTTTGCATTAGTACCCAATAGATAGTAGAACGTGCGGTTAAAAGTAATCAAAGTATTTTTGTCAAAAAAAAATAAAATGAAAGCCATGTATTAGGGGTGTCAATGACACTCTTTTACCCGTTTACCCGACCCGTATCCTATCAGAAAAAACGGATAATGGTAATTTTTTTTTCGTTAGCTTATCGGATACGGGTAAGGGTAATGATTTTTTTTCGTTATTATCTTATCCGTTATCTAACAAGATAATTTTTAAAAATAAAATTATATATAGAGATACATATTTTTATAAAGATAATACAAGATACGGTAAAGTTTTATATTTTACTAAATTTTCATAATAAAAATTAGTTGTATTTATTATTATTATTTTCTTTTCTTTTTTCTTGTTTTGAAATATTTTTTATAGTAAGCATAAATTGAGATGTCAATGACATTTTTTTATCTGTTTACCTAACCCGTATCGTATTCGAAAAAAATAGATAAAGGTAAAGATTCTTTTTCGTTATCATAACGGATACGGGTATGAAAATGCCGCCACCCTACCCGTATCGTACCCGTTGACACCCCTACATGTATAGCAGCATGTCAGCAAGTTTTTACTCCATGAAACTTTCGCTGTTGGGCTTTGAAGGGCTAAAAATCCATCAATCTGTTTAATTTTGGGCTTTTGAAGGACTAAAATCTGTTAATCTGTTTAGCGTTCGATACAGTTTTAAGATATTTTGTTCAAGTTGTTAAATTTGTGTGATTTCCCCGTACATCTAATTCCTGTAGTTTGGGTTTCGCCAGTTTTGGGTGCACCGTAAGAACTATGAAAATTATAGAAACAAAATACTGCACAACTCGATTTCTAACAAAAACAACATAATTTTGTTTTTTAGGAAACAACATACTTACATACATTCATCAGATAAAAACAAAGATAGAAAGCAAGTGCATGAAAAGATAGAAAGGAAAAATCAAACCCTCGCGCTTTTAGTCTCCCTGCATTCTTAACACTGCGTTTCTATTTTGTCGCACCTTACAACATAAGAACAGATACAAAAAAATTGATCTATTTCATGCGCAACTCACTATATTGCAATCATATAAATAATACTTACAAAAGTAGCATGCCTGCACTTTTTATTATTAGGGTAGATTGTAAAAAAAAAAAAAAAAAAAATTCAATACAATCGTCAGTAGGCATCTAGCTAGCCCACTAAACCTAAAAAATTAAAATAAATAGAGTTGTATGGCAAGAGCACTCTAAACATGCTCAGGTGTGTATCCTGGTGGAGTCGGAGCTGAAGCTAATACGCTTCTCCTTCCTCTCTCAGACCGGCTATCCTCTGCAAATTTTATACTGACATGGTGCAAGCCCTGACTTTTCTCCTCCTCATTCCACTCACTGCCATAGTAGTGCTCCATCTGGGCGCTTTTTGATGGTGGTAGAAACATTGACCCCCATTGCGGGAAATGAACGAATATAACAGGAACTGTGCATGCCATGATCATGATGCCCATTAGCACTAGCCCCTCGGCCGTGTCGTACTGAGAGCTGGTGAAGAAGAGAATCTGAGTAACACCCGCCCCCAAGTTTCCACCAGCTCCTGTCATACCAGAGATAATACCGAGCGATCGGCGTGAAACGAAGGGGATTACGCCTGAAGTAAGAAAAAAAAAAAAATTACTTAATGCAGTTTGCATCAAAAAGATCAATGTTTTATCAATATAAAGGATGGTGATAAAATAAAAAGGCAGTTTTTGGGGGACTACATAGTATGGGATAACACTCATAACAGATGGCTGTGTTTGCTCGGGTTTCGTCGAAATAATTATGTACTTGACAAAATGTTTCAATGAAACAAAATATTATAGGATATGATATGATAGAGTGAAGAGAATACCGAAGATAGCACCACAAGCTGCTTGGGCACAAAGTGAAAAGAGAACCATTGCAACAATAGAGATCGTTAGGGATTCAGCTTTGCCAAGCCAGAGGCAAAATGCACCACCAAGTGTCTGAAGTATCCAAATGTTCCACAGGCGACCCCACATGCCCCAGTAAATGGCGCCCTTATCTGATATAATCCCACCTAGTGGACGGGCTACTATGTTGGCCATGCCGAAACAAGCAGCAATGGTACCAGCAATACGGAGGTTTACATCAAAGTGGTCATAGAAATACTCAGCTATGACATTGTCTGTTGTCAGCTCGACACCCATGCAGTAGCCGTATAGCAGCACGAAGATCCATCATCCATGTACGATAGTTTGTGAGAGCATACCATAGAGCCTAATTCATTAATTAATTTGATGTATCAATCGATTGGTCATGCACTAAGAGACTAGAGAGTGTAATAAAAAGCGCAATTAATTAATACCTTTGAGAATTTGTCTTTGTTCATATCTCTTTTTTTCTGGAGAGTTTTAAGATTTCCATCAGGCAAGTCTTGATCTAGTGTCAGCACTAAGATCCCCATGATGACATGGAGAAAGCCAGGCACAAAAAATGCAATGCGCCATGCAACAAATGGTGTAGCACCTGCCTTTCTTATCACATCATAAACCAGTGGCATGATTAGTTGTGTCGCTCCACCTCCCATGTTGCCCCACCCGGCAGCTGTTCCATTAACCGTGCCGATGATCTTACCGTTGAACATTGTACTCATCCAATACTGGCATGTCACGAACGTGGCCAGTGAGAATCCAATTAGAAATCTATGCAACAGAAAGTAACATATACAAATGTTAATGTAGCATCCTCTGACATGTTCAATTAAACAGCTTTAAAAGGTGAAATTAGTCCATGACCTGTTGCACTTTTGCAGTTACTATAGATTATTTGTTGCTTATGATAACCAATGAAAAATTGATTTGAATCAGTCTTTTGACTCTTTTTATTTAAAGAAGTATGTAAAATATAATCAAATCAGTATTTGCTAGCAATAATATCTGTAATTAATTTAAGTACTTAATTAAACATGTATATATATATATTCTTTTAAAGTAACAAATGAATGGGCAGCCAGAAACTAAAAAAAATTATTATTTTCATAAAAAAATTATCAGGTTGCCAAACCTCATGATGATGTATCCTTCTGCAGATGACACGAGCGACATGCAGAAGACTGTCAGTGCAGCAAGGATGATGAGAAAAGCGCACCCATAGTGCGGGCCCAACAAGTCACAAACTGCACCCATTACGAGCCTCGAGAAGATGGCACCAGACACAGATGCAACGCCTGCATTTCCGATATCCCCCTTTTTGAGACTCAGGTCATCTCTTATGATGGGCACAAGAGGCGCTGCTGCAAAGGTCGAGACAAAACAAGTGAAGAAGGATGACCATGAGAGGTGAAATGTGCGCATGTGTGGATTTGCCAAAGAGAAGAGCTTGAAAACGGTGGCCTTGTGCTCTGAGTCGACAGGAAGGTCGAATTTGACATTTGTATCCAACTGTTCCTTTGAGTCGACTGAAAAAGCAGAAGTTGGTTCTCTGCCTGTGACGCCATGCAATGAGCTTCCTGGAGCTCCGACTGACTCGGTTGGCTCCATTTGGTTTTGACAGATGTGGAGTTTGAAATATTAGGGTTTTGGAATTTTGCTTCTAGTTCTTTGTTAATATGTTTGAACTCGGAATGAGGATGGATTGGATTTGATGTGAATTGGATGGCTGGGCCTTGGAATATATTTATAGCCCTTTCTATACTTTTTGTTGTTATTTGAGCATAATATTTTCCTCTTTAGTCGTAAATAGAGATGTCAATTTCGATTCAATTAATTCTGTGCCTACTCAATGGTTAAATGGTCGAATAAGAGTCTAGAAATTTTTTACCTGGCCATTTCATTGTGTTTTGTAAGATATAGTTTGAAATTTAGTACTAATTAGTAAAGATTAATTATATACTAATTAAGATTTAAGTTGCATAAATAAATTAAAAATAATTAATAAGTAATCAAGTTATATGAATCGTGTGGGAATTAAATCATCATTAATTATTTTTGTTCAAGGAGAAAGTTTGGAATTAATTTAACAATTTATTTCATTCCAAAAGATCAATACCCACTAGTTGTTTGTAAAGAAGGAATAAATATTTACTATCAAAATGCCGAAAAATATTAGCAACCACTATAAAGTTTAGAAACTATTTGAAATAAATAAGAATAGACACATTTCAAAGTATAATCCCCTATCCATTGTCTAATTAAAACTTTATCTTTTAGAATATATTTTTTGGAAGAAATGGAATCTGGATCTGATACCAGTATGACAATATTTAGAGATTAAAATAACTTCCCAATTCTCTTTTATTGTTTGGTCATTAAATTTAATCCATCTTTTAGCAAGAGTTGTATTCATTATTTCTAAGTCTAGAACATCTAGACCTCTTTGTTTTTAATTTTATAAATATTTTTCTAAAGTATATTTTTTATAACAATTGCACCACCATATTATAGGGATATTTTCCTTATTTTTATCAATTATGGTTCTAACTTTGTTATTTCCATTTCGATAGCTTTATGCCATAAAATTATTTTTATTTACTATATATATTTCAATCCGTTTCACACTATATTTTTTATTTGAAATCATTTTGTTTCTCCGTTCTATCTCTATATGGGAGAAGCAAACATCAATGAAATATGGACTAGTTTGAGTTCTTACTTCTTTTAAGTGTTTAGATTTTGTTATTTTTAACCGGGTAAGAAAATGGTGTTTTTGTTGAATTTAATTACTGTTATCTAATTATTTTTTATAATTAAGAGTCAAGAATAGGAAATTTTGTTTTAAACTACTTCGGATATCGAACCAGATTTATTATCTTTAATATCGGACGATATATCTGGAGGCTAGACCTCCACATTTCTTTTCAAAAAAAATATTGGACGAAAAATTAGCCATCTGATTCTTATGGTATATATATATATATTTGAAAAAATATTATTTAAATTAATAAAGTAAAATTGTAAATGTGCTCTCAATTAATTAGAATATAGGGTATGTATAAAATTTTATTGATTTAAGAAGTTTAGCTCTCCAAATCAAATAATCTAAACTATTAAATAATGGAGATTTAATGATTTCGTGATGAAGGACTAGATAAATTTTAAATTGACTCAAATTTGACATATATCCCCGTGATTTTTATTTTTACCCAAAAAAAAATTATTTTAATATAAATAACCACGTTTTTAAAAGAATTTTATTTCTACCCAAACCGCAAATAATATTTGCGGTTTGAATTAACAATTCAAACCGCAAAGAATATTTGCGGCTTAAATTATTAATTCAAACCGCAAATATTATTTGCGGCTTGAATTGTTCATTCAAATCGCAAATATTATATGCGGCTTGAAACGGCTTGAATTGAATATATGATAACACAGCTTGAATTGAATAAATGCGGTATTAATATGGTCGTGTGGTATTAATTCATTTATTATTTTATTAAATGGTAATTTTTCACCGATAACTCTAGAAATTTATTCACCGATAACCCTAAAGTTATTTTTATTACAAAGAATTATATTATAAAAACTTATCAATAATTTAATCCTATTCCTCATAAAATACCATTTCCATTTATAATTGTCAATTAACAAATATATTTTGTTTAAATCATATCAATGATATTCGGATTTTGTACTTAATAAAAAGTAGTTTAGCAACAGACATGTCTATATAAAAACATGTATAAATATTAATTTAGAAACCGTGTTATCATATTCTGGATTTAAATATGCATTTCCTTACTTCAGAACTCGGACCTCATCTCTTCAATTTTCTGAATTGATTAAAAAATGCATATTTAAATGGTCTAGGTCCGAGTTCTGAAGTAAGGAAATGCATATTTAAATCCAGGATATGATAACACGGTTTCTAAATTAATATTTATACATGTTTTTATATAGACATGTCTGTTGCTAAACTAATTTTTATTAAGTACAAAATCCGAATATCATTGATACGATTTAAACAAAATATATTTGTTAATTGACAATTATAAATGGAAATGGTATTTCATGAGGAATAGGATTAAATTATTGATAAGTTTTTATAATATAATTTTTTGTAATAAAAATAACTTTAGGGTTATCGGTGAATAAATTTCTAGGGTTATCGGTGAAAAATTACCATTTAATAAAATAATAAATGAATTAATACCACACGACCATATTAATACCGCATTTATTCAATTCAAACCGTGTTATCATATATTCAATTCAAGCCGTTTCAAGCCGCATATAATATTTGCGGTTTGAATTCACAATTCAAGCCGCAAATAATATTTGCGGTTTGAATTAATAATTCAAGCCGCAAATATTCTTTGCGGTTTGAATTGTTAATTCAAGCCGCAAATATTATTTGCGGTTTGGGTAGAAATAAAATTCTTTTAAAAACGTGGTTATTTATATTAAAATAATTTGTTTTTTGGGTAAAAATAAAAATCACGGCATATATCCTATTTAAATAATTAAAAATTTGCATCTATATATAATTTAATTTTTGTAATATGAATACTATTTGTCACATATATGTATTATATATAAGAATGTGATGTATAATACAAGTTAGATATATATATTAGAATTATTCATTAATTAAATTCAAAACGAATAAGTATTAATTGTTTCCATGAAAATGGTATAATAGTACATGAAGTTGCCAGGTGACAGGAAGAAATGTCAAATTAAGAAAGGGATCTAAAAGAACCAATTCGCCACATTCAGTGGCCCCCATCGCATGAGTATCTCCAAGAATCAACTGCCCTTTTAATTAAAAGGGGCCCATTTAAGCACTCCTTCCAACTTTCAAACGAGTTAGTCAACACCATTTAGTTAAATTAATTATATCCAAATTAAAAAAAAATAGCTAGAAAAAATGTACTTATCAAGGAGAGGATCGATACTGTATTATAATATTTTATAGACAAAAAGCGTTAAAATTAATTATAAGAATAAATGTGTAAAAGATTGGTTAAAGTACAACTGTCAGTCTAAAAGATTGATAATTAATTTTCAAGCGTTATAATATGCTGACTATATATATATATATATATATATATATATATATATATATATGGGATCGACTAACAGTCCCTCCATTCAGTCTTCTAAACGTCCCCCTAACGGTCAAAGTACAACTGTCAGTCCCCCATTCAATATACATTAATTCACATACAAAATGGAAAGTATTCATACCTAAGATATCAAGTATTCATATATAATTCATCAAGTATTCATACCTAAGATATCAAGTATATTAATACACATACAAACTGGGGACCATTACTTTTCGGGGGTAGTAACTATCAGACTGCATTGGGGACCACAACCAAAAAGTCACGTGGACCACACCACCAGTGCTACATTCATTGATTAAATTAATTCACATACAAAATGGAAAGTATGAATAACTAAGATATCAAGTATTCATATATAATTCATCAAGTATTCATCTCTAAGATATCAAGTATTTAAAAAAAAAACTGGACACAATACCTACTCATCTTTTACACGTTTTTCAAGGTGGTTTTTTGTTTTTTCCGTTCAATCTAACCAATTTTGGAGACGATCTATAAGGAATTTTGCAAATCTAAAACCACGAACGTGTTCTACACAATTTTCTCTTTCAAATGAGATCCAGATGACATACTTTTACACGTTTTTCAAGATATCAAATATTCAAATATGGAAAATATTCATACAAAATAGAAAGTATTCATACCTAAGATATCAAATATTTATATATAATTCATCAAGTATTCATACTTAAGATATCAAGTATTTAAAGAAAAAAACTGGACTCAAATATGGAAAGTATTCATACAAAATGGAAAGTATTCATACCTAAGTTATCAAATATTCATATATAATTCATCAAGTATTCATACTTAAGATATCAAGTATTTAAAGAAAAAAACTGGATTCATCTTTTACACGTTTTACACGTTTTTCAAGGTGGTTTAATGATTGACAAAGTTAGTTAGAATGGGGGGACGTTTAGGGGACTGAAGTGCGGGGGACAACATCTTTACTCTATATATATATATAGGAATAGGGCCGTACGGTTAGACCTCTATTCCTTCATAAAAAAAATAGTATCATGCTGACACCATAGATTAATGATAACTTTGTTTTTTTTTATTTCACGTCTTCTTTTTATTTCCAGCTGTTTGCTTATTTAAATTAATTAATTAGTAATGACAATAGATGGTTAATAAATTCAAGACTCAGATTCCTACATGACAACTCATGTATCAAAATAATATATCAAATAAATTAACTAGGTCAGCATTTAACGGTACAACTCATCATGACATGCCATAATTGATCCACATAATTATATATTAATATTATTATTCGGATGAAAAAAAAATATGTTATAAAATTTCATCACATAAAACTATAAAAATATAAAATATGAAATCGGATATACCATATAATTTCTTGCCATGTTTATATTTCCAGAAACAATAACTTTACATTTATACATGGATAATTTAGTTGATGTGGGTACGTAACATTTATTCTTATAATTAATTTTAACGCTTTTTGTCTATAAAATATTATAGAGTAAAGATGTTGTCCCCCCACTCCAGTCCCCTAAACGTCCCCTCCAATTCTAACTAACTTTGTCAATCATTAAACCACCTTGAAAAACGTGTAAAATGTGTAAAAGATGAGTCCAGTTTTTTTCTTTAAATACTTGATATCATAAGTATGAATACTTGATGAATTATATATGAATATTTGATAACTTAGGTATAAATACTTTCCATTTTGTATGAATACTTTCCATATTTGAGTCCAGTTTTTTTCTTTAAATACTTGATATCTTAAGTATGAATACTTGATGAATTATATATAAATATTTGATGTGTTAGGTATGAATACTTTCCATATTTGAATATTTGATACCTTGAAAAACGTGTAAAAGTATGTCATCATGGATCTCATTTGAAAGAGAAAAAAAAATAGAACACGTTCGTGATTTTAGATTTGCAAAATTCCACATAGATCGTCCCAAAAATTGGTTAGAGTGAATAGAGAAAAAAAAAACCACCTTGAAAAATGTGTAAAAGATTAGTATTGTGTCCAGTTTTTAGAGTAAATACTTGATATCTTAGGTATGAATACTTGATGAATTATATATGAATACTTGATATCTTAGGTATTCATAGTTTCTATTTTGCATGTGAATTAATATAATCAATGAATGGGGGACTGGTGGTGTGATCCACGTGACTTTTTGGTTGTGGTTCCCAATGCAGTCTGACAGTTACTGCCCCCAAAAAGTAATGGTCCCCAGTTTATATGTGAATTAATACTTGATATCTTAGGTATGAATACTTGATGATTGTCCCCCGAAAAGTAATGGTCCCCCGCACTTCAGTCCCCTAAACGTCCCCCCATTCTAACTAACTTTGTCAATCATTAAACCACCTTGAAAAATGTGTAAAACGTGTAAAAGATGAGTCCAGTTTTTTTCTTTAAATACTTGATATCTTAAGTATGAATACTTGATGAATTATATATGAATATTTGATAACTTAGGTATGAATAGTTTCCATTTTGTATGAATACTTTCCATATTTGAGTCCAGTTTTTTTCTTTAAATACTTGATATCTTAAGTATGAATACTTGATGAATTATATATAAATATTTGATATCTTAGGTATGAATACTTTTCATTTTGTATGAATATTTTCCATATTTGAATATTTGATACCTTGAAAAACGTGTAAAAGTATGTCATCATGGATCTCATTTGAAAGAGAAAATTGTGTAGAACACGTTCGTGGTTTTAGATTTGCAAAATTCCTCATAGATCGTCTCCAAAATTGGTTAGATTGAACGGAAAAAACAAAAAACCACCTTGAAAAACGTGTAAAAGATGAGTAGGTATTGTGTCCAGTTTTTTTTTAAATACTTGATATCTTAGGTATTCATACTTTCCATTTTGTATGTGAATTAATTTAATCAATGAATGAAGCACTGGTGGTGTGATCCACGTGACTTTTTGGTTGTGGTCCCCAATGCAGTCTAATAGTTACTGCCCCCGCACTAGTACAAAAAACCCCTTCACCGACCCTCAACCACCGACTGTTTTAATATGTAACAGTCGGTGTAGAGAATGCTTGCCAAAATCGTAAATAAGAAGTTCTCAACACCGGCTGTTATTTACAAACAACCGTCAGTGAAACAACACCGACTGTTTTTATTAACAACAGTCGGTGTTGCGCACACCTACACCGACGGTTTTTAGAAAAAAACAGTCTGTGTTGAGAAGCTACAAACACCGACTGTTTTTTTATAAAAACCGTCGGTGTTGCTCCACCCTACACCGACGGTTTTGGTTAAATAACAGTCGGTGTTGAGAGGTAATCAACACCGACTGTTTTATAAATAAACCGTCGGTATTGCTCCCTGTTGTGTGTGATAAAATACCTATGTTAACGTCGGGTTTTCTGGAACCGTCGGTATTGATTCATTTTACTGACCGTTTTATTTTGGAACCGTCGGTGATTTTTGATTCCTTTTTATATTCTAAACAACTTTCTTTTTCGCTGTCTCTTTCTAGCAGCCGCTTGTAAAATTTTCGCTCTTCAGAGAGAGTCGTGGACAGGGAGATCTGAACTATCACCGTGAAAGTTGTTCTCTTCAGTAGCTTCGTGTAAGTATTTCTCCCTTCTAAACTATTTCTGATTTCTCTTCTAACTATTGTTTTCGCCGTGTGGAAGTACTTCGCTCATTTCGATCCTTCAAACTTTTTATGAATTATTCTATTCAGGTAGCTTCTTTCGGGTACTGGTACAATCTGTTGGGTGCTGCGATTTTCGGGCTGTTGAGCTGTGATTGAGTATTGTGCTGCGATTTTCTTGCTGTGGTGCTGTGATTGGCCTTTTTGCTGCGATTTTGCTGTTGTGGTTTGCTTCCGTTACGGGTAACACCTGCTGTTAGTTTAGTGATAAGGCACACAATACTGCAATTGATAAGGCCAGGTATGCTGCTTCTTTGGATTGTTGTCTGAAAAACTAATTAAACCCTAAATCAGCATCGATCTAGCTCGAATTTTTTTTTTTTTTTTGAGTTGTGATGGCTGTCTATATTATGTTAATTTGCCATAGT
Organism: Carex parvula; assembly: GCA_025461045.1. NCBI lineage: Eukaryota > Viridiplantae > Streptophyta > Magnoliopsida > Poales > Cyperaceae > Carex > Carex parvula. Next base: position 146,291 of record JAJGRW010000709.1, read on the forward strand.
TCAATGTTAGAAGTTTAAGGATTTGATCCTGGTAGCAGAAAAGAGGCTGCATACCCTCTTTTATATTGGCTATAGCCTTGTTGTACTTAAAAACTTAGTTTCTAATGAAGGGCTGTTCCAGCCTTTTAACCAAAAAAAGCTATAATTTTTTGTTATTTAAGAAACTTAAATTGACGCTTATACTTTGGATTCATGATGCATGCATTTATATTATTACAACATATGCTCATTTTTATACTAATGATAATGAATAATAATAGTTGTTGTTTTGTTAATACGGTTTTTGTTATGCCTTTGGAGATCAATGGGGTATGCTAATTTTTCCATGTCTAAGGGTATTATGGTGGTTATGTTGGGTTCTACAAGAAGTCACTTTATTCCTAAAGTTACAATTGCTTGCTTTAGTTTGAATTATGTCTTCAAAATTTAAAATTTGTAATTTGCAAATTGTAGGGCTGCTTACTAGGGAATTGGGAGATTGTACGCCTTTTTGTATTTCTGGATGCTCAAAGGAGATTGTACTACTTAAGAAGAGAAGGTAAATTTAATTAAATTTGCTAATGGGTTGGATTAATGGCTTTATGTTGAATGGTATTTCATAATTTCAACCCAATTATATATGGAATAGTTTGTAGCTTAGTATTATTGTATTGTGCGATCTATCCAATTTGCCTTGAACATTTAGTATGCCTTTTAGGTCGATGCCCGTTCAAAATTAATCCAATAGGGATTAATTTTGAATAGTTCCCTGTTGGGACTGCTATTTGAATGTTTTGTCTCATTTAGGATGTGAACACATGTCAGTGGATTTGGTATTTTAGAAAAATTCGGTAGCATTTATCCTTGTTCCCACGAGTACGTATTGGATTTCATTTCCAAATGGAAGTGATTTTTACGCGTACTTGGGGAACAAAGGGGAAATGCTGCCGAATTTTTCTTAAATACCAAATCCCGCTGACATGTGCTCACTACTGAGACAAAGCATTCAAATGGTGGGTTAGGATTGTGCACCGGCCCTATGTAAGCCCCAAATTGTAATTTTAAGAGCCATTGACCTCTTACCTAATTATTTTTATAATTGCAGATGGATCGAGATTGGATGTATGGAGCTCGTAATACCATTGAGTATTTAGACGGTGTGAAAAGTTTCATAAAATTTGCTGAGCAAGACATGAAGACAAAGGGTGATGACACGATTCCGTGTCCTTGTAAAGATTGTTTGAACTTGAAGAGGTTTCGCACTATTGAAACTGTGAAGAACCATTTGATTCGTCGTGGTTTTAAAGAGCGATATACAAGTTGGATCAGGCATGGAGAGAGTTATGGAGAAACAAGCACCGCTGCTAATACTGAGATTGGCCAGGAGGATGAGAATGCCAGTGTTGATAGTGATCAGGAAATGGATGTGAATTATAATTTTAACCCGAATGACAATTCAGGAGAAATGTTTAGTGATGATGAAAATGACATTGATGTACAAGAGTTGTATGATGAATCTGAAAAACCTTTGTTTCCTGGTTGTGAAAATTTTACAAAAATGCATGCTGTGTTAAAATTGTATAATTTAAAGGCAAGTAACAATTGGAGTGATAAAAGTTTTACCGCCTTATTAAAACTCTTAGGAGATATGCTCCCAGATGAGAACGAGTTACCAAGATCATGTTATCAAGCCAAAAAATTATTGTGTCCTATGGGTCTAGATGTAGAAAAAATACATGCATGTCCGAACGATTGCATATTGTATCGGAACGAGTATGAAAAATGTGAAGTTTGTCCTATATGTGGTGAGTCTCGTTATAAAAGAAAAGGTCAAACTGACGGTAATGATGATACATATAGAAAAGGACCTCCAGCAAAAGTGTTATGGTATTTTCCCGTGATACCGAGATTCAAGCGTTTGTTCAAAAATCCTAAAGATGCGCAGTTGTTGCGTTGGCATGCCGATGTCCGAAAAACAGATGGAAAACTCAGACACCCTGCTGATTCGCCTCAGTGGAGAAATATTGACAGAAGGTTCAAGAAAGATTTTGGTGATGAACCAAGAAACCTAAGGCTTGGTTTCAGTTCAGATGGAGTGAACCCGTTTGGTAACATGAGCAGTCAGCATAGCACATGGCCGGTTTTATTATGTATTTATAACCTTCCTCCCTGGTTAACTATGAAACGCAAGTACATTATGATGTCGTTACTAATTTCAGGCCCAAAACAACCCGGAAACGACATAGATGTGTATTTAGCACCGTTGATTGAGGACTTGAAAAAATTATGGTGCGACGGAGTGCAAGTGTGGGATGCATACAGTAAGGAAAATTTCAAACTGCGAGCAATGATATTTTGCACCATAAATGATTTTCCGGCATATGGTAATTTGTCGGGTTATAGTAACAAGGGGAGGAGAGCTTGCCCTGTTTGTGAAGATGATACGGTTGATATTCGGTTAGAAAATTGCAAAAAAACAGTGTACATGGGTCACCGTAGGTTTCTTCCTGTTAATCACCCATATCGTAAGAAGAAGAAAGCTTTCAATGGTGATATTGAGACTGGACGAGCTCGTTCTCCACTGACCGGTAAGCAAGTGTATTCGCGAGTTAAAGGTATCAAAGTTCAATTCGGAAAATTTATTAAGAAAAAAATAGCCCCGGAAGGGGAAACTTGGAAGAAGAGATCAATTTTCTGGGATTTACCATATTGGGAGGAATTACAAGTGCGACATTGCCTTGATTTGATGCACATTGAAAAAAATGTTTGTGAAAGCTTAGTTGGTTTGTTGTTGGGCATTCCGAAAAAGACCAAAGACGGACTAAATGCTCGCAAAGATATGGTCAGGATGGGCATAAAATGGAGAGAAGTTGCACCTGAAGAGAGAAAGACCAAAGATGGAAAAAATACTCGAACTTACCTTCCTCCGGCTTTGTACAATTTGTCGAAAGAAGAAAAGAGAAGGCTTTGTCGATGCCTTCACAGTGTTAAAGTTCCTTCTGGATATTCTGCTAACATAAAAAAGCTCGTGTCAATGAAGGATTTAAAATTGACCGGGATGAAGTCTCACGATTATCATGTTTTGATGACACAAATGCTGCCTATTGCAATACGTGGTATACTTCCGGAAAAAGTACGGTTACCAATTTTGAAGCTTTGTTTTTTTTGTAATGCAATTTGTAGCAAGGTTATAGATCCCGAAAGTTTGGATGAATTGCAGCGTGATGTTGTCGTCACTTTGTGCGAGCTTGAAATATACTTTCCGCCGACCTTTTTTGATATCATGGTTCACCTAGTTGTTCACCTGGTCTATGAAATTAAGCTTTGTGGTCCGGTGTTCTTGCGGTATATGTATCCATTTGAGAGATACATGGGTTTCTTGAAGGGATATGTAAGAAACCAATATCGGCCCGAGGGGAGTATTGTAGAAGGTTATATTGCAGAGGAGGCTATCGAATTTTACAATAGTTATATAGCAGATGTACAACCTATTGGTATTCCTAAATCACGCCATGAGGGCCGGGTTGAAGGTGTAGGAACTATTGGTTTGGAACCAATCGAGGCTGATAAGTCTTTGCACGAAAAAGCACACCTTTTGGTCTTACAACACATGACATACATCTCTCCATACATTAACGAGCACAAAACCTTTTTGAAAGAACTTAATCCGACAAAAGGAGACTTGTGGATTACCAAAGAACATAATATTAAGTTCGCGGAATGGATCAAAAACAGAGTTATTCGACAAAGCGAGAATGAATTGGCAGATAAATCTATAAAATGGTTAGCAAGAGGTCCAACTATTATTGTGAGTACTGTACCAAGCATATGACATTAATGGGTACACTTTTTACACAATGAAACAAGATGGAAAAAGCATTAATCAAAGTAGCGGTGTAACTCTAGTAGCTACTTCAGAAGAATTCTCCAGATCTAAAGATGCCCGGGCAGTACATGCGAAGAACTCGTACTATGGTCAAATTGAAGAGATATGGGAGCTCGATTACGTCAAATTTAAGATTCCGTTATTCCGGTGTAAATGGGTTGATAACCGCCGGGGTGTTCAAGTGGATAAGTACGGATTTACTGTCGTGGATTTGGAAAAATTGGGATATAAGAATGATCCATTCATACTTGCCAATCAAGCCACCCAAGTCTTCTATGTTGAGGATCCCCTCAATAGTAAGCACCATATTGTCCTTCACGGTAAAAGACGCATAGTGGGCGTTCTTGATGTGGTTGATGAGGAAGAGTTCAATCATTTTGAAGAAACACCCCCATTCTCTGTTGGCGTGCCATCTAACGAAGTGAGAAATGATGATATCGAAGATGCAAGTTATTTACGGCATGATCATCAAGATGGAGAATATGTGAATTAATTAATTAGTAAATGTGATTTTATTAAGGTACTCCAGATCTAAATTCAATTTAATTTTTAACTTCAAATTTTACATAAAACTTTTAACTTCAAATGTGATTTACATAAAACTTTTAACTTCAAATTTTAAATAAATTAATTAGTAAATGTGATTTAAATTTTTAACTTCAAATTTTACATAAAACTTTTAACTTTAAATTTTACATAAAACTTTTAACTTCAAATTATTATGTATAAAATTTTTGTTAATTTATTAATTTATTGCCAATTTAACAATTTATCAATTTATTGCCAATTTATCAATTTATCAAGTTATCAATTTATCAATTTTATTGCCAATTTATCAATTTATTAATTTATTGTTAAAATTTATTGTTAAAATTATGTATAAAATTGGGATTAATTTGTTGCCAATTTTACAGAAATTTTTGTTTTTTATTATTCTGCACAGAAATGTTTACAGAAATGTTTGTAACTTATGAAATTCGGAGCAATGAGTGATACCATATTGTCTGAAAATTTCATTTCCCGGGTTCTCTTTCGATCAGCCGCCTAACTCGCCCAATGTTAAATTTTGAAAGCAGATCGAAGGAAAGAAGTGTTATAATCTGCCTTTCTTCCCTCTCTTCCCCGACAATTTCATTTCCCTTTCTTCCCCGCTCGCTACCCCGCCGTGAACCCGTTCACTGCGCCGCCGCTGGCCGTTCACTGCGCCGCCGCGGTTTGGTACCCGACTGAACCCCTTCACTGAATGAGGTGAACCGACTGCGCCGCCGCTGAACCGACTGAACCGCTCATTGCGCCCGACTGAACCGACTGCGCCGCCGCTCACTACCCCGGCTGCGCTGAAGGCTCACTACTCCGACTGCCTCCGCTCTCTCACAGCCGCTGAATAGCACCGCTGAAGGCTCACTACTCCGACTGCCGCCGCTCTCTCACAGCCGCTGAAGGCTCACTACTCCGACTGCCTCCGCTCTCTCACAGCCGCTGAATAGCACCGCTGAAGGCTCACTACTCCGACTGCCTCCGCTCTCTCACAGCCGCTGAAGGCAGCCGCCGCTCAGTGCGCCTCCGCATCAGGTATATTAGTATTATTATTATATATGTTAGGTTTTAAAATTGATTTATATATAGTCTCTCTTTTAGGAAAAATAATTAAGTTACAAACAAAATCTACTTCATAAGTTACATTGCTTAATTAAGTTCACTGATTGCTGGTGTGATAGATTAATTTTCATTTATTAACAAACAGCAATACATGAAATGATTGCTGGTGCTTAATTTATTACAAACAGCAATGTAACCCGATGAAATTCTCTTCATGAAATGCTAATTTCTAGCTTGATAATGTAAATTCTAAACATACAATACATTTCATTTATTAAAAGAATGATATTGTGTTTTTGCAGGCTTTCCAAATTGAACCACTAGTAGAAAATATTCACACATATTCAGTCAAGTTGTGCCAAGCAATTGCATCATTACCTGAATCCTCTGCTACTACCAGTGATACTTTTCTTTCAATTGAGGTAATAAATATATATTCATATGTTGTTTCACCATTTATGCAAATGATGATCCTATACTTTGCATAAAACTTCATTTTTCTAGTGCACACCTGCATAGATAACTATTGTACTGAAGATTTGGTCGAAAATAATTAAGTTACAAGCAATCACTGATTTGTCTGAAAAATAATTAAGTTACAAGCAATCAGTGATCTTATTTCTCAGAAAATTTCATTAATATATCTATCACACCAGCAATGTAACTTGATAAGCAAGCCTTAGCCCATAATTTATTTGCATGAAGTATATTCCAGATTTTTCTGTTCTGAATTTATTTGCATGAAAATCACATATATTCAGCATTTTAATATAAGTACTGCTGTTGTTTTTATATCAGTGCTGTTGCTTATAATTTCGAATACGTCAAGATGGGAGAAGCTCCATTACCGATCGAAAAGGCCAGGGAAGAGAATATCGAAAAGATCCATTCGAGGATGGAACAACTTGGCATTAACACTCTCGCACGTGTTGTGAACGGTCCTTCCAACAAGAAGACGACTGATCCAACAAGGAAGAGAAGGGTTGAAGAAGGCAGCAGCCCTAAGGATAATGAGGAGTATAATCCTTCAACTTCTTGTGATGAATCAAGTAGTGAGGAGGAAGCACCACAACCAAAAAAGAAAAAAAAGAATCAAGAGCAAGCTGTGTTGGGAGAAGGCAGCAGCCATCAAAATCAAATTGGAGCAAATCCCGGTAAATAAACAAATTCCCATGTATTTTGTCTTTTACCGAACAATATGCTTATTCCTTGATGTCAAACTTGGCTCAAAAATAAATTATGAGTTTAATTATCATGTAATTACAGAGATGGCTATGGAGGAGTACAATCCTTTATCATCTTCTGATGATTCGAGTGGTGAGGAGGAAGCACCACAAAAAAGGACGAGAGGTCGGACCACTTGTGCTAAGTTAGCAAAGAAGCGATTACGTATCAAGTTCAACAAGCATGGGCAGCCAAAGGGGTCTTATTTGAGCCAATACAAGACATACGTGGCAAATGTATCGAAAGAGAGATTTCCTATCACTATTCCGAATTGGAAGAAAGTTGACGACAAGTTGAAGGAAGAGTGTTGGGAGGAGATAAAGGTACACCTTAGGTTCAAAATGTAAAATTTTTTTCTCGTTTAATAAAATTTCACTAATTCACATGTTATATAATTGTTTGAAATACAGCAAACTTGGGGAATAAAGAAAGACAGAGGCTTCAAGCATGCCTGTAAGAAAATGGGAGAAGCGTGGAAAAACTTTAAGAGTGATCTCACAAGGTTTTACGTGAGGAAAGACAAAGTTCCGTTCAGCAAATACTCTTGGATAAGTGAAGAAGTTTGGAGAGAATTTGTGAGGCAGAGGTCGACGCCAGAATTTCAGGTAATATTCAATCAAATCTTTAATTTTCAGGTTTTACTAGTGCATTGTCTATGTGCTTGTAAAGGGTTCCCCCAGGGTGAAATAATAGAATAACAGCTGAAAAGGGTCAAGAATATATCAGTTGCTAGTAGATATATGTTACTTATAGTTATAGACTTATAGTGATGAAGCATAGTTATAGACTTATAGTTAGAGACTTATAGTTAATCAAAACTTTAATTTTCGTATCTTTCCTCTTTCTTTTTTGTACACCTAACATGCATGTTTCCTTCGTTGTAGAAATTAAGTGACCAAAATCGCGAACTGTCCAAGAGGAATGACAACCCACACCGCTTAGGCTCCCGTGGGTACGAAGCAAAAATTCGCATTTGGAAGAAAAAATTCAAAATGAACTCTGAGGATTTGGCACCTATCCTAGATATAAAAGACGAGAGGTGCCAACATTACGTCTTGGGACGAATGATAACTTTACCAGATGGGACTCTTATGGTCCCGGCAAAGACCGAAGCTCTGATCAATAGCATTGTAAGTGTTGATTCATTTACTTAAATAAAATTCTAGCATAAACCATTTATGGCTGCCAGTAAATAAAATTCTAGCATTGTGCCTTGTGGCTGCCAGTAAATCATAATGGTATACCTTGAAAAGTAATACCATTAGAATTTATACCATTCTATATCACCGAATGTTAGTTCTGTAGGACAGTTGCTCTTCCTTTTTCTTTTTCTTTTTTTCTATTTTGGAGTATAAAAAAGTAAATATATTAATTAGGTTGACGTCCTTTTCATGACCTATTTCGGTATTTGGCTTACATGCATGTCCCAAATATATATGTTGTACTTGCTGTGTTGATGTGTTGATTGCAACAAGCAATGCTAAATAAAATTAATCATTTCTGATTTTTGCCAGTAACATCTAGCATATTATTTTCGTTAGTAGCAAATAACACTACTTGGACTTTTACAGTAATGCTCATCCCACTAAAAATGACTAATACTGCTAATACTTTATAACTAACTCAAATATATGTTATTTATAGTTGTGTAAAATCGGTCATGCTATCAATTGAATAAATTATTTTGATAAGATGTCGGTCAGAGCTATCAAAATGTGATAACTTAGTCAGTTCAGTTCACTGTTTTGCTGGTATATATGCAATCAATTTTGCTGGTATATATGCAGTTCAGTTCAGTTCAGGTCAGAGCTATCAATTTTGCTATCAATTTTACTTTATAACTAACTTAGTCAGTTCAGTTCACTTAGTCAGTTCAGTTCAGTTCAGGTCAGAGCTATCAATTTTGCTGGTATATATGCAATCACCTTAGTCAGTTCAGTTCACTGTTTAGACTGCTAAAGACCTGTAACCCCAGAACGAACCAGTATAGCTGTTGTCAGTGACATAGCTGTGGTACTTGTAGTGTGCTTTTTGAGTTACCTAAATACTATGCTAGTCTGTTGATTTTTCAGATAATAGAGTTGGCACTCTAAATTTTTCTGTGATATATGCCATCTGTTTATACTTGTGATATATCCCATCTGGTACCTATCTCAATCAATCATCTCAATTTTTCAACAGAAAGACACACAACAAAAGGTCAGCTCGGGGGACCTCGAAGTCAGCGGCTCGAGTGATGTGCTCACGCTTTCTCTAGGGAACCCGGAACATCCGGGTCGGACGAGGGGTTATGGGGCGCAAGTGCCTTGGAAACATGGCTTAAATACATGTAGGGCTTCGAGAAAGAGGGGATTTAACCAAGCTGATATGGCGGCTTTTGCAGAGGAGATACAAAAACGGTGTTACACGAATATGAGGGAGGAGTTGAGGCAGGAGATGAAGGAGGAGATGGAGTATGTGAAGAAGATGAGGCAGGAGATGGAGGAGATGAGGCAGGAGATGAGGGCTGAAAAACTATCTGAGGCCCAAAAGCAACAAGCTGTGCCAGATCAAAATAGTCCGGCATTCCGTCGTAGCAGTCAACATTCCAATGCAGTTACAACATCCCCTCTCGATTCGATTATGGTATTTATACTTTTATTTACAACTAAAGTTGAAAATGATATTATTTTCTTCAATTGGCAAATGTACAACTTTGTCTAACTTAGATTTATTTTTTTTGTCAAATGTCAAGGAAATCTCATCTTGCTATCTCACTTGTAAAGTTGGAGAGAAGCACATCAAGATGGCGAACGCTAGGGTATGGCCGTGGAAGAAGGACGAAACAGTCCACTGTGTGCCTCTGTTAGAGGACCACATGAAGGTGCAGGTGGATTCGTGTGTCGACGACATGTATCTCAAGTTTCCTCTCCCAACTGATGTTAATAAAGATTTTGTCACAATCGAAGACACCTTTGGAAGTTTCATTCAATGGCCGAAAGTTGCGATTATTCTGGATGAGGTAAAAACACAATTTTTATTTATTATGTTTTTACGTACATGGGGTCTAGTGAGTTACAATTGCTTTGCCTGCAAGGCTGATAAATCTGGTTACATGTATGGATCGTCATCTAAAATTTTTGTCATATAAGTTACTTGGGTTTATGATTTATCATCTGAACTCAAATATCTCCTCTTTTTTTTTTTAATTGTTCATATAATTGTTCTTTTTTTTTTAATTGTACTACATAGATACAAATACATACAACTATAATGAATGCAACTTTCCCTAGTCATATGCCCTTTTACTAGCAGAAAGCTCTTTCTGAACTCAAATATGCCCTTTTATAAATTTGCAGAAAGCTCCCTGCTTTTTTTAATTCCTCTAGGTTGTTCGCATGATCATATGCCCTTTCCCTAGTCTTGCTGTGATAGAATTCTTTCTCCTCCAGTTTATCGAAGAACATGATTGTTTGCTTACAAAATTTCAGCTGGTTTTCCATGTCAGTAAACCCACCTTTATGCCACAGTGTTAGAGCTTTATGAAGAAATTTTGTTTTCTGTTGAAAGTCGAGCAATGATAAATGTGGTTGCTACTCCAAGTTGCTCCAAGGTATTTGTATCATGTGTTTAGGAATATCATACTTGAACCAAAATGATTCGAACTTTGGACATATGCCCTTTCCCTAGTCATATGCCCTTTCTGAACTCAAATATCTCATACTCTGATTTATAAAATAGTATTTACTATAATGAATGCAACTTTTACTAGTAACATCATATTCAAATTTTCTGATATGTTTCTGGTAAAAAGCAGGGAGCTTTCTGCAAATTTCAGCATTTTTATTAAATTCTGATACTGTTTAGGGTCTGTTTTATAAGTTCCTGAAATCCTGTACAGTTCTGGAGCAATTCTGCATATGCATTTTCAGTTAAAACATATATTATTTTGAAACTTATTTGATATATTTTAGGTATAAATAGTCAATAGAACTAGAATTTGAAGTATCTAAAACTCCAGCAGTTAATTGACTTGTTAGGGGGTGAAGCTTGCACTAAACCCTAATTCTTATGTTAGTCTTATTGGTTTACATTTTTCTAGAGTTTCTTGGGGTTTACATTTTTTTTTCTTGAAGAAAATGAGAATACCAAATCCTCGAAAGGTATTATATGCAAAGCAATTAATTGACAATTTAGGGGTGTTCAAATTTGAATATACTTTCGTTGATGTGTTATGGTAGCAAACATGTATGACACCTGTACCTGAATTATCTAAAACTCCAGCAGTACTGGTACGTCAATGTAATACACCATTCTTATTAACAATTTCATACTATTTCACATACCTTGATATCATTTTCTCTCAATCATTTTGCACTGTGAATTTACAAATTAATAGTTAAAATACTCTACAAACAATGTCTTTATTAACTTGTTAAGAAAAACATATCTCTGATCAAGTTTGTTATTCCACGTTTATAAGGTAGTCACAAGACCAAAATGCAACAAATAAACAGTACTGATACTATGCTTGGCAGCTTGCTGAAATATCTTCCATATGTAACCAATCAGGCTGAATTGAGATAACCAGGCTGAATTGAGAATGGTGCTAATTGAGATAACCAGGCTGAATTTTTTTCTTATACCTTATGGAATAAATATAATCAAATATATATTTTTTTTCCTAATAAATATAAAAAACTGCTTCATGTTCCTATGTACCAGCAGCTGAAAAGGGTATTATTTAACAATTTATCGTTTTGTTCTAGTGTATAGACCACGATGCTTCAATGCCCGAGTCGGCATCTAATGAAGTGGCGAAATCCATGCATCGTAAGGCGCTTATTCCAAAAAAATTGTTAGAAAAGGTGGGAGATGAGTTCAGAGCCATAAATGAGAGGGTGATGAGAGAACCGCATGATAAAACTGAGTTCATCTTGGAAATTAAGGAGGGTGTGTTACTTCCTCAGTCGACGCTAATCAACATAGGTTTTAATGACTTGAGGGATCTAGCGAAGCAAGACATGCTTGATGTTTCAATAATATCCATCTGGGTCATGTAAGTTTGTTTCACTAATTTCATAGGAGCTTATTGATAGATATGTGTGCCAAATGCATGTACCTGTTCTTATTCTGTGAGGCAACTCAAGGAATTATATGTAACAATTAAAGGTTGCGTAACTCTTAAATTTGATGTTTAATAATTGAGTTGAAAACCAGAAAATTTCTTAAAGTTTTCACTGAATAACAAAAACCGCACCGTTCTTATAGTTATGGACTGAAAAAACAGACCTATTATTGATCTGATATTAAAAAAATTAATTACAGAGACTTAGAGCAATTATTAATTTAACAATTTCGATGTAATCTTAGCAATCATGATATTTTTTAATTTACTTATTGGTATTCCAGATATTTAAAGAGACTTGTCACCGATCTAGGTCGCGAGGCTGACGTCGGTTTTTTGGACCCTAGTAGAATATCTTCATCACTTTTTAATTCTGCTGACAAGGAGGCCGCTTCAAGCTACTTGCTCGAGTCATTGAGTAATATGCAGGATAAGAAATTTATCCTTGGACCATACTTTCAGAGGTAAATTGTTACTTTTATTTGAGTTATTTTTATACTTTTAACGATATATGTAGATTGATTCTTACCATGTATGATTGTAGTAAACACTGGGCGCTTTTCATTTTTGTCATGCGTGAGAATATGGTCTATGTTATTGATTCGCTAGCGCTACAGGAACCAAGTTACGATATCACGTTGCCCTTTAAAGAGTGAGCAATACTATTTGTTGGTAATTACGAATTTCATTTACTTACAATCAACGTACTTTTTATTGGTAATTTACTAATTAATTCGACATTCAAAAAATTTCAGCATTTTTAAATCTTATGTGGAGGCCGGAGGAGTGCACAAGGAGGGCTCAACGGAATGTGCGTGGAAATACATCAAGGTGTGAACTTGTACACTTGAGTTTTAATTAGATACTTCATTTTTTCAAATTCAGTTTATTTGGTTTAGTTATTTGTTCAAAGCACTTCTCATATCCTTCTAAAAAACAAATTGGAGAGAGTTGTTATAATTAAGGATAGGATAAAGTGGAACATTTGCTACCATCAAATTTGTGTCTATGATATCAGAAAGGTCTAATTTTATTTGCTTCTTTTCGGTTTGATTTCTATTTCTTTCATGGTTTCATTCCCTTTTCTTTTTGGGTGTATTTAGTTAAACGGGTATTTTGTAAAGTAGTTTCTATATATATATATATATATATATATATATATATATGGCTCACAGAATCAGAAATTCTATTAAGATAACCAGGTGACCTGTACAAGACTAAAAGAGAAATTATATGTACAAGTTGAAGTGTACCACTGCTAATATCTTAAACCATGCCTTGACCTACTGGTGTTTTCTCAACAAAGAAAATGAAAAAAAAAAAAAACCAAATTGAGTTTTGTATTTTTCACATATTTGGTTTAAATTAACTGACCAATTGGGCAACCTGCATCATACATGGTATTCTATAATTAATCAATATAATTGGCTGTAGCAACAATAGCACTTCTTGCCTACCTAAGCTTAACATAGTATGGTACCAAAATATATACCACAGAAGCTGAATGGAATCATGGGTATATAACTATATATGCCAATTTGCCCTTCTGCTCATGCAATTTTATTAATACCATCATTTGAATTTAATACCATCATTTGAATTTCAGAGCCCTAGGCAACTAGGCAACAAGGTGTGTGGATTTTACGTTATGAAACACATGCAAGATCTAGTCACTACGCAATTTGACGTTTTTCCGAATGTAGGTATTTTATAATTGAACTTGATTCATTTTTTATTTAGCTTGAATTAAATTAACTTCTCAATTTGTATTCATGCAGTGTGATTTACCGACACAAAGATATACGCCGACGCAACTTCATGCAATAACACGACAATGGTCTGCATTTTTCTTGGATAATTTCTAAACTATTAAGAAATGCATTGTTGTTATGTTCATATGCATATTTTGTTTATGGGTTTTTTGTATATTTTGTTATAGTGTATTTTTTTGTGAATGAAATATGAGTTATGTTGTTTAGAGAAAATTGTGCTGTCTTTTGTTTGTGTTGCTCAAATTATTTGCATGATTATTCCAATTAATGTTAAAGAATGCTGAATAGAAATATATGGCTAGCAAAAATATGGAGGCTAGCCCCGATACAAACAGAACCATGCCAAAATTTAGTGTTAACACCGACTGTTTTTCAGAATTAAATCAACGGCTTTTTATAGAAAACAGTGGTGCTGGGGCTAACACCGACTGTTTTTTACAGAAAACAGTCGGCATAAGAGTCAACACCGACGGTTTTCAATAAAAATCAGTGCACTGTCAACACCGACGGTTTTCAATACAAAACAGTCGCTGTAGGGAGGTCAACACCGACGGTTCCAAATAAAAACAGTCGGTGTAGGGGTATAAACACCGACTGTTATATATATGAAACCGTCGGTGTAGATGTGAAATACCGACTGTTTTAAATTAAAAACAGTCGGTGTAGATCATCAACACCGACTGTTCATTATTAAAAACCGTCGGTGTAGGTTAGTAACACCGACTGTTATTGTAACAGTCGGTGTTAGCGATCTACACCGACTGTTATTCAACCGTCAGTAAAGGTTTATCTGTACCGTCGCCGCCATCACCGACGCCTCAATAACAGTCGGTGAAAGGGTTTTTTAACAGTCGGTGAAGAGGTTTTTTGTACTAGTGACGGGATCAATGCTCTGAAAAAGTTCTTGAACGAGCAATTTTAGATTATCGACATTGGCAAACTCAAGTACTTTCTTGGCATTGAGGTATTACAGTCTCGTGGAAAGCTTCTCATCTATCAGAGGAAGTATGTGTTAGATATGCTCTCAGAAAGCGAGCTGCTTGGATGCAAACCCGTTGATTCGCCGATGGTCATTGAGACCAAGCTTATGCCAGAAGATGGAGAGCTACTACATGATCTTGAGAGATATCAGAGACTGGTTGGTAAACAGAATTATCTGATAGTTACTCGGCCTGACATTTCTTATCCAGTGAATGTTGTGAGTCAGTTCATGTCGAACCCTCACCCTCGCACTACACATTGAGATGCTGCTGTTCGGATCTTCAGGTATCTCAAAGGATCTCCAGGAAAAGGGCTAGTATATTTGACTAGGGACATGGCAAGATAACAGGCTTCACCGATGCTGATTGGGCCGGCTGTCCTACCAGTCGGAGGTCCACTACTGGAGTCTGTCTTCTTTGGTGGGAACCTTGTTTTTTGGAAGAGTAAGAAACAGATTGTTATAGCTCGATCCAGTGCAGAGTCAGAATACTGCGCAATGGTAAACACTTCATGTGAGCTAGTGTGGACGAAGTGTTTACTCAACAAACTAGGTGTTCACCACGATAGTTTGATGACACTACACTGCGACAACCAAGCAACAATGCACATTGCCAAGAATCAGGTCTTTCACGAGCGGACCAAACAGTCACCTTGTTCAGGATTTTGTCTTAGGCACAACTTCGCACCCTCCATGCATCCAACTGATTCATGTTAGAACAGATCTTCAGCTCGCAGATATCCTAACTAAGCCGCTTCGAAAAGCACACATTGATAGTATATATATCAAGTTGGGCATGTTAGATGTATATGCTCTAACTTGAGGAGGAGTGTTAAAGAAAAGAAATCATAGTAATGAGGGTTACAATTAGGTGATAGCAGTAATTCATATATTTTCTGTTTTAGATTTTCCTTTTTTAGGTTTTTCTTTTCTCTATATATCTGTAGAGTTGTTAATGGAGAGATATATAGAAATTTCAATTTTCACTTTCACTTTCACTAACTACCATGCATGCATGCTGTGGCACACGAAGAGAGATAATGTATATCAAATATCGTCATGTTATCGCCTATAAGAAAATCCAAATTAATAAGTTTGCAAAGTAGTATTGAAGAATGCTAGCTCCTAATTGCAATCATCAAATGGAAGTTCGGAGCGATCTGTCCTATCCATCTTTTTGTTACCTTATAAACTATATTAAAGCTCTTGTTGATCGAACTGCACCATACATCTGTTCAGAATATACAAGGAAAATTAGAGTTCTCCTTTGATGCCTCTTCAAATATTTACCAGGTTACCAGCAATGACAGATTCAGAAACCTAGAGAGTATCATCATCCGATTCCACATTTTTGTCCCTCTTTTTCTGTGTTATCTTTCTTTCTTTTGTTCTCTCATACTAATCACAATTCCAACACAGTTTCTAGAACGATAGAGGACAGTACATAACAAAATTGCCATGATATATATTCTGAATTTCTGATAAACAAGAACAGCTAGCTACTTATCTAGTTATGTTCTTTTCTCTCCAACACGGAAAAAATTAAGGGGAACTAAATTTCTCTATCTTAGTCTCAGATACTAACTTCATTCAGTCTTTCATCATCCTAAACTCCTAGACAGACATAATCTATCTCACCTTTTTTTTTTTTTTTTTTTTTCTTTCTCCTTGCAAGTTTTTCTAGGACGAAAAAAGAATCAACAAATTCTGTTTTACTGATGAGATCTGAAGTTGTCCGGGAATTCGATAGAAGGGGTGAAGGCATGGAAGAAGAGCAAGAGCATTAACACAACCGGAACCAGAAGCAGCACCGCTGGAGGCGGTGGCAAAGGAGGCAAAACCAAAGGGAGAATCAGTAGAAGAGCTGCAAACAAAAGAAGCGCTAGAACAGCCCCGGGGCCGAGATAAGCCATGCACCGATCAATCGATCGATCGCTAGCTGCTAGTGCTATCTTCGTCTTCTTCCTCCTCTTTTTGTTTATGAAGTTGTGTATGATTCCATTTAGAGAGCTCTGGCAAATTGATGGTCCATGCAAATTAATGCAACGGCCCCTCAGGTCTCCAGCCAGAGAGAACGGAGTAGGTCCGATGTCCATCGGACCTACTTTTAGGTTCAACGAGTATGATGACCGTCCGATCTAACTTAAGATTGTGCACACGAAAATTGAAACAGACACGCACGAACTTAAAGCATTTCGCACGAATCTTAAAGCAAATAGACGGTGATGAAACCCGTCAAACCAGAGTAGGTCTGATGCCCATCGGACCTACTCTCAAGTGCTCCAGCTGTCTGTTTTAGCCGGTGCTACAGAGAGTTTATATTAAGTTTGGAAGTCCCTTATACAGTACTCACGTGGCGTGCACACGAAGGAGGATTTAGTACCTCTGCGGCACGGATCTGTGATGCATACTGTGTAGTGAGTACTACAACATTATGTGCTGGTTGAGCTTTTGAGTCATGACTTCATGACTCATGCATATCATTACTCAAAACTTTAAAAGTATATACTTAATTTAGGAAATAAATCTGAAATATTGGATTGTTATTTTTTTAAAGAAAGAATTAGACGTGATCTTTCATCTCAAATATTAAATTTGTTATTAGCACTATAATATTTGAAGTATCTTGAAAAGTAACAATATGTATGCATAAAATCTTATAAGATATGTAATTAAGCATATTACTTTTGTTTTTAATCATGATGAACTAATCAAACTTGAATTACTATATTGAAGGTTTTAATTCTATATATACTGTTAGCAAATTTGTGATAAATTAGAATAGAATGCCTACAAGTTATACAAAAATTTGAAATATTGATCCAAAATTACAGTATATGATATGAGACTCAGAAGGAGTTCTGTCAGGACAACTTGACAGATAGTGGTTGTTACAGAAAAGCCAGAAAAGCTGAAAAGAGAGAACACCGGACTGTTAAAAGAAGAGTAAATTATACTTTCAGAACCATTTTCAGATGCGTCCCTTACATTTCAAAATATTGCTCTAATCTATTGACATTCTATAATTTTTGCCATTTGGTCCTGTAACATATGTCATGAGTGCAGACTATGACATTTTATTTTTTAGCAAATTTAATGTATCTTCTCAGTCAAAGCAAAATTATAAGTATGATTCTAAAAAAAAGAAGAGGAGGGTTCAAATGCCTCCTTTTTTCATGCCTCCACCATGCCTCCACATTTTAAAACTTTAATAACTCAAAATATAAAACTTAAAAGTCAAAATAAAACCGTTGGATATGATCTACATCATTTTATCTATGTGCTTATAAAAAATTATCAAATTTTGATTTTGTTTTTATGTGAATCAATAAGTTGAAAAATCAACATCTAGAAATTATCCACATTAGTATGTTTTTTACAAGCTCTTGATGACAACCAAAACAAAATTGAAATATCATAATTTTTTACACGTATATAGATAAAATGATGTAGACCATATCCAACGGTTTTATTTTTTCTTTTAAGTTTTAAATTTTGAGTTATTAAAGTTTTAAAATTGGAGGCATGGTGGAGGCATGAAAAATGGAGGCATTTGAACCCTCCTCAAAAAAGAAATATAATATCGAAAAGTTAGTTATGTTAGTAAATAAAAATTGTTCATCTTTCATCTGGGGACAACATTTGGTGTTGTTTAGCAAACAAAGAAATTTTAGTTTTCCTAGACCGGATAAAGCAAAAAGGAGTCCAGGTTGGAATATTCGTCATATTATTTTAGTGAAAACTAGAAGAGAGAAGGTAGAAGGTGCAATGTATGTAACTATGTATTGGAATTTGGAGACATTGAGGTGCTCAAGTGGGTTGTGGCGTCTAGTACGCTTGATAATGATGACCAAGTAGCTAGCCTCGGAGAGAGGCCCCCGGTACCTATCCTTGTTTTTGTTTTCAATGGTTTTTCTAAACATTAATGGGGGTCTGCTCGGCTTGTCCATTCTTGCTGTCAGACTCACTTCATTTCATTTGGTGGACAAGTATCCTCTCCATTACTGTAAAAGATTCTCTCCAGTTTACGGTTTGAGATTAACTCTCAGCTGCTTTGAGATTTAGGGGCAGTATTATTGGGCTTTGACATTCGTGCCAAGTTAAAAAGGACGGTCCAGATCAAGTAATCGTAAAAGATATCCTAGTACGGTACCGGAGAGGATCTGAATTCTCATTTGGTACCGTTGTTAAAATTTGTTTTCAATAGTTTTTCTAAGCATTAATGGCCGACATTTTTATTAATATCCAAAGTTTAATACAAATTATTAATTATGCCCAGAATCAGACTAATTATCGAAATATACCCAAGCCGGCCAGAAAATAGCCGGCTTAGGTCCCTCCCTAAGCCGGCCATTTTTTGGCCGGCTTGGTACCTTTTTTTTTTTTTTCCATTTTTTAGAGAGAGACATTATGAAGATCAAAGTATTGAAATTTAACACTGAAAATTTGAAATTTTTTGTTTAAATTATTTGTTATATTACTTCTTTTGATATATAATTAGCATATTTATACTAAAATATGCTATATTAATTGAAATTATATTGAATAATACTATATTATGTTAAATTACGCTAAATTACATTACATTACTTTACAATACGCTATATTAATTTAAATACGCTATATTGTGCTACTATTTTTTATGTTGTGCTACTATTTTAATGTTGTTATATTTTCTGTTTAGCATTATCATGATAATTTATTTTGATCTGTAAAATATAAAAATAGTACCATAAAAGCACACATACATAAGAACTGAAATATAGGATAATCCAAATATACCAAACATAAATAGTATATCAAATATAAATAGTACAAAACTAGTAAAAATACAACTAAAACGGAGAGGGGGAATATCGCTGAGGCGGTACTCCGGCGTTCGCCCGGCGTCAGCGAGGCCAGGCTCCGTCTCTCTCAGGCTCATCTGGGGCATCGGCAGACCTCAGTATCTGCTCGGCAGTATCCCATCTGGCATCGCCCGTGGAGACTGTCGGTACTGGCGGAGGTGTAGCGAAGATAGATGCGGCAAACCCAGTCCCAAAGGCAGGCTGAGTATGAGACCCGCTACCACTAGCCTCTCCATCATGCGGCATCTCTGTGCCATATCGGGGCCATGTCGGTGCCGACATGAAACTCTCCTCGAACTCATAGAGACTGCACGAGAGGGACTCGTACTCAGAAGTATCGGTCTCCGCAGGTGGTGGCTGTGGTGGCATCTCTGCTGGACCCTGCAGTCATACACATAAATTATTAAATTTGATCTGAATGAAAAAATTTATTAAAACCTGACAGATACTGAAGTATAACTGGACGTCCATGCTCGTTGTACCATGCCGTCCACCCAATGTCGGACAATACCCAACGATGGTAGTCCCACTCTGGATGTGAATCGGGGGAAGATGGCATATCATCTATCAGAACCAGGCTCCGATCGGGCTCCTGCGGATCTATCTCACACCAGTTGATGTTCTCTCTGGCGTCTCGCAACATACCGATGATCTTTCCACCGTGCCCGGCATCCTCAACCACATTCGCATTCTTCTTGAGTGTGCGGTACCCAAGCCGTCTCCAGTTCTTCCTTCCCAACATGCAGATCTCATGCCCGCACTCCTTGATCGCGGCCAAAAGATGAAAAAAATTTGGCATGTCAGATCAAACCTGGATGTACTACTAAGTTAGACCAAAACTATGTGGTTTTAGGTGCTTTACCTGGCGAGCCCATGCACGACCGTTGGGATGGTAACCACCATCCGTTTTGATTCTGTCGCGGAGATGGGCACCGTAATCCCCCTGCAGATAGACACTCGCCATGCAGACCTGCGTGTACCATACATCGTACCTCAACTGGAGATCCCCCTGGGTCTGCAGATACACATCTGGCTCGTGATAGAAGTCTATATACTGAGGATCCTGGGCCGTCCCGTAGTATGCATCGTAATGGGTGCTCCAGTCCCTATCCAGTCGCCCTCGGTGGGTAACGCTGTAAGGAAGACGTTAGTTGCAATAAAAAGCTATCAAGTAATATGATGTATTTAACAATAAATACAATAGACTACGACTTACCTGTGCAGGTCTCTGTGCGTGGAACTCAGCAAAGATGGATCTCTGGGAATCAACGCCGCTCGACCAAACTGGCGGAGCATCCGATCTGGATGAAGTGCTGCCGTAACCTCGTCATCCGCAAATGGAACTTCGACCTCCCATGTTCCCTAATGATATAGGAAGGCTCAGCTCCCAACAACTCCTCGACATAACCTGCGAATCTGGTGCTGTCAGAGACGCCGCCGACGGGTGTGCCACGGATAGACAAACCCCAGAGAGCACTCACATCCTGGAGAGTCACTGTCATCTCTTCGAATGGCATGTGAAACGTGTGCGTCTCGGGATGCCATCGCTCCACCAGTCCAGCGATGAGAGATGCATTGATGATGCTCTTCTCTGTCCGCACGATGTCCACAACCTGGTAGAGACCCAGGTTGACGAGGTACGGCTCCATCACCTCGTAGTACTTCATGTGAACGCACCTCAACTTCACATCTAGGAGATCCGTGTCCTGCGTTGAAAAAGGTAATCCGCATGGTGATAACATCATAAAATTTAAACCCAACCAAATTTAATGAAAATATAAGAAAAGGAACGTACCTCACGAGAAGCCAGTGAGACTCGGTGCTCGCTGTGGGGAATCCACAGGAGAGGACTGATGTGCTCCGTGCTGCTAGTACTGATCAGCTCGTCCACTACTTGACGCTGGGTAGGCCGTGCTCTAGGCATCCTAATATCTAAAATAACCTAATTTCGGTGAAATTACGCTTGATCAGCATAACTATGGTAAAAAAGCCAAAATACCCTAAATATTGGTCATCTGTACTAATTACACTAAATTACGCTTAATTAGCCTAATTATGGTAAATATGACCAAAATACCCTAAATATTGGTCAAACGTGCTAATTTCAGTAAAATTACGCTTGATCAGCATAACTATGGTAAAAAAGCCAAAATATCCTAAATATTGGTCATCTGTGCTAATTACACTAAATTACGCTTAATTAGCCTAATTATGGTAAAAAGGACCAAAATACCATAAATATTGGTCAAACATGCTAATTTCAGTAAAATTACGCTTAATCAGCATAACTATGGTAAAAAAGCCAAAATACCCTAAATATTGGTCATCTGTGCTAATTACATTAAATTACGCTTAATTAGCCTAATTATGGTAAAAATGACCAAAATACCCTAAATATTGGTCAATTGTGCTAATTTCGGTAAAATTACCCTTAATAAGCCTAATTATGGTCAAAATTGTTAGTTTGTAATAATCTAGAAGTCAATAATACGATAATTTAATTATATAAAGCTTTGTTCATGAATTGAATGATTAATAAAGTGTCATTTTGTTTCCTTGAGTATTATTGAATTTATGAATCATTTCGAGTTAATGACTGGAATTGTGAAACTTCATAATATAGATGATAATACTCTAAAAGGTCACTGACCGAGGTAATTAGCAGGGACACTAATTACCGCTACAAGGTTAGTATGTGGATTAAAAGATGGTCAAGTTTTACAGACCATGGACAATGAGTTGTCATTTTAATCACATAGATACATGTTCCAGGAACATGGTATTTGACAGACCCCGAATGAAACATTATACGGAATTGTGTTCGTGTCATTAATGCTTTCATTCAGTGTTAAGTTCTACAGTATGAGGTATTCATCTTTCCTAACTAAGAGATGTGTATGTGTGATTGTTACCTAACGCTATCTGTAAAAAGTAGCTATAACGGTAGCTCTTCGGTATACATAGCTTAGCTGAGGTAGTGATGGTCTACCAAAAGTACTATTGTCCCTCGTATTTATTATACGAGTTATAGTGTCACTAGGCCCCTTGATAAAGTAAGATTATCTGTGCACGGTATGATTAAAGAGTTAATCATATTTGATAATCTAACTTAAGATCAAGAAAAGATTAGTTTGCAAGGATGACACAAACCTACCTTGAAATTAATCTGACAGCTATGAGACAAAAGAATTAAACACGAGTAAAATAGTTTACTGGATCATGATATTGTACTGTACGGCATCATCTGTGTAATTGGATGGTCATGATGCGTTTTGCCAGATGCCTCTCATGATTATAGAAGTTGAAACGGTTTTAATTATATTTACCAACATAACACAGATCCTATCGGGTCACACCTATAGGAGTTAATCGGAGAATCTTATTGATTGATTATAAATTGATTATGATCAATAATAAGATGGTTTATAATTAATTATACTTGATATAATTATATTATAAATGTCATGTAAAAATGACAAGCAAAAACATTGGTTAATTTATAAACGTATATGACACGTTGTATAAAAGTTAACCGGTTAATTTATAAACGTACAGGACACGTTGTATAAATTACCGAAATCAACAACCGCAAGAAATGTAATTATTTAGAATAATTATACGGATATTAATTGTGCTCGGACCGAGGGCATTCTGGTGTTTTCAGATTCGTCCTTATCCGAATGACACGTCACCACATGACATGTCATCAATGACACCTCACCCCTAGGTGGCATGCCTTGTCATGGGGGTATTTTGGTCTTTTCGCCACATTTCAAAGGTTATAAATAGAGGGGTAGGGGTAGAGAAAAATATAGAAATCTGATTCGACTCGATTCGATTCGGTTATAATATTTTCTCTCCCAAATAGTGTTGCGGTTTAAACGAAAGTTATACGTATCAGATATGTATTATCTTTTGAGTTGTTGAATAGTGTTTGCGGGATTTCAGTGAATAGTGTTTTTTCGAAAGTCGTGATATTTCTGTTTTGCCTTTTAGTAAAATCAGAATAACTGCCGGTCGGGAATTCTGCTATTTCGTCTTTTTCTCTTGAATAGTGTTTTTGCGTAATACCGCAGTTTACAGTATTTCTGGCAAAAGAAATAAACCGCTCTCTGGTTAGTCCTGGTGGATAACCTATAGAGGCACCATATGTTTGGTGCTCCGAGAGAAGTCATTGCTCCGAAAGAAGACATTGCTCAGATCCGGTCTTCTCGCTCGGTCTGCATTCCAATTGTAATTTAGAAACAAAGTATAAATGTTATATAAATTTATTTACTTGGTAAATAGATTTAAGTTTTAGAAATCAATTACGGGAATAGATCCTTAAAGGATTAAAAGAACGATACCATCTTTTAATCCTATGCTTGAGTTAGACGTAGAAATTTGTTGTTCTATGGTCTTTCCGCAGCTTGAGCCTAAAAGTTAATCAACGGGTTTGAACAGTCAAAAACCCAACAAAAATGACCAAAATACACTAAATATTGGTTAACTTAGCTAATTACACTAAATTACAACAACATAATCTAAATTATAACACCTAAAATCTAAATCCTAAACCCTAAAATAAATAAATTAAAAATTAAATTAGATTAAAAAAAAATTACCTCAAAGAAGAGAGAATTCGGTTGAGAGATGAGAGAATTGTGAGAAGAGAGAGAGAAAAAGGGGTATATAAAGGGTGAAATGCGGAAAAAAAAAAAAAAAAGGTACCAAGCCGGCCAGAAAATAGCCGGCTTAGGGAGGGATCTAAGCCGGCCATTTTCTGGCCGGCTTGGGTATATTTCGATTATTGGTCAGATTCTGGGTATAATTAATAATTTGTATTAAACTTTGGATATTAATAAAAATGTCGGCATTAATGGCATTCATGCATCACTCATGTACCTTTTCATATTATCATATTAAGTGAAGAGTAGAATGGGGCTATTGGATCGTCTTTTAAATTAGTCGAATCTATACCTGGGGTTTAAATCACTTTTGACTTTCATTGTTATTAATTTTAATGTAATTGTTCTTGACTAACGTGCAACTCTGATGTATATGTATTCAGAACTGACACATGACTTCGTCTAGACATTTGCTAACGGGTACCTCGGGCAGGGCAGGGCAGTGCCCGTCCCGGGCAGCGGGTAGGTGGGTAGGCGGGTACAACGGGCACGGGTAGGCGGATTTTTTTTTGAAAAACTCCGCCCTGCCCGTCTCAAACCCGTGCCCGTTGCGGGTAGACGGGTACAACGGGCACGGGTACAGTGGGCACGGGCAGGACGGGCTCGGGTATTTTTTTTTTTTTTTTCTGTTTTCTGTTTTGATTTGTTTTCTTATTTTTTTTACCGTGTCGTACGAATATTATTATGTGTTTATAATTCGACTTTTAAAATCTGAATAGTTCAATATCAAATATTGTATATATATATACATAAAATTATCAAGTCACATCTTTATAATTCCTAAATAAATAAAATTTGTAACTCATATATAAAAATTATTTGTGCGAAAATTTGTATATTTATTCGGCTAAGTACAAGTCTAATTATTTATTTCTTTACATGAGTAATTTTATACTAAAATACGCTAGATTACTTGAAATTATGTTGAATTACACTATATTACAATAAATTATGTTCAATTATACTAAATTACGTTAAATTACAATAACCTCGCTAATTATGCTGAAATACGGTAAAAAAAACACTAAACTACACAAAATTACGCTGTAGTAGACTGATTTTGCTCATCTTTCATGAATTATAAAAAATAGTAAAAAAATTCCAAAAATAGTAAAAATTGGTAATCTGCAAGTTCATTATGTAACTAATGTACTGAGCTACTTGGATTGAATGATAGACATGAAAATCTTAATCGGAAACTTCAACTCAAGTTTTGAGGCTCCTCCCTTAGTTTTTTGACGATTCCGACGGTCGGATCGGGCTAGAAAGTAAGTTAGCTTGGTTTTGGGGCTGTGGAGCTCATGTCAAAATTTCAGCCCGATCCGACGGACGGATCAAAAGTTATGCCCTTTTTTGTCAAAATTTCATTTTAAATTGATAATATATTTTCTAAACGTTCATTTATTTTTAATAGGTTAAATAAAATATAAATAAAAAATATCTTAAATCAATTACTTTAAAACAATAAACATTTTAAATTGATAATATATTTTGTAAACGTTCAATTTAAATTGATAATATAAATCTAAATCTAAATTAAATAAAAATTCAAATCTAAATTTAGATGCAAATAAAATTAAATCTAAATTGAATATAAATATAAATCTAAATTAAAATTTAAATTGAATCGAAATCTAATTTAAATCTAAACTAAATTAAATAAAAGGAAAAAAAAAACTCAAAATAAGCCTCTGGATTCTGCCGAACTAAAAGCTGTACTCAAAATAAGCCTCTGCAAGTTAACAGAGCAGGTTTAGCTTCATGCAGCGCAATATTCACATGAAAAGCTGTACTCAGTGCGCTGCCTGTAGCCAAAACTGCTCTGTTAACAGTAGCCAGTGGGGGAAAAAAATTTGAATTAAAGTTGTTCGGCGGGCACGGGCACGGGTACGGGTACGGGCACTGGTTACCGGGTGCGGGTACACCCGTGGCGGGTGAGGGCAGACGAGCAGAGGGCACGGGTCTGTCGGGTACGGGTACACCCGGGTTTGGCACCAAAACAGGCCACCCTGCCCATTTCAAGCCCGTACCCGTGTACCCATTTACCCGGGTATACCCGGTCACGGGTACGGGTACCCCGGGCACCGGGCACGGGCGGACCGGGTTCGGGTTACCCTTAACGGGTACTGTCAAATGTCTATTCGTCATGTACCGCTAAGCTAGTTCTTGATGAGCTGTTATGAATGGAGAATTGGAGATCGAGTAATATTAATACTATTTGAACGAGTAGAACTAGGGTGCTCCTAAGCTCACCAAGCCCTTCGTGAGCGCGACTCTAAAACCTATCGAATTGACTTCAAACGATATTTTCAAACCGTTAGATGTTCAATCTATATTAAAATGTGCTTGGAGACCAAATTTTACATTTTTTGGAATTTTTTTACTATTTATTAAGATGGTTTGAAAATCGCTGTTTTCCAATGGTGCAGAATTTTAATAAAAACAGCGATTTTCAAACCATCTTAATAAAATTTGGTCTCCAAGCATATTTTAATATAGATTGAACATCTAACGGTTTGAAAATATCGTTTGAAGTCAATTCGATAGGTTTTAGAGTCGCGCTCACGGAAGGGCTTGATGAGCTTAGGAGCACCCTAGTTCTACTCCTATTTGAACATTGTTTTGCTAATTCTAAGTCGACATGCATATTGTATAATGTATAATATTCATTTCACAAAGTCATTTACTAATGAGACAATTTATTGGTTTCTAGTATACATGTATTGGATATATATATATATATATATGAGGAGGGTTCAAATGCCTCTATTTTTTGTGCCTCCATCATGCCTCCATTTTTAGAAACTTTAATAACTCAAAATTTAAAACTTAAAAGTCAAAATAAAACTGTTGGATATGATCTACATCATTTTATCTATGTGCTCATAAAAAATTATCACATTTTGATTTTGTTTTTATGTGAATCAATAAGTTGAAAAATCAACGTCTAGAAATTATCCACATTAGTACGTTTTTTACAAACTCTTAATGACAACCAAAATAAAATTGAAATGTCATAATTTTTTAATATTTAGAACATGTTGAACGGTTCGGATCGGTTGTTTGGATTTTCAAAATCCAAAAAGTGGCCCAAAGTAAAGGGGTGGGTTTACTTTGCAAAGCACCGTAGCCTTACACTATATATATATATTTATATAGAGATATGCTATGGTGAGTTGTGAAGTAAAACATCGTTTTACTTCACGCCATATTTTTATTTTGAAAATTCAAACAACCGATCCGAACCGCTCAACATTTTCTAAATATTGAAATGTGCTTGGAGACTAAATTTTACATTTTTTGGAATTTTTTTACTATTTATTAAGCCACTTTGAAATCGTTGATCCACTGTGAACAGTAAAAAACAGTAAAATTTTCTGGACCACCGGATCAGCGATTTTCAAAGTGGCTTAATAAATAGTAAAAAAAATTCAAAAAATGTAAAATTTAGTCTCCAAGTACATTTCAATATGGAGAACATATTGAGCGGTTCGGATCGATTGTTTGGATTTTCAAAATAAAAATATGAGCGTGAAGTAAAAATGACATCTTACTTCACAACTCACCATAGCCCAGCTCTATATATATTGAGAGAGAGAGAGTTGGGTTATGGTGAGTTGCGAGGTAAGATTATTGTTTTACTTCACACTTATATCTCTGTTTTTTAAGTTCAAACAACCGATCCGAACCGCTCAACATGATCTACATATTGAAATGTGCTCAAAGATCAAATTTTACATTTTTTGGGATTTTTTTACTATTTTTTCAGATGGGTAGAAAATTGTTGTTTTTGAATGGATTATGGACTATAAAAAAAAGTGATTTAGAATAATTCTAAAAAATAGTAATAAATTTTCAAAAAATGTAAAAGTTGGTCTTCTAACACATTTCAATATGTAGATTATGTTGAGCGGTTCGGATCGACTTTTTGAACTTTCAAAAGTAAAAAACATGAGCATGAAGTAAAACAAGTCTCTTACTTGGCAACTCATCATGACCCATCTCATATATATATATATATATATAGAGAGAGAGAGAATGGCTAATATACAAACATTTGTTCCTGGGCTCAGGAACAAACGATTTGGTTCTTCGATTTTCAAAGTCCAAACAGTCGATCCAAACCGTTAGATATTCAATCTATATTAAAATGTGCTTGGAGACCAAATTTTACATTTTTTGGAATTTTTTTACTATTTATTAAGCTGGTTTGAAAGCCGTTGTTTTTCAATACTGCAGAAATTTAATAAAAACAGCGGTTTTCAAAGTGGCTTAATAAATAGTAAAAAAATTCCAAAAAATGTAAAATATGGTCTCTAAGCACATTTTAATATAGATTGAATATCTAATGGTTTGGATCGACTGTTTGGACTTTGAAAATCAGAGAACCAAATCGTTTGTTCCTGAGCCCAGGAACAAACGTTTGTATATTAGCCATTCTCATATATATATATATATATATATATATATATAGTAGAACTAGGGTGCTCTCGAGTTCACCAAGCCCTTGGTGAACTCAAGTCCAAAACTCATCGGATCGGCTTCAAATGACGAATCCGGCCGTTGAAACCTGTCTACCTTACGAGTGATGCGTCTACATGCAAAAATTTTAAATTTTGAAATTAATTTTGCATATAGTCAAGTGGTAAAAAAACGTCAAAAAATGAATGCATTAAAATTAATTAATTAATTAACCTTCTAATTTTGACCACTTGACTCTATGCAAAATTAATTTCAAAATTTAAAATTTTTTCATGTAGACGCATCACTCGTAAGGTAGACGGGTTTCAACGGTCGGATTCGTCGTTTGAAGCCGATCCGATGAGTTTTAGACTTGAGTTCACCAAGGACTTGGTGAACTCAAGAGCACCCTAGTTCTATTATATATATATATATATATATATATAGGGGCTGGCTACTATGCTTATATAAGCATATGCCCACATATGCTTATAACTCATTTTTGCGTTTCCAATGTTCAAATGGTGGATCCGACCGTTCATCTTGTTCTCCATATTAATATGTGCTTTGAGACTAAATTTTACATTTTTCTGAATTTTTTTACTATTTATTAAGCCACTTTGAAAATTGCTGATCTTGGTGAACAGTAAAAACAGTGTTTCCAAAATTCTGGACCATATGATCAGCAATTTTCAAAGTGGCTTAATAAATAGTAAAAAAATTCAGAAAAATGTAAAATTTGGTCTCCAAGCACATATTAATATGGAGAACAAGATGAACGGTCAGATCGACCATTTGAACATTGAAAACGCAAAAATGAACATTTAAGCATATGTGGGCATATGCTTATATAAGCATAATAGCCAAGCACTATATATATATATATATATATATATATATATATATATATATATATAGGGTAGAACTAGGGTGCTCTTGAGTTCACCAAGCCCTTGGTGAACTCAAGTCTAAAACCCATCGGATCGGCTTCAAACGATAAATCCGAACCATTGAAACCCGCCTACCATACGAGTGATGCGTCTACATGCAAAAATTTTAAATTTTGAAATTAATTTTGCATAGAGTCAAGTGGTCAAAAAACGTCAAAAAATGAATGCATTAAAATTAATTTGTTAACCTTCTAATTTTGACCGCTTGACTTTATCCTAAATTAATTCGAAAGTATAAAATTTTTACATGTAGACGCATCACTCGTAAGGTAAGCTGGTTTCAACGGTTCAGATTCGTCGTTTGAAGCCGATCCGATGGGTTTTAGACTTGAGTTCACCAAGGAGCTTGGAACTTAAGAACACCCTAGTTCTACCCATATATATATATATATATATATATATATATATATATATATATATATATATATAGGCTATGGTGAGTTGTGAAGTAAAACGTGATACCTTTATATTTCATCTATTATTTCGACCTATTTTTAGACCAGACCTTATGTTTTTGACCACTAAATTGCATAGTTTACATTGAAAATCAATAGAACATGGCACTGCTGCAGTTTGTGGTTGATTTGCATGAAATAGGCGAAAACAGGCAAAACAGGCAGAGTTCTGACTTCCCCCACGCGAGTCGCGTCCCATCTGACGCGGGTCGCATCGCAGCCCAGACGCGACCTCAGACGCGACCCTCATTGCACAGCATTTCCACCCGACGCGGGTCGCATGCAAACTCATGCGGGTCGCGTCGACTTAACTGCGCCAGGCCCAATTGAGGCCCGCTAAGGAAGCTATATATACAGAAGGCCTGGCAACAGAAGAAGGATCCACGATTTTCACCAGAAACATTTCAGATCCGATTTTGAAGAGAGGGCTTGGCGCCTGAGGCGATCTGACGCCGAGAGAAGCCGATCTGGAGCTAAGGAGGAGTCGATTTGGAGAAGAAGACTCAACCTGAAGCTTCAATCATCTTCACTACTTCTTCTCACTATGATTTGCTTTCTCTTTCTCTCTTTTACTTTGATTTTATTCATGTCTGAGTAGACTTGTAGTTTTGAGGGTTTGGATTTGTAGTCTGATACTTTGTTTGATTATGCACATGGATTGATTTTTATTGTTATTTCGTGTTTCTTTGATTCTTGTATTATTTGCGATTGCTTGATCTGAATTGTTTGATTCTTGATTGTCTACTGTTGAATGCCTTTGGCATTTCTTCTTGTATCAAGGCTTGATGTTTCTTGCAAATTAGGTTAAGTACTTGAGGTAGGTCTGAGAACCGAAAGGTGAGGTCAATAAGTAGCCGAGAGGTGAAAGTTTCCACTTGCTCTTGCTCAGCTTGTGGATACCTTTAGTAAATAGAATTGAGAACTTAGGTTTAGATCAAACAGCTTGATTAAACCTAAGAAGGTGAAATTGCATTTCCAAACCAGGTCTGCTAAGCCAACACACGAAAGTTGAGGTTCAGTGACACTAGGCACGGTCAATCTAGCCTTACACGACTTAAACAACCAGTTTCTGACATGTGCAGACTCAGCTCAGGGAGCCATGCGGGTCGCGTGAATTAGCACGCGGGTCGCATCACGAGGGTCGTAAGCCACAGCTTGCGAGTCGCGTGCTAGGTCCAGGGCGCTTAAGGGCCAAGCGGGTCGCATGCGAGAGCATGCGGGTAGCGTGGCAGGTCCTGAGCAGCAAAGTTGAAGATGAAATCTGAAACCCTTGAAACACCCTTTTATACCATAGTACAAAATACAAACATTTAATTGATTCTTTTCTGTTAATTCATTGTTAATACGATTGTTGATTCATTCTTTTATTTCATTTGATTTGTTCATACATCTTAGGAATAGTCAAACACACCCAATATTCGAACTTCTAGTACCTAATTAGGAAAGGTAGAAACTTAGAATTTGAACCGTCCCTGTGGATCGATACCTGAATAGACTACACGACAGGATCGTACACTTGCGATCTTAATCGAGGGTTTATAAGGTTTAAAAGCTACAGCTTCGGCTGTAGTAAAACTTGGTACCTCACATTTGGGAGTGAACAAAACGTCGTTTTACTTCACGCCATATTTTCATTTTGAAAATCCAAACAACCGATCCGAACCGTTCAACATTTTCTCTATATTGAAATGTGCTTGGAGACTAAATTTTACATTTTTTGGAATTTTTTTACTATTTATTAAGCCACTTTGAAATATCTGATCCACTGTGAACAGTAAAAAACAGTAAAATTTTCTGGACCACCGGATCAGCGATTTTCAAAGTGGCTTAATAAATAGTAAAAAAATTTCAAAAAATGTAAAATTTGGTCTCCAAGCACATTTCAATATTTAGAACATGTTGAGCGGTTCGGATCGGTTGTTTGGATTTTTAAAATGAAAATATGAGGGTGAAGTAAAAATGACCTCTTACTTCGCAACTCACCATAGCCCTGCTCTATATATATATATATATATATATATATATATATATATAGAGGTTGGCTATTCTACTTCCATAAGCATATGCCCACATATGCTTATAACTCATTTTTGCGTTTCCAATGTTCAAATAGCCGATCCGAACCGTTTATCTTGTTCTCCATATTAATATGTGCTTGGAGACCAAATTTTACATTTTTCTGATTTTTTTTACTATTTATTAAGCCACTTTGAAAATTGCTGATCCGGGTGAACAGTAAAAACAGTGCAAGGACCATATGATTAGCAATTTTCAAAGTGGCTTAATAAATAGTAAAAAAATTCAGAAAAATGTAAAATTTGGTCTCCAAGCACATATTAATATGGAGAACAAGATGAACGGTTCGGATCGGCTATTTGAACATTGGAAACGCAAAAATGAGTTATAAGCATATGTGGGCATATGCTTATGGAAGTAGAATAGCCAACCCTCTATATATATATATATATATATATATATATATAGAGATGAGCTATGCTACTCCATGGAGTAAAACGCATTTGTACTTCACGCCGTATTTTTATTTTGAAAGTCCAAACGACCGATCCGAACCGCTCAACATGATCTCCATATTGAAATGTGCTTGGAGACCAAATTTTATATTTTTTAGAATTTTTTTACTATTTATTAAGCCACTTTGAAAATCTGAAAATCCGGGTGAACAGTGAAAAACAGTAAAAAAATTCTGGACTGCCGGATCAGCGATTTTCAAAGTGGCTTAATAAATAGTAAAAAAATTCCAAAAAATGTAAAATTTGGTCTCCAAGCACATTTCAATATGGAGATCATGTTGAGCGGTTCGGATCGGTTGTTTGGACTTTCAAAATAAAAATATAGCGGCGTGGAGCACCAATGCGTTTTACTCCATGGAGTAGCATAGCTCAATTATATATATATATATATATATATATATATGAGGAGGGTTCCAATGCACCCAAATTTCTATGCTCCCAATGCATCCACTTTTTTATCTCCTTTATCTCTATTTTAAAAGTCCGAACAGTCGATCTGAACCGCTCAACATGATCTTCATAATAAATTATGCTTGGAGACTAAATTTTATATTTTTTAGAATTTTTTTACTATTTTTTAAAATATGTACAAAATCATTGTTTTAAGGAGATTCTGGACCATCCGATAAAGTGATTTTGTATCTATTTTAAAAAATAGTAAAAAAATTCTAAAAAATATAAAATTTGGTCTCCAAGCATATTTTATTATGAAGGTCATGTTGATCGGTTCGGATCATCTGTTCGAACTTTGAAAATAGAAAAAATAAAGATTGGGTGCATTGGGAGCATAGAAAAGAGGGTGCATTGGAACCCTCCTCTATATATATATATATATATATATATATAGAGGAGGGTTCAAATGCCTCCATTTTTCATGCCTCCACCATGCCTCCATTTTTAAAAACTTTAATAACTCAAAATTTAAAACCTAAAAAGTCAAAATAAAACCATTGAATATGATCTACCTCATTTTATCTATGCACGTGTATAAATTATGACATTTGAATTTTGTTTTGGTTGTCATCAAGAGCTTGTAAAATACGTACTAATGTGGATAATTTCTAGACGTTGATTTTTCAACTTATTGATTTACATAAAAACAAAATCAAAATGTGATAATTTTTTATGAGCACATAGATAAAATGACGTAGATCATATTCAACGGTTTTAATTTGACTTTAAAGTTTTAAATTTTGAGTTATTAAAGATTTTAAAAATGAAGGCATGGTGGAGGCACAAAAAATAAAGGCATTTGAACCCTCCTCATATATATATATATATAAGTATAAGACTATCAACAATGTTTATTGAATGAAACATCTGTACAAATTAATTGGAGAGTACGCTGGTCGCTGATCAGTGCAATACACCAAAATAAAGTGTAAGGATTTAATTAAAAGATAGTTGGCATTTTCCAAAAACGCATCCCGTGCATTGTTCCTATTCTGCAAAGGCAAAGAAACAAATGAAAAAGTGCTTCACGTAGGGGTGTCAATGGGTACGGTACGGATCGGGTGGAGGCATTTTCATACCCATACCCATTAAAATTGACTTAATCCATACCCTACTCATACCCATTAAAAAATAACCTTACCCTACCCTACCCTTATCCGTTAATATTATCGGGTAACGAAACGGTAGCGGATGAATAACGGATATTACTAATACAATAATTAATTTTATTATATTTTACAAATTAAATATAAAAAAATCATTCATTTCACACATATGTAATTACATTTCTAATAAAAATAAAAATGAATGTGCAATCAATTTCAACTAAATTATTTTTTATAAAGAAAGAAAATTCAAAAACACAAATACATATTTAGGTGGGTTGGAAATTGAATTGAATATATATTTAGATTTTATAATTACCCTATAGGGTAATGGGTACGAAATAGTCATTACCCATACCCTTACCCATTTGGTTAACGAAAAAAAATTCTTATCCATACCCATACCCAATAAGCTAACGAAAAAAAAACCTTACCCATACCCGCATTTTCAAATACGATACGGGTCGGGTAAACTGCTAAAAAGGTACCATTGACACCCCTAGCTTCACGTACTCTCCAACTTAATTGGCAGCAATCCTCACAGTACATCTCTGATTCATGAGCTAGGTATAGGGCTGTAGCCACCGCTGCCTATGGCAGATGGTTAAGACGTTAGTTCCCCTACCATGGGAGAACAGGGCTCGATTCTGCAGAGGGGCATGATTGGGGTATGGGGTGTTGTGTGCGAGCGTGTTTACGGGCTATTCTCAAAAGAAAAAGAAAAAGGTATAGGTCTGTAAACGGATATGGATATCCGGATAGATATCTGCTCTGAATCCGCTTATAATCCGAATCCGAATTTAAACGGATACGGATTCGGATACTTATCAAATACTCAGAGGAGATCCGGATTTGGATACGGATACAAATAGTAATACCTAAACGGAACGGATATTCAGACCCATCCGAAACCCAATAAATACGGGTCCCTACTATTGACCCGGACGAATATCCGCTCCGAATCCGCTTATAATCCGAATTCGAATTTAAACGGATACATATTTCTCGGATCGGATCCGGATACTTATCAAATATTCAGAGGAGATCCGGATTCGGATACAAATACAAATAGTAATACCTAAACGGAGCAGATATTCGGGCCTATCCGAATCCCAATAAATACGGGTCCCTACTATTGACCCATCCGAAACCCAATAAATACGGGTCCTACTATTGACCCATCCGGAACCCAATATGGGTCCCTACTATTGACCCATCCGGAACCCAGTAAGTGTTATTCGGACCCGTTAGTATAAAAAATTATTGTGCCTTCAAGAGGATTCGAACCCATGTGCTGGGGGGTGACGGCTTAAACAACCAAGCTACAAACCACTACAGGCCACACTATCTTTTGTAACCACTTTTTTATTTTGTTTATATATTATATCAATGGAATATCTTATATCTCCCATCTTTCCAACATCAATCTCTCCATCAACTTACAATTATTCATCTATTTTCATATTTAAATTTTTATTAATTATTATTTATATCTTAAAGTTCATATAACTCAATTATCCGACAATTATTCGTTTTGTATCTATATTCGAATCCGTATTCGTAGATTGTCCACTTCGTATCTGTATCTGTTTAAGGTGGATTTGGATTTACATTTTGACATTCGTTTACTATCCGTATCCGTATTCATATATGTTATTTGAAATGTAAATATGGATATGATTTTACCACTATTCGCTCCGTATCACCCCCAGCTAGGTACAAACTTGATTCTCATAAAAAAAAAAAAAAAACTTAGATTCCCCTAAAAAAAAGGTACCAACTTAGATCTTTATTTTGATAAATGTGATAATAAAAGGGAATTAAGTTAATTTTTATCTGATCATCTTTTTTGTTATTTATGCGAGATAATATATTTATAGGTTGAAATTGGAAGTATGTTAAGTGAATGATACTTACTAATTATGACGCGGATAGTGATCTACAGATTAAAAAAAAAAATACAGAATGGAAATCCTAGAAAAAAAAAAAATGTGGGTTGCCAACAATCGTCGGGAGATTTTCAGCGATTGTCATGGTGCTAGTTTGATTATAGATACACGCGGAATCAGATTTTCAAACTATAGGGATCAAATATATTATTGTAATTGCATTATTTGTTAAACAAAATAACTTTACACTAATATAGTCTAAAAATACAAGTACAAATTAAGATTATATTTTTAGTTTAAATTATATTTCTTGATTTTCTGTTACAGGTTGAATAGGAGACCAAACATGTCCATTTTGTATTGAATGAAACAATTTATCACCTCTTTCTTACATGCTCATTTGCCCAACAGATTGGTTTTAGTTAGAAAAAAATCAACAGATTATGCACTTATAGAAACAGTGTGAAGACATAGTTGCATATGCTACACAATTACCACATCATGAACAAACTAGGATCTTGATAGTTTTAATGCTATTTGTTGAACTGTCTGGAAACACAGAAATGAAATGTGTTTTAATAATGAGGAGGATTAAAATGCCTCTATTTACCGTGCCTCCATCATCCTTCCGTTTTATAAAACGTTAATAACTCAAAAATTAAATCATAAACGTCAAAATAAAACCGCTATATTTGATCTATATTATTTTCTCTATGTGCTCATAAAAAATTATCAAATTTTGGTTTTGTTTTTATATGAATCAATAAGTTGAAAAATCAACGTTTAGAAATTATCCATATTAATACGTTTTTACAAGCTCTTGATGACAACCAAAAATTTAAACAAAGTTGAAATGTCATAATTTTTTACAATTGCATAAATAAAATGATGTAGATCATATCTAACTATTTTATTTTAACTTTTAAGTTTTAAATTTTGAGTTATTAAAGTTTTTAAAAACGAAGACATGATAGAGGCACAAAAAATGGAGGCATTTGAACCCTCTCTTTAATAATTGTACTATAAAAACAGCTAGAACAGTTATAATGCTAATTAAATCTTTAATATCCTATTGGTCAAGTAACATGAGCAATAAGGCCAAGAATGCAGCTGTGGGGTGGCTTCCAATTATAGAAAATGCAATTTCACTCAATTAGTACATACTTGCCACCCTGGAGATGGTGGTGTACTAGCCATCTGTGATACCTTAGTACCAGTGGAGTCCAATCAGAAAAACATTTTTTGTTTTTGTTGTAATCCTCAACCCCTTAGTTATGTGGCTTAATATTAGTAAACTTAGACTACTTTGGGAGTTTAGATGTGACTAGAACTTTGGTTTTTTGCTCTTTACTAATATCTTTTGTTGATGATGAGGGCACTGGTAAGTGCCCGGTCCAGAGGTGATAACTATGATGAAATGACCTTTGTAATTATCTGGTTTCAATAATATGAGACGGACAATAGTTTTTTTTTTTTAAATTAAATATATTTCTTGATTTTGACTATGTGATATATATCAACAATAAAATCCCAAATATTATGAAATCGGCTGCATTATGGTTTTTGACAAATTAAATTGAAAACAAATACTTCACAATCGCACTTCTCAAAATTTAGTCCGACACGGACTATATTATGATCCAAACAAAAAGCAAACAATTAACAAAAATTAATTTTAATTGAGAAATATCATATTTGAAAAAAGGCATGTTATTGAAACTGCCATATATTGTACATAATTTCTGACATTGGAGCGTATATAAAAATGGGTACAAACGTTGGGAGGGACGAAGCATTTCCATAAGTTTAATGAATCAAAGATCCA
Source organism: Carex parvula (assembly GCA_025461045.1). NCBI lineage: Eukaryota > Viridiplantae > Streptophyta > Magnoliopsida > Poales > Cyperaceae > Carex > Carex parvula. Next base: position 184,021 of record JAJGRW010000709.1, read on the forward strand.
ACAACACGCCAACGGGAGACTGTCTGTCTAATTAAGATTCAATGCACCTATGAATCCCACTTGAAGTTCTTTAATTAAATTATAATTTCTAGCTTTTGGCTCTGGTAGGGAAAGTCCTCATGCTTTATTTCATTACCACTTTACATGTATATCCATACTTAATTAGTGCAACTCTGTCACCAAAACCCTAGTCTAAAAATAGTAACGATGAATTACCTCAATTTTTTACTGTTTAAATGCCTCCCTTGCAATCTAACGAGGGCATGCATTTATTGGTTTTTGGTTTGCTTAGGCTATTTTTTTGATGTGTTGGTGCTATATGTATCTATGATTTTAATACTATGATCTACTTATTATATATTTAGTATACACAGAGCATTGTCTTTGTCACTGAGTTAAAAACTAATTTGAATTTTTGTTTGTTTGTTTTGAGTTTGCAAATTGTGTCAACATGATCTTCATAAAGTGGCTGACTTGTAAAAATGAGAAATTTATATATATGTCTATCATATAGGGGTGTAAATGGATCCGGATTATCCGGCGGATATCCGCTCTGAATCCGGTTATAATCCGTATCCGAATTTAAACGGAGCGGATAGTTCCGGATATGGATGCGGATATTTTTTGTATAGGAAAATATAACCCGGATACAAATAGTTTCTTAAAGGTATAAACGGAGCGGAATCCGCATATATCCAATTTCAGATCCAACTTTGGTCTTTAATGCTCCCGACGGAAGGTGCCTTATATCTATCTCGTCTTCATTTCAGTTTGGTTGTGGGATAAGATCAATTCTTTTGTTTTTGGCGAACCGACTTCCTTTTTTCCGGATGGAAAGAGGCATGCACGTAGCTAGTGACCAGGAGAAAGTTACTTTTTTAAATTTATAGTTTCTAAAGTAGTCACTATCAAGTGTCAGAGGAAATTCAAATTATTTGAATTTTGGAGATATTTTCGTAAGCAACTTATTTTAATTTTGGAGATATTTTCATAAGCAACCCTATAAATTGTTAAAAATATTATTCTTACTTTAGCTATGTGTGATATTGTTGTTTTATATGGTGATAAGATATTTCTCATATATTCCCGTTGTACTGGGTTGTGTAGATAAATCTGTTAAAACTGTTAGATGTATATTTTTATTTTCTAGATTTTTAATTGGTACACGTATGTTAAAGTTTATCTGACTCAATTATCCGGCAATTATTCGTTTTGTATCTGTATTCGAATCCGTATCGTAGATTATCCGCTCCGTATCCGTATTCGTTTAAGACGAATTTGGTTTTGAATTTTGATATCCGTTTACTATTCGTATTCGTATTCGTATTCGTATCCGCTCATTGAAATAAGGATACGGATATGGTATCAGCATTATCCGCTCCGTTTTCACCCCGACTATCATATATAAATATACATGATTTAGATATTTCTCCATTCAAATTTAAAAATAAATAATTTTCCATTTCGACTTAAACTTTTTATTAATATCACTATTTTTTAATTTAATCACTTAAAAATACATTTTAATAACAATAAAAAATTAAATAAACAATTTGCCCCTTATTCAAAATTCCATCTTTTCCGGGGATCTAGTGGGCTCCGTACGTGATATTAATGAAAATACTCTATTTAGTATCTTCTAAATAGCGCGCTATAGCGTTTTCGGACCAAAAAAGCTATGACGCTATGGCCATATAGCGCCGCTATAGCGGCGCTATATGACCATAGCGCCGTTTTTTTCAGCCGTTCCGCTGTGACGCGATAAACGCTATTTAAACCTTTGATATCTATACGAGTATACAAGTATTAAATAATGTTTTCTATATTTATTAGCCAATTGGAGTGATAGCCCCTAATCTGGCCATAAATTCCCAATAAGAAATGCTCGGTTGGGAAAAATGAAAAATAAAAATAGGGTGAAAATATTGATACTGGTAAGCATCAGGTTCCTATGCTTCTTTAAGAGCAGTACAATGGAGATTCAAGTTCACCTTCATTCAACAGTGATTCAGATTCCTATGCAAAATTTTGTGGCTGTTTGTGTAAGAGAGAGGTAACTGTTTAAGAGACGTAATTGTTTGTGTACTTCTCTTGTATATATTGGTATTGTTAGCAAAACTCACAAGAGAGTAGTTTGGCAAATTTTATGTTTATATTGTATACTTAGGCAAGCTTACATTTTATATGTGCCGGTAGCAGGTCGGAGCAAGAGAAGTTTTAGGCAAAGAGTGGTTGTTGCTTAAGTGCTAAATACTATTTGTGTAAATGTAGATTTTAATTTTCTGATTTTAAAGTAGTTTGTATAAACTAGTTTACAAGAGCACCGATTGCTTTTAATTTTCTGAATTTTATCCTTTTAAGAATAATGTGTTAAATGAATGTAATTTGATCTAATACTCTTCTTTTTATAGGCAAAATAGCAACCCCTATAGATATTATCATGACAACCCCGCAAGAACCGACTAATCAAGAGGAAGCATCCTCTACCCCTAGAGTGGGCTCTGTGCCAGCACCGACAGCAAGTGATGCTGCAAATGTGACACCGGCAACAAGTGCGACACCAGCATCAGGTGCTGCTGCAAGCATGTAGGTATGTCATAGTGTTCGTTTCATGAGGCCTTGCAATTTTAACAATTTTATTTCCATTTAATAATTGAAGGTCAAAAGCTCATGCTTGGTTCTGTCCATTTTCAGTCTGAGACTTAGATTTTGATTTCCCTTTTTCGTTCTCTGTGCTGGCATCTTGTTTGAGTTCATTTTAATGATCATCAGAGGTATAGTGAGTGTTAGGTGCCATGCCAAATTACTAGGGTAGCAATTCATATGCATAATACATGCATATATAAAACACTCATTACTTGTGCTACAGATTTTGTTCTTCACTGTTTGGCCCTTTATTTCAATTTTCCTTAAGTGACACTATGGTTCAAGCATGCAGATATGTCCCATGGGCATTTTAGACATTTATTTTCTGGCTTTGAACTTGTTATTGTTAGCTTACAATTTATATTGGAACTATATCATGATATTAGTACTGCCAGCTTACAATTTATATTGTGCAGGTAGGTAGGTAGGCAGGTAGCAGGTTGGAACAAGAAGTATTAGGTGAAGAGTGCTTGTTGCTTAGGTGCTAAATTGTTTGCGCTAAATAATATTTGTGTAACTGTGTTAAATTTTTTTTTTAGCCTACGGTTAAATTATACTGAATTATTTTGTTGTGTTTGATGTATTATGTAAAACTATATTGTTTGTTGTGTTAAATTACATTTCTTTGTGGTTTTGCTGTTTTGTTGTGCTAAATTATGCTTGTGATGATTGTATAAATTGTTGTTGGTTTGACTGGGCATGGCAGGGCCGGGCTGGGTAAGGCAGCCCATGGGCACAGGCAGGCAGGCACAGGCAGGCGTGGTTGTGGAGAAAAGGCCCATAAGCAGGCTAGGCATAGATTGTCAAGCCCGTCAGATTGGGCAGACAAGTAGGCCATTAATTTTTAACAAGTAGGTCAGGCATGGGCTTAGCAAAATACCTGTGGGCTCGGCCCATTGCCATCCCTATACACGTGGAGTCATATTTTCGAACTATGGAATCAAATATATTATTGTAATTTCATTATTTGTTAAACTAAAAATAATTTTACACTGATATAGTCTAAAAATACAAGTACAAATTAAGATTATAATTTAATTTAAATTATATTTCTTGATTTTCTGCTACAGGTTGGATAGGATACCAAACATGTCCGTTTTGTACTGAATGAAACAATTTATCACCTCTTTCTTACATGCTCATTTGCCCAACATATTTGGTTTTAGTTAGAAAAAAAATTAACAGATTATGCACTTATAGAAACAGTGTGAAGACATAGTTGCATATGCTACACAATTAGCACATCATGAAGAAACTAGGATCTTGATAGTTTTCAATGCTATTTGTTGGACTGTTTAGAAACATAGAAATGAAATGTGTTTTAATAATGAGGAGGATTCAAATGCCTCCATTTTTCGTGCCTCCACCATGCCTCCATTTTTTAAAACGTTAATAACTCAAAATTTAAATCATAAATGTCAAAATAAAACAGTTAGATTTGATCTATATTATTTTTTCTATGTGCTCATAAAAAAATATTAAATTTTGATTTTGTTTTTATGTGAATCAATAAGTTGAAAAATCAACGTTTAGAAATTATCCACATTGATATGTTTTTACAAGCTCTTGATGACAACCAAAATAAAGTTGAAATGTCATAATATTTTTACAATTACATAGATAAAATGATGTAGATCATATCTAACTATTTATTTTAACTTTTAAGTTTTAAATTTTGAGTTATTAAAGTTTTTAAAGACGAAGGCACGATGGAGGCACAAAAAATGAAGACATTTGAATTGTACTATAAAAACAGCTAGAACAGTTATAATGCTCATCAAATCTTTAATATCCTATTGGTCAAGTAACATGAGCAATAAGGCCAAGACTGCAGCTGAGGGGTGGCTTTCAATTATAGAAGATGCAATTTCACTCAATTAGTACATACTTGCCACCCTGGAGATGGTGGTGTACCAGCCATCTGTGATACCTTAGTACCAGTAGAGTCCAATCAGAAAAACATTTTTGTTTTTGTAGTAATCCTCAAGCCCTTAGTTATGTGGCTCAATATTAGTTAACTTAGATGTGACTAGAACTTGGGTTTTTGCTCTTTACTAATATCTTTTGTTGACGATGAGGGCACTGCTAAGTGCCCAGTGCAGAGGTGATAACTCTAATGAAATGGCTTTTGTAATTATCTGGTAAACAAATACTACACAATCGCACTTCTCAAAATATAGTCCGACACAGACTATATTATGATTCAAACAAAAAGCATACAAATAACAAAAAATAATTTTAATTGAGAAATATCATATTTGAAAAAAGGCATGTTATTGAAACTGCCATATCTTGTACATAATTTCTGACTAAGGAGCGTATATAAAAATGGGTACAAATGTTGGGAGGGACGAAGCATTTCCATAAGTTTAATGAATCAAAGATCCAACAACACGCCAACGGGAGACTGTCTGTCTAATTAAGATTCAATGCACCTTGTGAATCCTACTTGAAGTTCTTTAATTAAATTATAATTTCTAGCTTTTGGCTCTGGTAGGTAGTGGTTTGACAGTGCCCGCCGCGGGCTGCCCGAACCCGGTCCGCCCGTGCCCGGTGCCCGGGGTACCCGTACCCGTGCCCGGGTATAGACGGGTAAACGGGTACGCGGGTACGGGCTTGAAATGGGCAGGGTGGCCTTTTTTGGTGCCAAACCCAGGTGTACCCGTACCCGCCAAACCCGTGCCCTCTGCCCGTCTGCCCGCACCCGCCACGGGTGTGCCCGCACCCGCGTACCCGTGCCCGTACCCGTACCCGCACCCGCTGCCCGCTGCCCGCAGGAACTTTAATTCAAAAATTCCCCCCCCCCCCTCTGTAAATATTAACAGAGCATTTTTGGCTACGGACAGTGCATTTTTATATAGTTTTCATGTAAATATTGCGCTGCATGAAGCTAAAACTGCTCTGTTAATTTAAAATGGATGTGAAATTGTGAATTTTGCGCCAGTTGTACAGTTTTTACAATTACTTAATCTGGACCGTTGTTTTTAACTTGGCACGAATCTCAAAGCACAATAATACTGCCCCTCAGTCAGCCCGAATCCCAAACCGGCTGAGATTTAATCTCAACCGTAAATAGCAATTGTTAAGGGAATCTTTTACGGTAGCGTGTGCCGTGTGACACGGTTTTTTGGTACCCGCGCCAGCGCCAGCCCCCCTCTCCCTCTGTCTGGACCGTTCTTTTAAACTTGGCACGAATCTCAAAGCACAATAATACCGTTCCCCGCGCCAGCGCCAGGCCCCCCCTCTGCATTTATTCCCTTCACTTTACGAGGCAGAGGCGCAGAGCCTCTCTAGGGAAGCCAAAAATTATCCTCTCCATTAGTGTAAAAGATTCCCTTCACTTTACGGTTTGGGATTAACTCACACTGCTTTGAGATTCGGGCTAACGCAGAGAAACCCAAAAATTGGAATATTGGTACACTGCCCCACAGTGCCCCCCACTGTTCCGAATTTTGACTGAAATCCCCCAATTTCACACCCAGCCAGGCCCCCACAGTTCCGAATTTCCCCATAAATTAACCCCCAAACCCACTCTCCCTCACTCACTAAATTTCTCACTCTCCCTCACTCACTAAATTTCTGATTTTCCCTTCTCATACTCTCTCTCACTCATACTCTCTAATTCTCTATCATTTTTTTTTATTTTTCAGAAATTAATTTAATTATTAGAAAAAAAAAATAGTTGGAAATTTATTTTATTCCGCAAAGGCGCGAGATACGGTTGAGCAAGATTATTTCATCCCGCAAAGGCGCAAGTTTTCATCTCGCAAAGGTTAGAATAATTTTTTTGCATTTATTAAATAAGTTAGATTTATTGTTAATTTTATGATAAATAGGTTAGATAAATTTTTAAATAGCTTAAACATGTTAGATTTTTTGTTAGTTTTATTCTCGCAAAGGTTAGATTAATTTTTAAAGTAGCTTACATATGTTAGATTTATTGTTAGTTTTATTATAAATATGTTGGATCTATAAATATGTTGGATCTATACATATGTTGGATTTCTTTTTTAATATGTTATATTTTATTTTTTAAATTATGAATATGTTAGATTTATTTTAATATAGGTTAGATTTTATTTTTTAATTTCGGATTAATTTTTAAATATGTTAGCATCTCATAAATAAGTTAGATTTTTAATATGTTAGATTTATATAAGTTCTATTTATTTTTAGAATAGGTTAGATTTATTTTAAAATATGTTAGCTTTATTTTTGAATAGGTTAGATTTATTTTTTTGAAATATGTTTAGGTTTATCTATAAATATGTTGGATTTTTTTAGTTTGTTAGGTTTTTCAAATAGGTTATTTATTAATATGTTGGATTTATAAATATGTTGGATCTATAAATATGTTGGATCTATACATATGTTGGATTTCTTTGGTAATATGTTATAATTTATTTTTTATATTTTGAATATGTTAGATTTATTTTAATATAGGTTAGATTTTATTTTTTAATTTCGGATTAATTTTTAAATATGTTAGCATCTCATAAATAAGTTAGATTTTTAATATGTTAGATTTATATAAGTTCTATTTATTTTTAGAATAGGTTAGATTTATTTTAAAATATGTTAGCTTTATTTTTGAATAGGTTAGATTTATTTTTTTGAAATATGTTTAGGTTTATCTATAATATGTTGGATTTTTTTAGTTTGTTAGGTTTTTCAAATAGGTTATTTATTAATATGTTGGATTTATAAATATGTTGGATCTATAAATATGTTGGATCTATACATATGTTGGATTTCTTTGGTAATATGTTATAATTTATTTTTTATATTTTGAATATGTTAGATTTATTTTAATATAGGTTAGATTTTATTTTTTAATTTCGGATTAATTTTTAAATATGTTAGCATCTCATAAATAAGTTAGATTTTTAATATGTTAGATTTATATTTTTTGAATCTATACATATGTTAGATTTTTTAATAGGTTAGATTTATTTTTTTTAATTTAATTTAGATTTAATTTAATTTAGATTTAGATTTATATTTTGAATAAGTTAGAAAAGTTGTATTTATTTTGAATTAGATTTAGAATTTCAAAATTTGAATTATATTATTATGAATTAGACTTAGATTGATTTTTTTATATAGTTTATTTTATTTTGAAATTCGGCTGTTTTTTTTTTTTTTTTTTCTGTCACAGAGGGCAGAGGGCAGAGGCAATTTTTTTTTTTCTTTAATATAATTTAGATTTACATTTACATTTACATTTAGATTTATATTCAATTTAGAATAGGTTAGATTTAATTTACATTTATATTCAATTTAGATATAATTTAGATTTACATTTACATTTATATTCAATTTAGATTTACATTTACATTTACATTTACATTTATATTCAATTTATATTCAATTTAGATTTACATTTACATTTACATTCAATTTATATTCAATTTAGATATAATTTAGATTTACATTTACATTTATATTCAATTTAGATTTAATTTACATTTACATTTACATTTACATTTATATTCAATTTAGATTTAATTTAATTTAGATTTAGATTTACTTTTTTGAATATGTGAAGTAATTTATATTTATTTATATTGAATAGGTTTAAAAGATGACATCTCCTAGTCACAATGAGGATTTACCTTTGGACCAAAGATTGTTCAATCGAAATTTTTGGCCCAAATCCACCTATGCAACCACCATCTAATTATCCCCAAAATTATCCCCAAAATTATCCCCAAAATTATCCACCTAATTATCAAAGAAGGGATCAAACGCTAGATTTAAATTATCAACAACCCCCCCAAATGTATGCACCGTATTATACTTCAAACGATCCAAACATGTATATTCCACAAGAAACACATGCATATGGAGGCACTTCTTCTGTAGCATCGAGCCAAGTCACCCTCCCTATGGAAGGTACTCCGTCGAGAAGTGTCACTGGAATTGAAGAAGAACCAATCCTTCCTCCGACAAGTGTCCCCCCAGAAGGACAAGTGGTAAAGAAGACTAAAAGAGTTCCTGAATACAATCAGCCGTGGGCCAAATGGTACAAGATTTCCACAGATGAGAACGGCAACATGACCACCCTCGAATGTAAGGTACAAAATTGCAAGAAACCGTTTTTTACCTATAAACAAAGTAGTGGTATGACCAGCTTTAAAAGACATGTCGAATGCACCAAAGGAAGGGTGAGGTTATATCTGAAAATGCTGGACCGAGACAAATCCAAACCCTTATAAACGCGGATGGTACTAGAACCAACCCAAAATACGATGAATCAAAAATGCTTAGTGAATTGGCACGGTACATTACCCACAAAGAACAACCAATAAGCATGGGTGGTTGTATGAGTTTTGCCCGGTTAGTCATTAAGGGGTGTGCTCAACCAATGTACAAGAGGATCCATCATAGAAAGATGGTTGGTGAAATCAAAAACCAGTTTACCAAAATAAAAGATGAGCTCCGAGCTATATTTGCATACCAACAAAATAAGGTCTCAATTACCTCCGATATATGGACTGCCGGTAAACATGGCCTTGGGTACTCGTGTGTTACCGGCCATTGGATCGATGATCAGTGGGTATTACAAAAAAGGATATTAAGTTTTCGTGTGTTAGATTCCCCGCACTCAGCACATGTAATTTTCAAATCCATTATTGAGGTGTTAGAAGAGTATAACCTTAAGAGAGATAGGGATAACAAGGTTTTCTCTATTTCATTCGATAATGCTAGTAACAACGTAGCTTCCATTGAGATTTTTAAACGGTCACTAAACCCGATTATGAATGGGGCAATGTTTCACCAAAAGTGTGCTTGCCACATACTTAACCTCGTCGTGAAGGCGGGCCTTAAAACAGAAGCAGTAAAAGATTTGATCATTAAATTAAAGGATTGTCTGTCCCACATTGTTTCAAACCAAGAAAGAAAACAACGGTTTGGTTTGATGTGTGTCAACTATGGATTGAGCAAGTTGAAAGTTCCTTGGGATATAGATACCCGTTGGAACTCTACCTATAGGTTTCTGAACCGGTGCCTTCCTTACAAAGCCGTCATAGGAGAGTTTTTGAGAGGCTCCACCCCCGAGGGAATGGCATTGGAGCCCAGCCTCGAAGAATGGGAGCAACTACAAACCCTGAGTAATTTCTTACGAACCTTTTTTAATGCAACCGTCCAATTATCCTGCTCGTACTCACCGACGGCATTTGAGTTGATCAGACATCTCTATAGCATCTCCAAGGTGTACCGTGAATTGGAAGAAGCTGAAAGCAAGTACACCACTCTCACACCGATCGTAGATGCCATGAAAGAAAAATTTCTAAAATATTGGGACGATGTACCCCTCCTGGCCATTATCGCAAGCTGCCTCAACCCGGCATACAAGAAGTTTTACACAATCAAAATAGTTACAGCGTACAAAGATAATCTACATTTAGACAACACCGGGGTGGAGGCATTCGTGACTTCGAAGTTCGATGAGATGTTTAGCATATACCACTCAAGAATGGGTGACAACCAAAACCCGTCTTCGTCCCGTGCCGGTCCTAGGTAACAATTTAAATATCTACATTATTTTAATCTTTATTATTTATAATATCTACACTTCTACTAATTTTTTTATTTTTTTTAATAGTTCCACTTCCAGGAGCACTAGCAGCGGTGGATTGTTAGCAGATTTCCAATCGGAGATCCAACCGCACACATCCACAAATGAGTTACTGAGCTATTTTGCGGGAGTAAACGAAAGAGAAGATGGACTTGACATCATGACGTGGTGGAAGAGGAATCAAAGAAACTATCCAACACTGGCGATGATGGCCCGCGACGTATTTGCCGTACCCGTGTCAACCGTCCCTTCCGAAAGTTGTTTTAGTTCGGCGAACAGGATCCTCTCCGACAAACGCAGTAAGTTGGGTGCACATGTTTTTGAGAGACTTGTGTGCTTGAAAGATTGGATTGATGCTGATGAGCGCAACCAACATCGAGATCATCAAGAATCATCATCCGGAGTCGACACTGAAGAAAGCGGTACCGATACGCGGCACGAGGCTAATTCGGATTCAGACGGTGCGGAAGAGAGCGAACAATGGTATATGAATCCAAACTACTAGATAGGTAGTGTCGGTATACATTTCTAACCTCTTTTAATATCTATGGTTATTTTTTAAATTATAATTTCTAAACGTTTCAATTAGTTCTTAAATTATTCATTTTAAAGAAAAATTACTAACAAAAAAAAAGTTAGAACTCCGCCTATGTTATTTTACATAGCCGGTCCCAAGCCCGGAATAAAGGAGGAGGGTAACTTTTATTTTTGAATTTAGATTTAATTTAGATTTAATTTAGATTTAGATTAATTTAGATTTAAATTTTGATTTAGATTTTTTTTTTTTTTGAAATTCGGCAGAGGCAAATTTTTTTTTTTTTTTTTTTTTTTTTTTTTTTTTTTTTTAGTTCGGCAGAATCCAGATTCCAGAGTCATATTTTGAGTTTTTTTTTTTCTTTTATTTAATTTAGTTTAGATTTAAATTAGATTTCGATTCAATTTAAATTTTAATTTAGATTTACATTTATATTAAATTTAGATTTAATTTTATTTGCATCTAAATTTAGATTTGAATTTTATTTAATTTAATTTAGATTTATATTATCAATTTAAATTGAACGTTTACAAAATATATTATCAATTTAAAATGTTTATTGTTTTAAATTAATTGATTTAAGATTTTTTTATTTATATTTTATTTAACCTATTAATTTATATTTGAATTTATATTTAGATTGTTTTTTTTCTTTTGAAATTCGGTAGAAGTTTTTTTTTTTCCTTTTATTTAATTTAATTTAGATTTAAATTAGATTTGGATTCAATTTTAATTTTAATTTAGATTTACATTTTTATTCAATTTAGATTTAATTTAATTTGCATCTAAATTTAGATTTGAATTTTTATTTAATTTAGATTTATATTATCAATTTAAATTGAACGTTTACAAAATATATTATCAATTTAAAATGTAAACTACAAATTTCGGGATATAAATAAATTATGAAACTATATAATTAGAATGAGAGTTTGAAAATAAAATAAAATTACTCGTGTAAAGAAATAATATTTCGTACGACACGTAATAAACACGTAAGACACGGTAAACACGTAATAATATTCGTACGACACGGTAAAAAAAATCAGAAAACAAATCAGAAAACAGCAAAAAAAAAAAAAAAATTCTACCCGTGCCCGTCCTGCCCGTGCCCGCTGTACCCTTGCCCGTTGTACCCGTCTACCCGCAACGGGCACGGGTTTGAGACGGGCAGGGCGGAGTTTTAAAAAAAAAAACCCGCCTACCCGTGCCCGTTGTACCCGCCAACCCGTTGTACCCGTACCCGTCCTGCCCGCTGCCCGGGACGGGTACGGGTCTGCCCGGCCCGAGGTACCCGTTAGCAATCCACTACTGGTAGGAAAGTCCTCATGCTTTATTTCATTACCACTTTACATGTATATCCATACTTAATTAGTGCAACTCTGTCACCAAAACCCTAGTCTAAAAATAGTAACGATGAATTACCTCAATTTTTTACTGTTTAAATGCCTCCCTTGCAATCTAACGAGGGCATGCATTTATTGGTTTTTGGTTTGCTTAGGCTATTTTTTTGATGTGTTGGTGCTATATATATGTATCTATTTATTATTTAGAAAAAAAAAATTCATTCAGATTTCAGTACTATGATCTACTTATTATACATTTAGTATACACAGAGCATTGTCTTTGTCACTGAGTTAAAAACTAATTTGAATTTTTGTTTGTTTGTTTTGGGTTTGCAAATTGTGTCAACATGATCTTCATAAAGTGGCTGACTTGTAAAAATGAGAAATTTATATATATGTCTATCATATAGGGGTGTAAACGGATCCGGATTATCCGGCGGATATCCGCTCTGAATCCGGTTATAATCCGTATCCGAATTTAAACGGAGCGGATAGTTCCGGATATGGATGCGGATATTTTTTGTATAGGGAAATATAACCCGGATATAAATAGTTTCTTAAAGGTATAAACGGAGCGGAATCCTCATGTATCCGCATATATCCAGTTTCAGATCCAACTTTGGTCTTTAATGCTCCCGACGGAAGTTGCCTTATATCTATCTCGTCTTCATTTCAGTTTGGTTGTGGGATAAGATCAATTCTTTTGTTTTCGGCGAACCGACTTCCTTTTTTCGGGATGGAAAGAGGCATGCACGTAGCTAGTGACCAGGAGAAAGTTACTTTTTTAAATTTATAGTTTCTAAAGTAGTCACTATCAAGTGTCAGAGGAAATTCAAATTATTTGAATTTTGGAGATATTTTCGTAAGCAACTATTTTAATTTGGAGATATCATAAGCAACCCTATAAATTGTTAAAAATATTATTCTTACTTTAGCTATGTGTGATATTGTTGTTTTATATGGTGATAAGATATTTCTCATATATTCCCGTTGTACTGGGTTGTGTAGATAAATCTGTTAAAACTGTTAGATGTATATTTTTATTTTCTAGATTTTTAATTGGTACACGTATGTTAAAGTTTATCTGACTCAATTATCCGGCAATTATTCGTTTTGTATCTGTGTTCGAATCCGTATCGTAGATTATCCGCTCCGTATCCGTATTCGTTTAAGACGAATTTGGTTTTGAATTTTGATATCCGTTTACTATTCGTATCCGCTCATTGAAATAAGGATACGGATATGGTATCAGCATTATCTGCTCCGTTTTCACCCCTACTATCATATATAAATATACATGATTTAGATATTTCTCCATTCAAATTTAAAAATAAATAATTTTCCATTTCGACTTAAACTTTTTATTAATATCACTATTTTTTAATTTAATCACTTAAAAATACATTTTAATAACAATAAAAAATTAAATAAACAATTTGCCCCTTATTCAAAATTCCATCTTTTCCGGGGATCTAGTGGGCTCCGTACGTGATGTTAATGAAAATACTCTATTTAGTATCTTCTAAATAGCGCGTTATAGCGTTTTCGGACCAAAAAAGCTATGACGCTATGGCCATATAGCGCCGCTATAGCGCGCTATTTCGCACTATAGCGGCGCTATATGGCCATAGCGCCGTTTTTTCAGCCGTTCCGCTGTTCGCGATAAACGCTATTTAAACCTTTGATATCTATACGAGTATACAAGTATTAAATAATGTTTTCTATATTTATTAGCCAATTGGAGTGATAGCCCCTAGTCTGGCCATAAATTCCCAATAAGAAATGCTCGGTTGGGAAAAATGAAAAATAAAAATAGGGTGAAAATATTGATACTGGTAAGCATCAGGTTCCTATGCTTCTTTAAGAGCAGTACAATGGAGATTCAAGTTCACCTTCATTCAACAGTGATTCAGATTCCTATGCAAAATTTTGTGGCTGTTTGTGTAAGAGAGAGGTAACTGTTTAAGAGACGTAATTGTTTGTGTACTTCTCTTGTATATATTGGTATTGTTAGCAAAACTCACAAGAGAGTAGTTTGGCAAATTTTATGTTTATATTGTATACTTAGGCAAGCTTACATTTTATATGTGCCGGTAGCAGGTCGGAGCAAGAGAAGTTTTAGGCGAAGAGTGGTTGTTGCTTAAGTGCTAAATACTATTTGTGTAAGTGTAGATTTTAATTTTCTGATTTTAAAGTAGTTTGTATAAACTAGTTTACAAGAGCACCGATTGCTTTTAATTTTCTGAATTATATCCTTTTAAGAATAATGTGTTAAATGAATGTAATTTGATCTAATACTCTTCTTTTTGTAGGCAAAATAGCAACCCCTATAGATATTATCATGACAACCCCGCAAGAACCGACTAATCAAGAGGAAGCATCCTCTACCCCTAGAGTGGGCTTGCGCCAGCACCGACAGCAAGTGATGCTGCAAATGTGACACCGGCAACAAGTGCGACACCGGCATCAGGTGCTGCTGCAAGCATGTAGGTATGTCATAGTGTTCATTTCATGAGGCCTTGCAATTTTAACAATTTTATTTCCATTTAATAATTGAAGGTCAAAAGCTCATGCTTGGTTCTGTCCATTTTCAGTCTGAGACTTAGATTTTGATTTCCCTTTTTCGTTCTCTGTGCTGGCATCTTGTTTGAGTTCATTTTAATGATCATCAGAGGTATAGTGAGTGTTAGGTGCCATGCCAAATTACTAGGGTAGCAATTCATATGCATAATACATGCATATATAAAACACTCATTACTTGTGCTACAGATTTTGTTCTTCACTGTTTGGCCCTTTATTTCAATTTTCCTTAAGTGACACTATGGTTCAAGCATGCAGATATGTCCCAGGGGCATTTTAGACATTTATTTTCTGGCTTTGAACTTGTTATTGTTAGCTTACAATTTATATTGGAACTATATCATGATATTAGTACTGCTAGCTTACAATTTATATTGTGCAGGTAGGTAGGTAGGCAGGTAGCAGGTTGGAACAAGAAGTATTAGGTGAAGAGTGCTTGTTGCTTAGGTGCTAAATTGTTTGTGCTACATAATATTTGTGTAACTGTGTTAAATTTTTATTTTTAGCCTACTGTTAAATTATACTGAATTATTTTGTTGTGTTTGATGTATTATGTAAAACTATGTTGTTTGTTGTGTTAAATTACATTTCTTTGTGGTTTTGCTGTTTTGTTGTGCTAAATTATGCTTGTGATGATTGTATAAATTGTTGTTGGTTTGACTGGGCATGGCAGGGCCGGGCTGGGTAAGGCAGCCCATGGGCACAGGCAGGCAGGCACAGGCAGGCGTGGTTGTGGAGAAAAGGCCCATAAGCAGGCTAGGCATAAGATTGTCAAGCCCGTCAGATTGGGCCAGACAGGTGGGCCATGAATTTTTAACAGGTAGGTCAGGCATGGGCTTAGCAAAATACCTGTGGGCTCGGCCCATTGCCATCCCTATACACTGTGGAGTCATATTTTCGAACTATGGAATCAAATATATTATTGTAATTTCATTATTTGTTAAACTAAAAATAATTTTACACTGATATAGTCTAAAAATACAAGTACAAATTAAGATTATATTTTAGTTTAAATTATATTTCTTATTTTCTGCTATATGTTGGATAGGATACCAAACATGTCCGTTTTGTACTGAATGAAACAATTTATCACCTCTTTCTTACATGCTCATTTGTCCAACATATTTGGTTTTAGCTAGAAAAAAAATTAACAGATTATGCACTTATAGAAACAGTGTGAAGACATAGTTGCATATGCTACACAATTAGCACATCATGAAGAAACTAGGATCTTGATAGTTTTCAATGCTATTTGTTGGACTGTTTAGAAACAAAGAAATGAAATGTGTTTTAATAATGAGGAGGATTCAAATGCCTCTATTTTTCGTGTCTTCATTTTTTAAAACGTTAATAACTCAAAATTTAAATCATAAATGTCAAAATAAAACAGTTAGATTTGATCTATTTTATTTTTTCTATGTGCTCATAAAAAATTATCAAATTTTGGTTTTGTTTTTATGTGAATCAATAAGTTGAAAAATCAACGTTTAGAAATTATCCACATTTATATGTTTTTACAAGCTCTTGATGACAACAAAAACAAAGTTGAAATGTCATAATTTTTTACAATTGCATAGATAAAATGATGTAGATCATATCTAACTATTTTATTTTAACTTTTTAAGTTTTAAATTTTGAGTTATTAAAGTTTTTAAAGACGAAGGCATGATGGAGGCACAAAAAATGAAGACATTTGAATTGTACTATAAAAACAGCTAGAATAGTTATAATGCTAATCAAATCTTTAATATCCTATTGGTCAAGTAACATGAGCAATAAGCAGCTGAGGGGTGGCTACCAATTATAGAAGATGCAATTTCACTCAATTAGTACATACTTCCCACCCTGGAGATGGTGGTGTACCAGCCATCTGTGATACCTTAGTACCAGTGGAGTCCAATCAGAAAAACATTTTTGTTTTTGTAGTAATCCTCAACCCCTTAGTTATGTGGCTCAATATTAGTTAACTTAGATGTGACTAGAACTTGGGTTTTTGCTCTTTAATTACTAATATCTTTTGTTGACGATGAGGGCACTGCTAAGTGTCCAGTCCAGAGGTGATAACTCTGATGAAATGGCTTTTGTAATTATCTGGTAAACAAATACTTCACAAACAAAATTTAGTCCGACACGGACTATATTATGATCCAAACAAAAAGCAAACAATTAACAAAAAATAATTTTAATTGAGAAATATCATATTTGAAAAAAGGCATGTTATTGAAACTGTCATATCTTGTACATAATTTCTGACTAAGGAGCGTATATAAAAATGGGTACAAATGTTGGGAGGGACGAAGCATTTCCATAAGTTTAATGAATCAAAGATCCAACAACACGCCAACGGGAGACTGTCTGTCTAATTAAGATTCAATGCACCTGTGAATCCCACTTGAAGTTCTTTAATTAAATTATAATTTCTAGCTTCTGACTCTGGTAGGGAAAGTCCTCATGCTTTATTTCATTACCACTTTACATGTATATCCATACTTAATTAGTGCAACTCTGTCACCAAAACCCTAGTCTAAAAATAGTAACAACTAGGTGCGTTGTTGCTGCTCCGCCGCAACTGTTTTTTTGTGCATGCATGTTTGTGTACATGGGTGACATTATTTTTATATTATTTTATTTACTTACTGTAGCAGATATTTTTCTCATAATTAGAATTGGAATTTGGCATAATAGAAGTGTAAGCAAGTGCGAGATCAACCGTTAGATACGAGCGAAAGATATTTTTTTAGGGGATGATGCTAGATGACATCATCGATAATGATCTGAAGTGTATATTGATCATCATACGACAGAGAGCGGGGGTGCTACTGTTTCTTGCTACAGTAACACTCCATTGCTCTTTTACTATATATAATGAATAACAAATTAGAACTACGAGTGTGGATGGTTATCTTAATTTTGTTTATTTTAGTTTGAATTACCTCAATTTTTTACTGTTTAAATGCCTCCCTTGCAATCTAACGAGGGCATGCATTTATTGGTTTTTGGTTTGCTTAGGCTATTTTTTTTTTTTGTGTTGGTGCTATATGCAGTGTAACAAAATGCGGTTCATGCGGCCGCATATGCGTGGCAACCGCATAGAAAATAAATATGCGGATCCGCATATTTGGTCGCATATTTTTACTGCATATTCGGCTACATATTTTTACCGCATATTACTGCATACTTGTTTGTATGATACCGCATATTACCGCATACCGCATACCGCATATTACAGCATACTTGTTTATATATATATTAATTCTCATTTTAAAATCCGCATATGCGGCCGCGTACTGTATATGCGGTATGCGGTAGCCTTCCGCATACCGCATAGAACCGCATTTTAAAACATTGGCTATATGTATCTATTTAATATTTAGAAAAAAAAAATTCATCCGGATTTCAATACTATGATCTACTTATTATACATTTAGTATACATAGAGCATTGTCTTTGTCACTAAGTTAAAAATTAATTTATATTTTTGTTTGTTTGTTTTGGGTTTGCAAATTGTGTGAGTTCTCAACATCATCTTCTTAAAAAAAATATAGTTGACGAAGCTGATTTCTTTTATTTTACTTTTCTCAAAAAAAATAAAAAAAGATACGTATGAATTGATAATTTGGCATTTTATCTGATCATACATATGAGTTGTCATAACCCGAGTTGTCATAACTCGAGTGACGTGGGTTGTCATAACCCGAGTTGTCATAACCTCTATTTTTCCTAGAAGTTCCAACTCCGGATTCACGCGGAAATCTCCTGGAATATAAGTCCATTACCAGAGTACCATGTGACTCAAAATTATTGTAAACACTCCTCCATGATGACTCATATGTTATTGGATACCTGGTATGGTAAGGCCTACCCCCACTTTACTGTGTTAATCCGAGTAGCTAAATCAATATCATACCGGTTGGGGTTCACACCAATCTTTTCATACACTATTCCCTTCAGTGCAACAAATGAGGTATTTTCATTTACCTCGAAGCCATAGGCTGCCTCCTTAGTGTACTGTGCTCCGTCCACACTCCGGATAAACTTCCCTCCCATATACAGTGCAACCAACATCTTTCTGTTTGATAGCTATTGTTCAAAATCGCCTCGAAATTGCCTCTCTTTCTTTCTCTTTCTTTTTTGGGTTGTTAGAATGAAACTCTGCTGGTCAGGAGAGAGAAAAACCCCTTTTATAGGGGTTTTATAGCGGACTGCCCCACTGGGGGGTGGTCTAATATGGGCAATGGACCGCCCCACTGCTGGGCGGTTAGGGCATTTTTAATAAAAATTCTGGGGTGAGGGCAGATTTGATAATTTTTTTTTTGGTATTAATAAAAATGCCGGTGGTAATAGCATATCTGTATCCCTTTTTATTTTTTGGATACAGATCGGATATTAGCCAAATACGGATACAGATACGGATCATATCAGATATTTATTAAAAACATTTATATATATAACAAAGTTCATAATATTTATCTAATTATAATGGTTAATAACATTAATTTTTTCATAATATATTTAAACTATATGGTATATATTTACTATTCAAATACGGATAATTAAATCATAAAACCATATCTGTATCCGTATTCGTACGGATATTTGGAATTGGATATCCGTACTTTTTGAATACGGATCGGATGTTATATATGTCCATTTAATTTTTTATTATTATGAAAGTGTATTTATAAGTGATTAAATTAAGAATTGAAGATATTAATAGGTTTGTTAAGTTTCAATGGCAAAATATTTAATTTTTAAATTTGAATGAAGAAATATCTAAATTATGTGTTTATGATAGGCCATATATGTAAATTTCTCATAAAAAATTGTTACGTTCCAGCTACGAATTGGGCCTGAATCCTGATTCTCTTATATGTCAACTCTAGTGCTTAGGATTTATGATTTTGAGGAGCTAGGAATATATTTTTGAAGCGTGAATATGTTATTCTTAGCAAGAAGCCAAGAACAGCACTCATTGTAGTGATCAAATCCTGAGCCTGAATTTACAATGGTCACCATGCTGAGAAATGGGCCCCTCTCAGACTCTGTACTGTACCAGCACTCAGAAGGTGGTTTGAACAACTCATTAACATAACAGACATTTGGGGTAACTTGCTCATGAACACTTCGGTTGTACCGGCTAGGGGACTGCCAAACAGGTACCAGAATAGAAGCCAAGCGAACACTGTTTTGCAAACCAGGTACCGTTTTCAGTAGTCGTGATATTTATTCTTACCAGCATGTACATATGAGCATCTGGCGTTCCAAATTTAATCACATCTTCAACTTTAGCTATAGTTTGCACCGGATGGGATTAATATATTATTGTTGATTTAATAAGAAGCCATGTTAATTTTGTAAGTTTCACATATATTTCAGGCTATAATTATGTTTTGTTTTGCTCGACCTTAATTTGAATTTCAAATTTGGTACATGCATGTCCTGGTTATTACTAGGTAAACACCTAGTAATAACCAGGTGAGGAGGGTTCAAATGCACCATAATTTTTATTCAAATGCACCATTTCAAATTTGGTACATTCATTAATTTTCTTAACGGATCTTACTCAGGTGAGGAGGGTTCAAATGCACCATAATTTTTGTGCTCTAATATACTCCACATCCTTTATCTCTATTTTCAAAGTCCGAACAGTCGATCCGAACCGTTCAACATGATCTTCATAATAAAATATGTTTGGAGACCAAATTTTATATTTTTTTAGAATTTTTTTACTATTTTTTAGATAGGTACAATATCACTTTATCGGATGGTCCAGAATCTCCTTAAAAAAATGATTTTGTACCTATCTAAAAATATAGTAAAAAAATTCTAAAAAATATAAAATTTGGTATCCAAGCATATTTTATTATGAAGATCATGTTGAGCGGTTCAGATCGACTGTTCGGACTTTGAAAATGGAGATAAAGGATGTGGAGCATATTGGAGCACAAAAATAATGGTGCATTTGATCCCTTCTCTACTCAGGTATAGGTATTTGTTAATTCAGTATCATGAAATTTGTATTATTTTCTTTCTTTTACAGGAAGAGTGCTCCAACGGTAAAATGATACAATGTCTGATTGATTTGTCAAATCATATACTGGAACTGAAATAAATCATTATTAAGTTATAATAGAAGTATAAACTGATGATCGTGTAAATTTTTATATGAAAAAAAAAAAAACATGTAGATCCATATGTCATAGGATGAATATATGATGGAGATGAATGAAAGACATATATTTCAAATGCGAGGTATGAAACTGGAAATTTAAAGTGAGGCATGCTTGGGCCGTTGTACCAAATGCAAGACCTCGCAATGCTTGGGCTGTTGGGCCGTTGTAAAGATTAAGCTTTTGTTATTATTATTATTATTATTATTATTATTATTATTATTATTTTAGAAATAGTTGACCTCTAACCAAAGTAGTTGACCTCATAGGTATAAATACTTCAGTGCATAGATATAAATACTTGTAATACTTGATATTAATACTTTCAGATTTAATCCAGTGCCATATATAAAAAAAAATACTTGCAAGTATATGTATAATATTTGCACGATGAGGTATAAATACTTGCGTGATGACGAGCCCGAAAATATGTTATCATGAATCTCATTTGAAAGAGAAAATTACGTAGAAAACGTTCGTGATTTTAGATTTACAAAATTCATCACAGATTGTCAAAAATATGAACGAAGTTGAACGGAGAAAAACAAACAACATCTAAAAACGTGTATGGTCCCCTCTATGTAGTTTGAGTGGTTCCCCACAGGTTTTTATGGTGCGGGTACGTTTTGGAAAATTTGATTGGGGTGACAATTATTTACGTAAAAAATGTCACCTCATAGGTATAAACGCTTCCGTGCATAGGTATACATACTTCCGTGCATATATAGGTATTAAATATTTTAGAAAAAAAAATTCAGCATTGCAGTTAAGGTGCGGGTACGATGCGAGTACTCATATCAGCTTGTTTTTTTTATCTCAGTGACATACTTTTGTTGTTGTATATTACACATTTGTGTACTGCTAGGTGCTAAAGAAAGTATGGATAATATGACAAAAATTCTGAACACTATGTTGCAAAAAGCTAGCATTTTAGTGATGGTGCATATTTATCATTTTTTTTACAATTAAAAGAAAATTTAAGTTAAAGATTTTATAAAGTAAATAAATAATGGTTTATAAAATATACATATTTTATCATTAAATAAGTTACTTGCTACTCAATAAATTTAACAAGTTTTTTATATAATATTATAAAAAATTCTAATTCTGATACTTGTTAAGATTCCAAGAGCTGTTAAAGTTAGAAAGCAACATTGATAAAAGGAAAATTTTATGAGAAAACATGTTTTCTATCATGACTTACATTATTCAAAATGTAATTTCTTCCTGAACAACCAATAATTAATGAGACTATATAGTAATACAGTATTCAAAAACTAAGTGAAAATGTTGGTTCAGAGATAAGAAGAGATAAAAAGAACTGTCTCAAGATGTAACTAATCTTGAATAATTACAAAATATGTCTGAAAAACATGAAAATAATATAACAGAAATTACAAAAAAATCACAATTCTCTATGTGACTGATAAACATTTATATGGGATTGAAAATTACCAATTTTATTTCAAAAAATTTCCAAAATAAAAACTTTATGAAATAAAATTTCCAACATCAAAACTTTATAGAGACTAGCAGTGACTCTTATGTGATGCAAAACTCCAGTTAATTTCTTTGTTTCAGTTTCCTCTAAAATCTGTAAATTAAAAATATATTTTGAAACAAATTTATGTGTCATGCTATACTCCTGCCTTATTATTTTCAACAAGGAGACCAAATATCTTTAAAACGTTATTAGAAAATTAATTTCTATTATTTATTTTTATTGTGATAATAAAAATTTTATTGTAATAAATTAATATCGCAGAAGGGCCGGTCGCTGATGCCGTCCCCGCTGATGTCACCGGTCGCTGAAGGAGTAAGACGCCGGTCGCAAATGACCCTATATATAGCGACCGATAAACTCCCACGCTGATGCTATATACTGATGTGGCGGAAAACCATCAAAAACCGATTGGGCGCTCGCTGATGGACCCAGAATCGGTCGCAGAATTAGGCTGGGCCTTCGGTGCTGATTAGTTTCAACATGATATTCTCTTTCTTGTTCATCAAATCTACATGAAAAAAATTTATATTCTCCTGATAGGGATGCCAAAAATAATCCGAACCCAAGAACCCATTTAATTGTCCTTCAAATTATGAACTTAACGCAACCTACAATCAATATGATATGACACAACATTATATTTTCGTAAACTATTACAACAATCTAAATTTCCGATATCGAGACACTATATTTCAAACCGATTTAGTTCGAAATGATTCTAGAGTTAACTAAAATCAACTTCAAAATATTCAATGTAGAAGATCATTGGTTTGAAATGCAGAAAGTAGAAAAATCCTTATAAACAGAAATTTGAAAAAATCTGTTAAGACCACAAAAAATATATTAAATCTGTTAAGACCACAAAAAATGTATAATACATATTTTGTGGAGTAGAACTAGGGTGAGCTGTGCTCACCAAGCCTTTTGGTGAGCACACCTCCAAAAACCGCATTTACAAAGTTCAAATAGTCGATTCGACTCTTCCAACGTGTTCTTCATATTAAAATGTGCTTGGAGACCAAATTTTACATTTTTTGGAAATTTTTTACTATTTTTTCAGTACATTTGAAAATCAGTGTTTTTTGAATTTTTTTTTTTATTTAATGAAAAGCTGTGATTTTCAAATGCACTGAAAAAAATAGTAAAAAATTTTCAAAAAATGTAAAATTTGGTCTCCAAGCACATTTTAATATGAAGAACACGTTGGAAGAGTCAAATCGCCTATTTGAACTTTGTAAATACGATTTTTGAAGGTGTGCTCACCAAAAGACTTGGTGAGCACAGCTCACCCTAGTTCTACTCTATTTCGTGAATGAAACACCTACTGAACTAATTAATTAACGACAAATATATTAAAATGTTGATCATTCAATGAGAAAAATATTTGAACTTCACATTGTTAATAATAAAAATTCTAAAAACTATAATTTATTTACTTATAAAAAATTTAACTTCTAACTTAAAAGACCTTAATTCGTAAAATCATTCAAAAAGATGATACATATTTACTATACCAAAAATATAAATAATGGTAAATTCCGATATGAATAATATGTTAAATATAAACAAATACTTAAAAGCTAGAAATCATATAAAAAAAAACTTCCGGTCTTTGTTTCATTCCTTCTAAGTTAGAAGTTCTAACTAAACACAATAAAAACTTCTCTGGTGCATGGTTGAAACCCCTTGCAACTAAACATGTTTTCCAAAACATATGAACATGGTCGTCATAACTCCACGAACTACTTAAAACAAAGTTTAAAAACATGAAGAACGAACTACGCTACGTTACTCAACCAATTTCTAAGTGTAGGTATCACTTCATCTTCAAGGGAGGATTGTGGCGGTCACGTGGCAGTTTTATACGACCAAACG
The DNA here is from genome assembly GCA_025461045.1 of Carex parvula. Taxonomy (NCBI): domain Eukaryota; kingdom Viridiplantae; phylum Streptophyta; class Magnoliopsida; order Poales; family Cyperaceae; genus Carex; species Carex parvula. The sequence goes on from JAJGRW010000709.1 coordinate 208,259, forward strand.
CACCAGCTGGAACCAGCTCCAAATTCTCGCAATTGCATATCTCAATCATGAACCCATCAGGATCTTTGAAAAACATTTGATCAATCGGTGAACCTTCTTCTTCATTTATTGTTCGCTTGAGATACTTGATCTTCATCTCCTTGAGCCTCTTCTCCATTGCCCCTGTATCCTCGCACTATGAAAAAAAAGAAAAACCATTGAATGTTCAAAATTTCAAGGCGGGGCTTAGCCAGTATAAAACATGCAAGGAAGCATGAACTTTCAAATTACTGGTACAATCCAAACGGTTCTCTAAACTTCTAAAGGCCATGTTTAACAGAGGGATGTAGTAGAGAATAAAAGATAATTCTTACCCTTATGTTTGGTTGCAAAATAAGAATAAGTTAGAATAGCCAAATCAAAAATAGTTATTGTTTGTCTTATTAGAATAGCCAAATCTAAAAATTCTTAGGAATAATATATTCTAATAAGACAAAAAGTTTGGATTCACTATTCTAGCTATTCTAACCCAATCAAACACTGAAAAGGCTATTCCGAATAGTCTAACCCCAAAAATAGTCTGTTCTCAATCCAACCAAACATACCCGACATAAAACAAAATTATTCCCTAATTTTTTTCACTTAATTATCACTCTACAAGGCCTAAAGATGATGCCAAAGGAACAAGCGTGGCATTATTGTTTTGTGTATGTTTTTTTTTTTAATATAGATCTAGATCTGTTGAATATCAGTGTTGTATGTCCTTCCATACCAGCAATTGATGCAATTTAACTTACGGTAGCAGCTATTGCTACTACGCAAGTCGTTCAGCATTACAGATTTACAATTTATGTAGTATTAAGTATTAACAGATAGAATCCTATCAGAGGATGTTAACTTCTTAATTTGGAGAATTAAGAGCATACTGTTTCATCGATTTTCATAATCTACTCGAAACATACACAAAATTAGAATCCTTTCTGTACCTGAAAAGATATGTGGTTATCCATGGGGTCAAGACGGTTTGGATCAGCATCTGGAAGTTGTACATCTTCCGGCTTTTGTACTAGATGAACTCCAACACCATAGTTGAACAGCCTAATAGTTAAATTAAGAGAAAAAAAAAACAGATTAAAAGAAAAATGATATAAATGCTAACATGGCTATAAAAAGACCAGACTTGTCATCCAACATATATATACATATATGTACTTCAATCTATATTGCTCTGCATAAGTAATATTTAGAAATTGAATCTGACACATGATTGAAAATTTGAAAATTTTGAATAGTGAAGTTCCATTGGTGCATTAGACTAGGTCTAATTTAAGATTTGTGCACACGAAAATTGAAACAGAACGCACGGATTTTGAAGCATTCTGCACGAAACTTAAAGCAAATCGACGGTGATTAAACCCATCGGACCTACTATCAAGTGTGCCAATAGATAGGATGAAAATCCACTTCCATCAACTTAAATAGTTGAATTGCTGCTTCCTTCATATAATTAATCATATCAAAAGAGCAATGGAATATATAGAGAATGTAAAAATACATTGTTAATTAATTACATGTACAGTGGGTTTAGGAGACAAATTAATATTTATCATATAAGAATTAAATCACCATACCATGCACCATTGAAGTCGAGAGGAGGGCGTTCGATGACGACAAAACCGAGAACCTTGACATAGAATTCGACCGACGCCTTCACTGACTTGCACAACCGTGAGACGTGATTGAGAGCCATGAGCGGCACATCCTTGTTAATCTCGCTTATGGTATTCTGTTCTTTACCATTTTCAAACAACTTATCCTTCGCTTCTTCTCCCATGGGAGCTGGTCTCTGAGGTCTTAGTTAGTTTTGTTTCTCCGTGGTAATGGGGGGGTGAATGTCGGGTTTTATTGGAATATGGAAATTCAGGCGGCGCCGACTTAGATGGAGAACGGATGTGTACGTGCTTACGTGGCATTGCATCCCTGTGGCATGTTGAAGCATGCTCCATGCATGTGGGAGTTGTGACAGGTGTCATGCATGCGTAAACACTGCCACTGCCACGACAAGTAATGCATCCGAGCTAGACTGCCGACTGCTGCGAGCCTCACGATCTCAATTACAATTTTTTTTTTTTAATGGAACCTAATAACTGTGCCTCGTATTCCCGAAATTTTTATTAATATCAAAAAAAAGTTTTTCGAATTCTACGTCTGGTTTGACAAGATTTCGAGTATGTATAAATCACAGTTTTAATTCTAAGTTTTAGACCCCAAAATCACAATTTAATTTACGATTTTAGCACTCTCAAAACCGCAAAATAAATCCACAGTTTTGTAGAACTAGAAATTAAAATTGATGTTTAGGGTTATTTTTCATGAAACCGTGAATTTAATTCATAGTCTTAGGTTTTCTGATTATTTATTTAATTAAACAGAAAATATTATAATTTATTTATTTTTTATTAAAATATTAATTAGAATATTTTATATATTTTTTGAAAATAGATAGAATACTAATATAATTTGATTTATTAGAAAAAACTGCGACAAATAATCTGAATTAACATTTTTCAAATTAGATATTTTGCTGCGATAAAAAAAATTAAAATATTTTTTTGTGTGTTATTAGAAAAAAAATAAAAATATTTTGAATCAGCATTATTGATTCCGGTTCAAAGCAAGCACATAAATCAAAATCGTAGAGGCGGCGAAGCAAAATGGCCAAGGGAGGACAGAAAAGCAAAAAGAACGGAGAGGAATTGAGGAAGGACTTAGAATAGGCGAGAGAAAGGCGAGGTTGAGGAAGAATAGGTGTCGTGGCATTAATTGCATCCCTGTGGCATGTTGAAGCATGCTCCATGCATGAGGGAGTTAGTGACAGGTGTCATGCGTAAACACTGTCACTGCCACGACAAGTACTGCATCCGAGCTAGACTGCTGCGACAGCCTGCCGATCTCAATTACAATTTTTTTTTTTTTTAATGAAACCTAATAACTGTGCCTCGTATTCCCGAAATTTTTATTAATATTCAAAAAAAAAAAATTCAAATTCTATGTCCGGTTTGACAAGATTTCAAAAATGTCCAAATTACAGTTTTAATTTACAATTTTAGGCTCCAAAAACACAAATTTAATTTATGATTTTAGCCCTCTCAAAACCGCAAAATAAATCCACAGTTTCGTAAAACTAGAAATTAAAATTGATCTTTAGGATTATTTTCATGAAACCGTGAATTTAATTCATAGTTTTAGGTTTTTCTGATTATTTATTTAATTAAACAGAAAATATTATAATTTATTTATTTTATTAAAATATTAGAATATTAGAATATTTTATATTTTTATATTTTTTTTAAATAGATGGAATACTATATAATTTGATTTATTAGAAAGACTGCGACAAATAACCCGAATCAACATTTTTCAGGTCGGGTTTTTTGCGTGGTAAGAAAAATTAAAATATTTCTTTGTATGTTATTGGAAAAAAATAAAAATATTTTGAATCTGAATTATTGATTGTTGTTCAAAACAAGCACATAAATCAAAATCGTAGAGGCGGCGAAGCGGAATTGGCCAAGGATTTAGAATAGGCGAGAGAAAGGCGAGGCTGAGGAAGAATAGGTGTCGACAACGCGAACTTCACGCTAAGCACGTGTCAACTGAGCGAAGAGCGACGAAGATCAACCGTCAAATTTGGATCGTACGGAACAGAGAAAGCCAACGCACAATGCACAATGAACAGTGCAAATCCCGTCCAGCATTATACCGAAATTTTTATTAATAGAAAATAAAATAAATAAATATCGACATTGAAGAAGCATTTGGCGGAAATTAGAGATATAACAAAAACGTGATTGTCCATAACGTCCATGGACGTCATGGACCATCACGGCCAGATTAGCAACACAGGATAACTAACGAAAAGCAAAAACACGGGCCGTGATGGTCCATCACGGCCAAGGCGGAAAAAAAAATGTGTGGCCGTTATGGTCATTAACGGCCATGGAGAGCTGAAAAAAAAAATATGAGATTGTTATTGACGGCCAGGGTGAGAGTGTAAAGATATTGGTAGTTGGCTTCTTATCACTACCACTCAAGTAATTGTTCTCGCTTCTCAGCTTTATTTTCTAAAGAGGGTGTAAAGATATTAGTAGAGCTAGTTTAGCTTCATGCAGTGCATAAACTAACAAAGAAAATAAAATTTGTATAACTAATATGATGTATGAAGTCAAATCAGTTCTGTCAATATCTTTACCTAAAGGTGGCTCCAGCAATTTTTTTTTTTTTTGTAGGGTTTAGGGGCTGAGAGCAGCTTGGGTCCGATGCCCATCGGACCCAAAGTGAGTTCAATGGGCTCTATGACCATCCGATCTGCTTTAAGATTCACGTCAGAACTTTCACGTATGCTTTAATATTTGTGCGCACGAATCTTAAAACAAATCGGACGGTCATAGAGCCCATCGAACCCACTTTGGGTCCGATGGGCATCGGACCCAAGCTGCTCTCTTAGGGGCAAGGCCCTCTAACGATTTGTATTAATTAAAAAGATATTTACATGTGCCAGGGGCACCTGGCTTTTCCTCAATCACAGTCTCACTTTACACTAATTAGAAAACAGAACGCAAATAAGTATATAATAATCTTTTGTTATTGTTATTTATTTTTGTTATCGTCACGGTTGCTTTCGTTAATTTTGTTATTTTCTTGTGTTTAGGTGCTGGGATATGAATGGGCTGGATTGATGAGGAAATATGTGGTGGAGCCGGCCCAATATTTTCGGGTACTTAATCAATTTCTTTATACAGTTATCTTTGAGATATTTTATTCTTTCTAGCACCAGCTCGGAGACCAATAGTTATCAAGATAGAAGAGAGTTTCTGTTAACAGTATTCTGTTATTGTTTTTTTTTTTTTCCTGTTTTGCTGTTGTAACAGTTTATCATTAGATTGAGACTTAGATTGTATAGCTGATTCTCTCTATAAATACCATGTAATACTCAATTACAGTTTAATGAAAAACTGTTACAAAGATTCAAATAGAATGTTTCTTGCTTCTCCTCTCTAAATTTCAGATACAAATATTTTTTGAAGTTGGTATAAACGATTTTCGTGGGATGATATGATAATTACTTTTTTTTAGGGTTAGTGGAAAGTTCCACTAATAGATATATATAGATATATTGAATAAGAAAATTATTTACAAAGTTATGTAATTTCTGTTTGTAAAGAAATTACAAATGATGATATGATAATTATAATTTTAATTATAGGAATGTGGATCAATTGTCAATTACTGTAATCTTGCTAAATTAGCAATCTGTTTGAAAGTACCACATCAGATGTTATAAATAGTAATTTTAGGGATGAAATATTAATACTGGTAAAATTATTTTTTATTACGTCAGAGAAATTGAAATTAAAGACGTAATGATGTACTGAAAACCTGAAATTATTGTAAATTTTTTATTAAAATATTGATGTGATAAATATATATATATATATTTTTTTTTTGACGATTAAAGAAATGATGATGATATGAACCAACCGGCGAATAAAGGTAATAACGCAGAAGTGTCACACTACTGAACCAAAAATTAGTCCTTTGATCCAAAGAAAAAGGTTGAAAAAAGTAGAAAATCAACACTACTCGGGTGTTTAACATGATCGACAGATGGCAGATCACTGTAATTTGAAGGGCTAAGATTCCATCGTCAGCGTGTTCGTAAGATTAACCGTAGGATCTCCAGTGACTATAACATTTTCCTCCTGGCGCTCCAAATTGCATATTTCTGTATTTTTTGTTGTAATTCATTTAATGTAGTGAGCAACTAACTGGTTTGTTTCTAGTAGCTCGTTACACAATCAATCTATAGAGTACGTTACAAACTATCTCAAGGCACCTAAATAAAACACTCCGTCGATTTCTGATTTTCCACTCTGCTTGGTTCCGTAATTTTTCATCTCGACCCCGATCCGCAAGGCCACAGCGAAGGCCTAAACACTCCCTCCAGATCCCAGACATCCTTCTCAGATAACTCAAACCGAGATCCAGAGACCCTTCTTCCTTCTATCTTCCCTCATGGCGTGCATCAAGAGTGCACAGCGATCGGCGCTGGTGGCGATCGCTCCTGACGCGCCGTACCTCGCCGCTGGGACTATGTCCGGCGCGGTGGATCTGTCCTTCAGCTCCTCCGCCAATCTCGAGATATTTAAGCTAGATTTTCAATCCGACGAGCCTGATCTTCCTCTTGCGGTGTCAGTTCCCAGTCCGGATCGGTTCAATCGGTTGTCGTGGTCTAAACCAGCTTCGTCTGAAGAGTTCTCGCTGGGCTTGCTTGCTGGCGGGCTTGGCGACGGATCCATTGGTGTCTGGAACCCTTCGACTATGATCAGGTGCGTGTAATTCAACAGATCTGGTGCATTATAGGCCATGGTTTTGTAAGACCTGAAAAAGTAGATTGCATTTGTGAGTACGGAATTACATATTTTATGAAAGGAAGGGGATCGAATTATCCTTGATGGATAATGAGTGTTGAAACTTATTGATATAATTAGTTGTTACTTTATTTGTCTTATGATTAGTAGATTTGTAATTCCTAGTACAAGATACTGGAATTAGAATCTTAATGGCATACAGATAGAGACCAAATGGAATGGAATTTTGGGAAAGAGAATGCATGCTATCTGGAACTTAAAATTTTGACTTGTTACTGAGCTCTTGAATAAAGCATAATGTTTTGTATTTGATCTGGAGGTATAAAAAGATCATATCAAAACATCATGTATTCATGTGGACACTTGAGCTTAACCTGAGTTTCAGATTGCACTGAGCTTATTGTTATTTTGCTCTTTAAGCTATTGTATGTTCTATTTGAGATTTTGCAGTAAGTGAGAGTTACTGTGCTGATATTTATCCAACCTCTATTATGTGTTATATACAGTACAGAGAATCTTCTATGGAAACAAACCAAGTGTTGTAATTCTGGTTTGAACCAACAGTTTTAAAATCTGAACAATTCAATGGAGCCATCAGCCTAACAAAAGTACTCCGCCTTTTGTATGTTGTTCTTTATCCTGGCAAGTTATGATGCTTTACATTTTGTCCTTTTATGTTATTCACGAAAGCTCCCAAGATCAAGATGCAGCTTTGGTGGCTAGGCTTGAGAATCACACCGGACCGGTAATAATGTCGACACCAGAATTTATTTACTACCTTGTCATCATTATCATTTTGCTGTATCCGGGCTTGTCTTCATTTAGTGGACTCTACTTTTCTTTTGTAACTCAAAACGTAGGTTCGTGGATTGGAATTTAGCACGATGGCACCAAATTTGCTTGCTTCTGGAGCTGATGAAGGAGAAATATGCATCTGGGATCTGGCAAAGCCTCCTGAGCCAAATCTTTTCCCACCTCTGAAGGTATTATATTCTCCTGCATTAAACATGAAATTTAAGATTGGTAATTCTTGCATGGTTCTTTTTGAGTTTTCCATATGTTCTGATAAAGGCATGAATGTTCCTTTCTTTCAAAATAGGGAGTTGGCTCTGGGGCTCAAACAGAGGTCTCTTTTGTCTCTTGGAATCCCAAGTTTCAGCACATACTAGCTTCAACTTCATATAATGGCATATCTGGTATTGCAATTCAGAGTTTTTTTTTTTTTTTTTGGTCAATTTGCTGTGGGGAGAGTGGAATACTTACATTTTTTTTTTTGTTTCTTATGCTTGATTTCCAGTTGTCTGGGACTTGAGACAGCAAAAGCCCATAACAAGGCAAGTACGTAATTTGATGTTACTTGATTGCCAGTAGTTAATGCAACATCTTTCTTTCTCATCTATAACTTCACTTTGTCCTTGTTCATCTCCTCTAACAGCTTTTCAGACCCAAATAGAAGGAGGTGCTCAGTTTTGCAATGGAATCCTGATATGTCAACACAACTAATTGTTGCCTCTGATGATGATAGCTCTCCTTCTCTCAGGGTATGATTATTATTAGTCTAAATTTTTATTGTCATAATTTGTCATGAGTTGAAGAATTGTTGTTAGAAATTTTAAAGAGCAAGCCCATTTCTGAAATTCTGGAAGCTCTAATTGTTATGTTAAAACTTAAATGTGGAATGCTATTTCCACAATGAGATTGAAATTGCAAGAGCAACTTTCTGAATTCTGTTCCTTGTTTGCATGAGGGTCACTTTGCTTGTTTTTATTTTTCATAGCATGAGGTGTTTTGTAATAAAGTTCCTTTGAAGGAGATCTCTTATTTTTTTGTCAAGCTTTTGCCTAATTCTATCTTTTGAGACCAAGAAAGACAATAATTGGTAGACAAGCTATCAATTAGGGTTTAAATAACTCATCAGAATAGAAGAAAGCACTTGTCATTCCATCACTTCATAGTTTCATTATGTGGTTGTTATTAGTGATGCAAAAGATTTGCTGCCTGTAGTCATTTCTTGTTTACCTTTTCCATTTTACTTTTGACAGGTGTGGGATGTGAGGAAAACAATATCACCTTTGAAAGAGTTTGTTGGACACACAAAAGGTTTAATTTAGCTCTCCTCTTGAAGATTTCCAATCTGTTCATAATTTCCTATGAATGCTTGCAACTTTATACTTGTGTACTATATATATATATTTTTTTTTGCTTTTGTTTCTGGATACCAGGTGTAATTGCCATGTCTTGGTGTCCCTATGATAGCTCATTTTTGCTTACCTGTGCTAAGGATAACAGAACTATTTGTTGGGACACTCATAGTGGAGAGGTAAAGCATCGTGTTTCATTCTTAATTCCTGTACAGATCTACATGGAACTGCATCCCACCTTAATAAAATAACTTTTGTTGTGTCTATTTACTTCATTGTGATACAGATAGCAAGTGAACTTCCAGCTAGCACAAACTGGAACTTCGATGTTCACTGGTACCCGAAGATTCCAGGGGTCATTTCAGCTTCCTCTTTTGACGTTAAGATTGGAATATACAACATAGAGGTACTGTATTTTTGTTGTTATTTAAATTTAACAGTCATTTTTGACTCAGAAAGATGATGGATTTTCATGACATCATATTAAATAATCCCATTTTCCAGGCTTGTGGCCGCTATTCAGGTGGAGAGGGATCCTTTGGTACTGTTCCAGGTATTCTGAAAGTACCTATTCAACATATTTCTCTTTCAATTAGTTTCAACTAGTTTCATTGGCTATATTCATTTTTTTTAATTGTTTCCAGCTCGCACGAGGGCCCCAAAATGGCTGAAATGTCCAACTGGTGCCTCCTTTGGTTTTGGGGGGAAGTTCGTCTCTTTTCGTGCTAATCCAGTTGTGCCAAATGCCCCAAATACTAATTCTGAGGTACTTCAATGCTCGTCGTTCTTCCGTAACATAGTTATCTTTTTTTCTGCCATTTAATGTCTGTTTTTTCTTTAGGTTTTTGTGCATGAATTAGTTACTGAGCATACTCTGGTTAGCCGATCAACTGAATTTGAATCTGCGATAAAAAATGGGGAAAAAGCGTCACTCCGAGCATTGTGTGAGAAGAAATCTGAGGAGTCCAAGTATGTCTTCACCTTTTAAAAATCATTAATGGCTTCTTGCAGGTGTTTCCTGCTTTCTGTTTGCTGTAATGTACTCCAACAGCTGTTCTATAAAATATTATAATATAAATGGTCTTGTTGTTTCTTTTAGAAGTGATCATTTATCTCATTCCAGATATTGTTACCATCTTCCCCTGTACTGAGCAGAGACCAAACACTTTGATTGATAAAATCATCTCTACCAATGAAATACGGGCCAATAGGTTATGCCCAATTTTGTTGTGTTGCTTTTCTTGGTTTAATTTCATTTAATTGAGTTTTTGAACTGCAACCATGTTTTCTTCATACAATTGTTACAAAAGCCATCTGGTTTGGTGCTGTAATTTGGTTCTAGTTTTGGTCATTACTGATACCATCAAGAGGATTATATTTTTTGTCTGCTCAATTAATTTCAGTTTATTCACTATATATTGAATAGATCTGAAGAAGAGAAAGAAACCTGGAGCTTTTTGAAAGTGATGTTTGATGAAGAGGGTGCTGCAAGGACAAAACTGCTGGATCATCTTGGCTTCAGTGTACCAGAAAGCCAGACTGTTGACTCCATTAATGACCTTGTGAAGAACCTTGAAGACTCCCTCAGTTTTGACAACAACAGCAGCACGTTTCCTGAGGCAAGGGATTCTCAATTCCTGGTTGACAATGGAGATGAGTTCTTCAACAATCCCCAGACTACCTCTGAGGATACATTGGTCTCTGAAGAGAGTGGCTCCAGCAATGAAACTGAACAGGTAAAGAAGGATGAAGAGCAGAAGATTCCAGAAGTTCCTTCTGATCCTTCTGTTGATGAGAGCATTCAGCGTGCCTTGGTGGTGGGTGACTATAAAGCAGCTGTTGCACAGTGTGCGGCAGCTAATAGGATGGCAGATGCTTTGGTTATTGCTCATGTTGGAGGTCCATCTCTTTGGGAGAGCACCCGCAACTTGTATCTCAAGAACAGTGTTTCCTCTTATCTGAAGGTACTAAGCTGTGTTTTATTTTATTTAATAAATCAGTTTCTGATTGATTCTGGCAGATAATCTGAAGGATGGCAGATGCCATGAACTTGACAATACATAATTTTAATGTAAAATTGAATCAAGTCTGGCTATTACTGATGCCTCAATGATGCTTTTTGCCTAGTGATTCTAGAATAGCATGTGTGAAAATGGAGTGGACAAGATAAAAGTAAAACAATATTTTTTTCTTGTCTCATTAAACAGATATGGATACAACGGATATTGAATGATGTTTAATTTCAAAATAAAGTATGCATTGATACTTGAATGGAGATATGATTGGAAAATACAAATTACGAGTTACTTGAATTAATCAACTGATTTGAATAACAAAGTAAAGATATAATGGAGAAGCATTTTTAAATTAAAACCATTTAACTTTTGAACTAAAAATAAAACATTTAAAACCATTTAACTTTTGAACTAAGATACCAGCATGCATGAACTATATTACTTGCATGATAAATAAAAAACTCAAAACTGATTGAAATATTACTCTTGCAATGTAAACAAAGGAAAATTAGAAGGGTTTTAGATTGGTTCATGGAAATCCAGATATCCATATCGGTAACCAAGGGATTATAATTATTCGTATTGGTATCTGTATCTGTATCTCTGCAGGTATTGCTACTAATTTTATACGTTGGATGTTTTACATCCACTTCATTTTCAGTTTGCTACTACAAAATTCTACTACATTTGTATTACACTTAATTAGAAGATGATTTTTTTTGTTTCGATATACTTCAAAACCCAGATTGTTTCTGCTATGGCCGGTAATGATCTCATGAGCTTTGTCAACACCTGGCCACTGAATTCTTGGAAAGAAACATTGGCTCTTCTCTGCACTGTAAGCTTGCTACTACCAATTTGGGTATATAAGAATATATTAGGCTTCGAAAGAGCGTAGTTGAGGGTAAATTTGTCTATGTTTGGATTGCAGTTTGCAAACAAAGATGAATGGGCCGTCCTGTGCGACACACTTGCTTCTAGACTTCTAGCTGCTGGGAACACTCTTGCTGCAACTCTCTGCTACATTGTTGCTGGCAATATCGACAAAACTGTTGAAATTTGGTCCCTTAACTTGAAATCAGAAGATGAAGGCAAAACTTATGTTGACCTTCTTCAGGTAATTTCTCTTGGCAACAAAATGCTCACTATAACAATTTTAGTGTGATTTGATTTATTTATCGTCATAGTTATTCTTTTCTTGCTGGGCAGGATTTGATGGAGAAGACAATCACTTTGGCCCTTGCGACCGGGCAAAAGAGGTTTAGCGCTTCGTTGTCTAAGCTTGTGGAGAACTATGCTGAACTCTTGGCCAGCCAGGGTCTCCTTTCTACTGCGATGGAGTACCTCAAGCTGTTAGGATCTGATGGTTCTTCTCAGGAGCTGACCATCTTGAGAGAGAGAATTGCATTTTCTGCCGAAAGTGGTAAGAACTTTCAAGCTCAGAAATATTTGTTTCTTCATGGATGCTACTATTTGTTACCACTTGCAGGATGTACTGCTTGTTTATCAATAGTTACTTTTTGGGGGTTTGAAACTGAAAATGAGAAGAATATTAGACCTACATGTTTACCTGGCTAGCAGCCATTTAAGAAGATGTAGGGGGACCTTGAGGCAAATTTTTTATTATAGTTATTTAGACAGATGGGTTGTGATAAAATTCACTTTGGCTAGTTTTTGTTGGGCCAGGAATTAGTGATGTTGTGATATAGTAAAATATACTTGAATTATTCGAATGAGACATTTAACTTAGTTGACTTTTTAAATTTGCAGCTGCAGCCGATGGTGTCACTTCTGAGCAACATACTGCCTCTTACTATGGTGCAGATCAATTGAGTCATAGCAGCATTGATTATCAGGTTTTGCTTTTGTCGTAATGCTTGTGTCCAGACTTCAGTCTTTTATTTTTAATTTGTTTTTTTCTGATGTTCAGTGCTCCATCCTCTCGTGTGTGATATCTTTTATGTGCTTTCTGGCCTTTAATATAGTTTGAGCAGGTCATTCTAGAATGCTCACAACTTGACATTAAGCCATAAACTGTCGAAGCGATGGATATTGTTAGAATATACTGTGCCAAAATTTCTGTTACTTGTGTTTCTGATCATTGTTAGAATTTTTGTACTCTTAAGTTGATAGTTATATATATTTTTTTCTTGTGTATGATAAATTGCAGACTCAGCAGCCGAGGAGCATTAGTGACCAATATGGTGAAGGCTATCAGCAGCAACCATTTAATCCAACTTATGGCAGCTATGCACCGGTGCAACAGAAGCCTGTACAGTTCCAAGACTATACTTCTACTAACTCGGTACCTCAATTCCAGAGCAATTCAGTACCATCATTTCAGCCAGCCAGTGCCCCTCAGATGTTTGTTCCATCACCGGCACAACATGCACCTCCTCCACAGGCATCTTTTTCATTTAAGACTTTGATGATTTTGTAGTCATCCACTATCTGTATGTCTTGTATAATTGCTTTCTTATTGTTTACTTTTTCCATTCTCTTGCAGCCAAGTTTCGTCCAACAGCCGGCAACTCAGCCAACTGCGACATCTTTTGTTCCATCAAATAAAGCTGTTCTTAAAAATGCTGAACAGTATCAACAACCAACAACTCTTGGTTCTCAGCTCTATCCAGTAAGTATAATTTTATTGTTTTGAATATTTTTCTTCAAGATGTGTTTTTTTTGGGTTTATTCTGGTCTTTTATCTGCATTGATGCATTTATGAAACATAAGCTGGTTGGTTACAGTATGCATTAGTCTACTGTATCTGACAAAGAATATCCTCCTTTTTAGGTTGTTTTTTTCCATGGGGTTTTTTGTGTACTGTTCTGGCTAATACGGTTACCAATCACACTGTGCAAACTTAAAATCATTATGGAGGCCAAATTGGATTTAATTTGAGGGCCTAACTGGGATAAGTTGGGTAAAAATGTAATCCCAGTTAGGTAAATTGTGCATGGTTAAATGAGGAATAGGCTTTATACCAATAATTGGTCTAATTGGTTTCAACTTGCTCTGTTCCATATTGGGCAAACTCAAATTCCATTTGCAGTTTGTTATCTCAATTACTTTCATGGCATTTGCAGGGACTTGCAAACCCCACATTTCAAGCACCAGTACCACCTGGTGCTGCTGCACCACGCAGCTCAGCCCCACCGATGACTGGTTCCATTCCAGGCCACAAGTTCCCACAAGCTGCTGCAACCAACCCGAGTTCTGGGTTTATGCCCATGGCTAATCAAGGCTTTATACCAAGGGCTGGTATGGGCCCCATGAGCACTACTCAGCCATCCAGCCCGACTCAGGCACCTGCACAGCAGCTGCCAGCAGCTGCCCCTGCAGCTCCTCCACCTACCGTTCCGACAGCTGATACATCAAAAGTTTCAGGTAATGTTCAGTTGGTTTATACAGTTAACTGAGTGTTGGTTGGTTTTCTATGGTATAATTGAGAATCCCATTATTGGATTGCTTTACCATAGTTGTATACCAAGAGCACAACAAAATTTTGTATGGAATCTGTTTCGCACTTGTACCGGCACCGCATGGCATAACCTTACCAGCTGCTTTTTTAAGTGCTTTCTGCAGAAATTAAATAGACTCGAATTATTTGTGAGCTTCAATTATGCAACATACTTAGCTATACTGAAAACCTACTCTTTTCCCATTGTTATTGTTGTATACCAAGCTCTGTAAAGCTCTTTTGATTAGGCAGTAAAGAAACTCGAAAAGTACACATGGAGTTCACCTGTTCCATAGTACATTTTATTATAAGTAAATATGAGGAGTCAAATGCATTTGTTTTATATATATTGTCTTGCAGCTGAACTGAGGCCTGTTATATTGACCCTGACACGGCTTTTTGACGAGACATCGAGAGCTCTAGGGGGGCCACAAGCAAACCCAGCCAAGAAGAGGGAGATAGATGACAACTCAAAGAAAATCGGGGCCTTGTTTGTGAAGTTGAATGGTGGGGATATTTCTCCGAGTGTCGCATCTAAGTTGGTCCAATTGTGTTTGGCACTGGATAGTGGTGATTTCGCCTCCGCCTTACAACTCCAGGTAACATGTACTTCTGATACTTGAGACATGGCTATAAAAATAGAAGAGAATAGAATCTTCTTGTGGCAACCTATTTACCTGCCATGCAAAATGCAGTTAGTTTTCTTGAAATAAAAATATCCAGGAGGCAGGACAATTCTCCAAGGTCCCTGGCAAAACCCCAATTAAATACAGTAAACAATTAATAAAAATGTACTCATTTTGACTCATTTGGTACTTTATTAGGTTTCATTGACAACCAGCGACTGGGATGAGTGCAACTTCTGGCTTGTGGCACTAAAGCGCATGATTAAAGCAAGGTCCAGCTTACGGCTATAAGACCCAGGACTCCCATTTGTGCTTGTGACAAGATAGTCTATATATACAACATTGCTATCACCTTGTTAATTTTTCCCCTGGGTATCTTCAGTTACCTCTCTTGGCCTCTCTCCAGGTTATGTTTTCCAGTAGAAATGCTTCCGTAATGTCTTAGCATAGAATAATGTAGAACCTTTTGTTTTTTTTAAATCGTCTGAGTCTTGTTGAACAGAAATTAGGCTTGCCTTGTTTGTTTCGTTTTTTTTTTTCCTTTCAATGGAGGTCGACCATTTTTTTCGTGTTTCATCACTGTCTTGCTTATATGTCGGACTGGCTTTCTTTTGCTCAGATTATTGGAATAGAAATAGCAACTTAAATTGCATAGTGTTATTTTTAATAGGACCAGTTTGCTGATATTTCTTCATGAATGTTCGTCTGGTCAATGGTTTTTTGTTCTTTTTTGTGAGCAATGGGATTTTATTGTACGATTACAAAAGGAGCTGTTTGAAAGGATATTATACTTGGTAAACAGTTAATTTTGTTTTATTGTTTTATACAACATGTGAATATTTAGAAGGGTGCGATCCTAGTTTGATCATTTGAACAATCAACAAATATAGTTTATAGTTTTGAACTCTGACTAGTAAAATATAATCACTCCCGGGGATCTGTCACAGAGGAGGAAAGCCATAATAGAGTGCTCAGGGCAAGCTGACACTACTACAGGTTATGAAAGATCTGTAGGACTGATCGGGCCAAGCCCCTCTGAAACCGGGGAAAGCTGCCCGTTAAATCAATAAGTAAACTACCACATATCATATATAATCCAATTTGATGAAATTCTCCTTCTTTTGTCTTCGGGAACCCATGCTATAATGAGGAGCAGTCGATGGACTTGGCCTAAGTAAGCTTCCTGCGGTATTCCCAAAGATATTAATCCCAATGGGAGCGAGAAAGTGGTAGAAGGATGAGGTCTGAAACCGAGAGGGGAGAGCACCGCTGGGAAGAGTGATGACTCATGGGTTTGGGGCGCGATAGCCACAGCTGAAAGAAAGGGCCTGGCGTCTTCATTCATGGGTAAAGTCTCACGAAGATGAGTAGGAAGGATTGGATGCTAATGCTAATACCAGAACCATAGAGCTTTTTCTTTGCATTTGCTTTGGCATGAGTCCTGCTAACTGCACATTCCATTCTGAAAGAGCGGAACTTAGAAAAAAGTAGAAATGCGATGAAAGGATACTGCTTGGACTAAGATGAAACTTACCGAGGAAGGCTAGTTAGAAGGACCAACGACTACTTACTTTTACAAAACCAGTGAGAACTGAGGGCGAACCCCAATTCTCGATTCGCGGACTCGTCCTGACTTTAGGGAAGGGAATGAAGGAAGTTATTCCCTAATTTCCCAAAATAGTAGTTACCAAGTAAGAAGGTTCAAAGCAAGGAAGGAATAATTGATTGTAAGAAAACTAGGTTTAAGGAAAGAATTGGACTTAGTTAAGGAAAGACGATACGATCTTAGGCTCGTCACCTCATATTTGATGATTTAGTAGGATCCACTTTGCTGAATGAAGTGGATGAAGGAGTGAAGCTAGGTCAGTCAAAAGATAAGATCTCTCTTGGGTGATACTTTGAAATAAAGCAAGGCTATGGGATTTAATCTCATCAACGCAAGAAGAGATGAGGGTGCCTCATTTGTTGGCGAGGCTCCGATCCACTCATTTCTTCCTCATGGAAAGTATATTTACCCCTGGTAGCTACGGTGGTAGCTACAGAGGTAGTAGTATATCCGCACCCTTCTACCAAACCAAGCTCCACCAACAAGGTTTGTTATTCGGTCACCAACTAATTGTAGTTTAAATTCCCGCCAAGCAACTAGGGTTTCCCCTCTCCTAGCTTAATGATGTTAACTTTATTAATCACGTTAAATCCATTAAATCCCCAAGAAACCTATTAAAACTAGATACTGTGTGGGCTGTCCATACATGACAAATGATTGATTTTTTAAAAGTTTCATTGTTCAGCAAATAATATGATTTTCTTTTAAAAAAAATATTAAATGATAGTTCTTTTTTTTTAAATGAAAGGTGGAGGTTTAGCCTATCAACTTTCTTCAAACTCGAGTTTATATTACAACGGATTTTCTCATTTTGTGGATTTCGAATTCATGACCTTTCACGTGGGAGCCATGTGCTTTTGTCACTAAACTAAAGGCTGGTTCTTATTAAATGATAGTTAAATTGTATGAAAATTAAAATACAATTAATTTATGAGGAAAATGATGTCTATAATTCTTTTTTATTTTTAAACCCTTTTAACATGTTTTAAGAAAAAGTTATAAAGATTGTTAAAATAAAATGTTGTCAAAAGCTTTACCGTATTTGAAAATGCATTTACGGAGGTACGTTATTTATCGTAGCTTGGAATGTTGCTTGGACTATGGACAATAGCATGACGAAGTCGACAAAACTGAAAGTGAGAATTATTTGGAAAATTTTATAAAATACTCTTTCTATTCAAATCAACAAACAAAATACCCCTCTAAAACTATTAACAAAATGTCCTACCCTCTCTTCCCCTCCCTTCTCACTTCTCCCCGTTTACTCCACTTTATTTTTTTGGCTTACAAAAAAGAATACTTTTTTTTGGCTTATAAAAAAGGATACCCAGTCTTTAGTTGTTCTGCAATTTAACTTTCGCATTTTACTTGGTGTATTTGGTGAAATTTGCTAGAGGCTCATCCACTTGACATACTTGTTATTTTTCAAAAACAAAGGTTGACATTATATAATTATACCTCATAGCATTATTATGCAAAAATGGTGATCATGGATAATAAATAGGGTAATTATAACATCCCGTCTAATATTCTCCCATTTCATCCTCTATCTAACTGGATTACCATTCTAACTATAATTACCGGTTCTAACTACCTGGTGGTCCCTACAAACTAATTAGTGGATCCTGTCTACCTTCAGTACGTACCATTTTTGAATTTTCAACTTTCCTTCTTCTCCGTGTTGTTTCCGTATAATGCGATTCTGAGGAGATTATGAGACGATTCTGAGGCGATTCTCTCCGTCGGTCTCATATCTCAACTCAGGCGATCTTAGATCTCAACTCTGGCGATTTCTTCTCTCATCTCAACTCTCTGCTCAGGCGATTTATCATCTCTGTAATCATCTTTGATCATCTGATCATCGTTTCGCGATCAGGCGATCTGAAATTTTGTCACGTAACTCATTCATGTGATCTCAATTGATTCTCATCTCTCTCTCAGGTCATCATCTCTGATCATCGTTTTGTAGTTCTTATGTGATTTAGTTGAAAAAAATCTAAGATTGTTTTTTTAGTTGATTTTCAATCGTTTTTTTTTATTTTGTTTACCTTTTTATGTTGATTTTCGTACGAATGTGATGATCTAATGTACTTCAAAAATAGATGTGTATACTTTGTTAATTTCACAGTTTTTTAGTTCAAATTTTGCTGAAATGAATACTTGAGTATCTAGTAGTTAGAATATGATAGTTCTGGTATGAATACTTAATATTTATGTTATTCTTTTTTTTTATTAATGTAATTGAATAGATGATATGAATGTGAGAATATGATATGGTATGAATACTTTATGTATATGATACGTATACTTTGTTGATACGATATTCGCACTTGATCCGATATTCACAATTATGTAATATATAGCTATATTTATTTGATTTTGAGGTTTACATTGTTGTTTTGACAGATATCAATATTTCATTACTCTTGTTGAATACCTGATTCGTTAGGCACAATATCAACTTCTGTCAGGTAACATTTTCTTTTGTTATAATGCGTACATGTTTGATTGTTGAGGTGTGAATACCTTATGTATTTAGGGATGAATACATGATGTGATAGAGAAACTGCGATTTTCTTTTGTTATATTGTTTACATATTTGATTGTTGAGGTGTGAATACTTTATGTATTTGGGATAAATACCTGATGTGATAGACTAACTGAGAATTTTTTTTGTTATTGTGTACATGTCTGATTTGTGCAATGTAAATAGTTGATCCTTTTGTTATGAATACTTTGTATTGTATGCATAAGATATTGTTGTCATAATATGAAAGGTATACTTGATACTGTACATATGAAAGGTATGAATATTTTATATCGGTATTACAACCTGTTTCAGTATATATTGATGTTTCAGTTTTTTATTGACATATAAGTACTTGATATATATTGTATGTATGTGTTATATCATTATTATTGTTTAATGTTTCAGGATAAGTTTTGATCTGAATAAAATTTGCGGAGATGAATTGTGAATGCAAAATAAAAATGCAGAAGTTGATGAGGTTAATCTTTATCAACATTTTGAAGAGGTTTATCATGCAAACTAGACCTGCTAATGAGCCGGATCAAACCCAAAACTCGGCCCAGCTCTTCAATCTTTCATTAAAAGTCCAACTCAGCTCAGCTCAACTTTGAAGGGTAAAGCTCGACTCGGCTCGGTCCATTGGATTCTCTAGGCTCGGTCCGAACTCGGCTCAAACCCAATTGATTGTAGCAAAAGCGTGTATATTTGACTATTTCAAAGACCCGAACTATCATTATTAAGATAAAATAAACAAGTTATCTTCCATTACAATTATTCCCGGTATATATATATATATATATATATATATATATATATGAGGAGGGCTCAAATGCCCCAATGCTTCATGCCCCATTCGTGCCCCAACATCTATATCTTCAAATGCAAAGTTCAAACAGATGATCCGAACCGCTCAACATGATATCCATGTTAAAATATGATTGGAGACCAAATTTTATATTTTTTGGAATTTTTTTACTATTTTTTAAGATAGGTACAAAATCAGAAAATTCTGGACCATCTAAAAACAATGATTTTGTACCTATCTTAAAAAATAGTAAAAAAATTTCAAAAAATATAAAATTTGGTCTCCTTTTTTTATATACTTTATAACACAGATGTTAGAACCTTAGTAGGTATGAATACTTGTCATATTATAGATAAATATTTGATTTAGAAATCTGAGAATTACGCTGACAGTTATGCATCCTTTTGCGGTCCCCCACTTAATTACTGGTTTCCCAGGTAGTTAACGCCCGGTGGACGTGTTTTCTTTTGTTTTTAGCGATGGCGATTGTGGTACCCTACTTAATTAGCGGTAGTTAATATTTGGGGACGCGTTTTCTTTTGTTTTTAGCAGATAGCGGTTGTGGTCCCCTACTTAATTAGCGGGGTACGAAATGAGAGATTATTAATTACAAGGCATAGCTAGACGCTCCCTAATAATTATCCAGCGAGAAAGAATATGAATTCATTACAAATTATCCTGTCGTTCCGTACGGATCCGCATCTCTAATCTCACAAGACAATTTTTTAATTCTTGTCTTATAAACATATGGATAATTAGAATGAGAAAATTATTTCTATAATATTAAATCAATTTTGGGCATGCATAATTAGCATCAATTATTTGAAAGAGATGGGCTTATGGGCTTTAGTATGGCACTTTTTTTAAGTTCAAAAGTTTGTACTCTCATATCTGAAGAGTTATGGATAAGGCTAATCACTGGGCTACACGATCTCTCTCTCCTTATTTTTCTTCTTTATTATTTTCTACACAAATAGGACCGATTTTTTTAATACCCTCAAAAAATAAAAAAAATAACAAAGATATCCTCAGTTTTGAAAATTTTCAAAAAATGCCCTGACCGCCCCCATTGTGATGTATAGAATGAATGTTTTACATATACACACTAATAGTAATTTGATCTCACTGTTTCTATGATTTGTTTTTCTTTGTTTCTCTCTTTTTGGTTACTCTTATTTTTTTATTTTCTAAATAGAGTATATGACAAATAAAATATATATGTGTGAAACTAGAGCTGAACCTTAGATATTGTATATAATCCATGTACCAAGAAAATATACTATTGTTCTCTTTTCATAAAATATTGATATTTTTTTTTTAAGCCATTTTTTGTCATCTTTCATAAATTATAAAAATTAATTAAAAAAATTTTAAAATATTAAAAATTGAGGGCAAATCCAGCAATTTTTTTCAAGGGTATTTTAAAAATCGGAAAATAGGGCAGAAGCTGTCAGGCCCGGGCTATAATTTGTGGTTTGGATAGCCGTAGAGGCTTTTGACCAAGTCAAACCGAAAGCAGTAGAAGAAGGAAACGTAGGGAACGATGGGAGAAGGAGAACAGCTTGGGTCTGAAGCCCATCAGACTCAAATTTTGGTCCAATGGGTTCAGGGACTGTCTGATTCACTTTAAGATGCGTGCATGAATTTTAAAGCAGATGTAAAATTTGTGGACACGAATTTTAAAGCAGATCGGACAGTCATCAAACCCATCGAAATCACTTTGAGTCCGATGGGCATCGGACCCAAATTGGTTCCTGGGAGAAGAGGATCATCACCAAGTGATGTGAGTCGAGCCGTCAGATTAACAAAGACCGTTGACGGTGTCAAGCCTTTTAACAAATTAAATAGTGTGACTGAATATCTTGGCCCGGTATTTTACCGTTAACCAAACCACGGTGGTTAACTAACCGTTTGAATCACTGAACCTGGGGTCTGCATGTCGTCAGATTGGAGAGGCCGGTTCAGTCCATAAAGGACTTGGAAGGAAATTAAGGAGAAGGACAGTTTGTTGATTAAACCGAAAATCTATGCAGATTTTGGTAACGATTAAGAGCTGCCACTGCTAGCTCTTGAAATTCATTTGTTATATATGTTTGTTTTTTGACATTTAATTTCATGTCATAAATCGATGCTGATCATGTGGTTCCACTTTCAAATATGAAACATGCTTGCTTCTCCAAACCAGTCTAGTGAACTCGTTCAGGAAGGACATTACGAAAACAATTGATTCAACTTTACATTGGCGCAGGTGGCAGGTCCTATGTTGCGTTGCCATACAAATCCTTTTTGTGGTAAGTGGAGAATGGATGCCTACCAGCTCTTACTTTGTTTTGAAACCCAAAAAGAAAAGACAAACAAGAAAAAGAAAAGGCGGAGAAGGGGACCCACATATCACACAGGGCTTTCATAGAGGGATCCGACTTTGCTGCTTTTCTCTAAGAAAAGCAGAGTTCTGTTTTTCAGATTCCAACCATTTAAAAATTTTCATTCGCGTATTTCGATAAAGAACTTTTTCATGCACAAATCTCAATAAATTTGAATAGTTGGGATCTGAAAAGCAGGACTCTACTTTTCTTAGAGAAAAGCAGCAGAGTCCGATCCTCATAGAGGTGTGAATCGGGATATCAAAAGAAATATCCAATCAGCTGAAATCAATTGCTCATATCAAAATCCCTTCTAGTCGTGTGATCAAAATCGAAGGATTAATGCTTCTTCTCACATTGAACGGATCAGATCATATGCAGCTACACGTAGGGATGGATTTAGGATTTTCACCGGAGAGGGGGTTAAAAAAAATAGCAAATCAGGTTCAAACTCATCAGCAGCTAATGAAGTATTAGATAAAAAAATAATGCTCTAACTCATAATTTTCAATGATCTGACTTATAATTTTCAATGCTCTAACTTATAATTTTCAATATTCTGATTTCTAATTTTCAATGCTCTAACTTCTGATCATACTTACCAATTAGTATTCAAGAAATTTATTCTAATTTTAACTATACATTAACCATAATTACAACTAAAAAAACCTTGACTCTATTTGAATCCGCCCGACTACATGTTGTATATCATTATCAATTAGATTGTGCTTGTGTTAGTAGCTATGTCAATATCAAATATAATACATCTTGCTTTATACAAATTAAGCTTTTGATTATTTTGGTTAAAATAATGTTAGTAGCTATGTCAATATCACTAGGTTACAAGTGTCCCACAAAATTAAAGTATACGTTGAAGGCTCATTAGACATTAGGTAATTGGAAAGTAGATCAGATTGCACATCAAAATGTCGCAAGGGTGGGTAATAAAGAGAAAGTCATTATAATTAATTGCATTTAATATTGGTCTTCGATTATTCGATGTTATCTGATCATAACAACTGGAGTCTGTCCCCAATTAATTAAGTGCTCATGAAAAACCAACATTAATCACCATTAATTCATCCTAAACAAGCCTCCCACTTTCCATGAAAAGGTGTGTGATTCTTGGATAAGGACCCCTAATTTGACGAAATTAATAGTAAAAAATCAAAGTATATATTGGATTAATATATATATATATATATAGAGAGAGAGAGATGGGCTATTGTGCTTTGCAAAGTAAAATCCCCGTTTACTTCGGGTCATAATTTGCATTTTGAAAATTCAAACAACCGATTCGAACCGTTCAACGTGTTCTAAATATTGAAAGTGCTTGCAGACTAAATTTTACATATTTTTGGAATTTTTTTACTATTTATTAAGTCACTTTGAAAATCGCTGATCCACTATGAATAGTAAAAAACAATAAAATTTTCTGGACCACCGGATCAGCGATTTTCAAAGTGAAAATTCCAAAAAATGTAAAATTTAGTCACCAAGCACATTTCAATATTTGAACATGTTGAACGGTTCGGATCGGTTGTTTGGATTTTCAAAATGAAAAATATGACCTGAAGTAAACGGAGGGGTTTACTTTGCAAAGCACAATAGCTCATCTATATATATATATATATATATATATATATATATATATATATATATATATAGAGAGAGAGAGAGAGAGAGAGAGTGGCTAATATCAAAACGTTTGCACCAAGCCTTCTCGTGCAACCAAGTCGTTTTCGGATTTTCAAAGTCCAAACGGTCGATCCGAGCCGTTAGATGTGATCTCTATATTAAAATCTGCTTGGAGACCAAATTTTATATTTTTTGAAATTTTTTTACTATTTATTAAGCCACTTTGAAAATTGCTGATCACATGGTCCAGAATTTAGTTGCACTGTTTTTACTGTTCACCCGGATCAGCAATTTTCAAAGTGGCTTAATAAATAGTAAAAAAATTCCAAAAAATGTAAAATTTGGTCTCCAAGCAGATTTTAATATAGATTGAACATCTAACGGGTCGGGTCGACCGTTTGGACTTTGAAAATCCGAAAACAACTTGGTTGCACGAGAGGCTTGGTGCAAACGTTTTGATATTAGCCACTCTCTCTATATATATATATATAATTGCATTAATAATCTCAACATCAAGCTGCAGGGACCAGATAGGAAATGAAAGTTGGTCTAGTCCAGGCCGGTTGGGTTTATTTATTTATGTCCAAGTGGAATTAATGTGATCAACACAACTGTTTGGGTACTGTCTGGTTAAATCAAATGCCAAAAGAACCAGCTGCTAGCTGGGTTCTCTCTGCATGTTGACCGGTTGAGTCAGTGTACATGCCACGTCACTTTCAATTGAGAAAGTTGATGTGGATAGACTTCAACGTAATCAACAAGAAAAGGGGTATGAATTTATGATTGATGAGTAGAAACCCAACTAATTAAATTTTTATTTGGACATTTTGGGGATGTGTCCAGATGAGTATGGTACAATAATCTTATCATCTTCCTTTTCCTTTTTTTCATGTCCTTTCATAATATTGAAAATGTCCAAAGACAGAGAGATATCCTGACCTAACCTCAACCAAAATTTGTTTATCATGATATAGACCAAGTTTTAAGGTACTTGGATTTTCTAGGTTGAGTTAGAAATTTCTTGAAATTGGATTTGTGATATAGATATTAATTTTTTTTTTGTAAATAAAAAAGTTTTTGCAGAAACTACGAAGTCGTGAGATGAACTTGAACTCTTAACCTTTGAGTAATCAGGAGTCTCATGATTTTTCCTAATCAACTGCACTACCGCCTCATTTTCTAGAACTTTTTTTTTTTTAAGTCAGGATATATACTTCAGAGAGCTAGAAGGAAAATGCACAAAATAACTATGTTTGTGTGTAAAATCAATAAAACACAAAACAATTCAGAAAAATAAAAATTGAACTTGGGTTCCATTTTTATATTCCAAATTGAACTTGGGTTCCATTTTTTAGTCGATTTTATTCCAACTTTCAAAACAAAAATTTTCTTACTAACAAAAAATAATGAATTGTTTTTTTTTTCTTATTTTCTAAATAAAGATGAAGACAAATTTCTCAACTTTAAATATTTACATAAAATCTTGTAACTGAATTTCAAACATGCAACTTTCTACACACAAAAATAGTATCCTAGTCAAATCAAATATTGGCTCCCTAAATTCATCTTAGTTTATGTTTTAGTTATATATTTTAGATGATTTCGGTTGATGACATTCGTATATAACTAGATAATTTTAACTTGTATTCAAATTTCAATACATCTAAATCGTTTGGTTCTTCTAATTTATATGGTTAGATAGTCCTTGTAACTTTCCTATAAAGCATATTGTATGATTGTATCATTTCTCAAACTTGCTTTTAACCAGATTTTGCCTTTTCTTTTCTCAATTTTAATTCAGCACAATGGCGCCATATTTTGACAACATCATCTTGCTTAACATGCAAGAAATTTGCTGTCATTGGCCACACATAGCATAACACTTACAACAAGGTTGACATTTGAACTGATACTTATCCGAAAACAAATAATGAAAAATATAGCTAGATTAAAAAAAACCTTTCACGTGCAAAATAATCAACAAAAGATAGCTGGTATCGATCGTTCAGCTCAAACATGCAAGGGAGTATGTGATGCATTTTAGACAGCTGTGGCATGCTGCCAGCACTGCCATGCAATTAATATATATATATATATATATAAGATTTTTTTTTTTCCACAACATGAGCGGTTGTACTATTGGCACGAGACCAAAGTCACGGGATGTTAGTCACGGCACGGCACAGCACGTTTTTTCTACTCTATTCTCACACATTAATTCTAGCACTTTTTAAATGTTTTTTAGAATTAAACCTTCGTCTCTTCGAAGAGAAACAAGAGTTCATGCCACTGCGATAAACCTACGTACTGCTCCCATTAAAATTGTGATTAACCTTCAACTTTCATGAAACTCCATAGCGCTGGAGAGGATCCGAGATCCCAGAATATCTTCTTCGTGATTTGCCAGATTGATTAATTGTAGCATTAAAATATAAAAAAATCAGGATGAATACCACCACTACAAGCTAATCCAAGTTCAAATTGAATAAGCAAGCTTATAAATATATAGAATCTACTGCCTAGCAGGAATATTCTTCGCCCTTAATTAAGCTCTGCAAAAAAAATTAAGATAGATTTTATAAAACACATATTGTTTTTATAATGTAGTAAACTTGGGGCACAAATAAAGTTCTTTCATAACATTAAAATTAAATGTTTACATCGAAAAACAATATGATTAGTCCCATGATAATTAGTGCAAATAATTACAAAAAGAATTGTATTAATTGCTTTAGAAAATTACATTACATTTTAACTATATCAAACGCATTTTTTTTTAAATGAGGAAAGAGAAAAATGATCAGAAATAATGATATTGTATTCATTCATTTAATAACATGATGTTTATAATTATGCCAAAATTGATTTGTAAAATATTTCATGTTGTTTTTGTTCAATTTGCCGTTTATAATTTTTATTATTTCAAAAAACAAGAAAAAATATTATAGTTTTTTTTTTCTATTTTATAAAATAATGTACATGTTACACTTAAAGTAGTGCTTTTTATTAATTTTCTATTTATTTGGCTAAGATACTAAGTAATCATAAATTATTATTTCATTAAAATTACTTGTTATCTGTCTATTGGTAATGTTCACCTTAACAGGTAATTTCTTTATGAATATGGATATAAATAGACAATTAATCTCAACAGATAAATTCTTTATGATTTGACCCATAACGTACCGTTGACACTTAACAGTTAATTAAATTAAACCGGAATGTTTTGGTAATATGCCGTACTCTATCTTTGTTTTGCATTAGTTAATTACTTTGAAGCAAAGTATGGTGGATAACTTGCTTCTACGCTATTAGTCTATTAGTAGGGGTACGAATGGAAAATCGCCTATCAGGAACGGCTGTTTATAAACGACCGTTCCTGATAGTGGTTTATTAGGAACGGTTGTTTATAAACAGCTGTTTCTGATATGTTCTGGACTATCAAAAACAGTTCTTATTGACGACCGATCCTGATACATACTTTCAAGGTCGGCTGATACTATTTGTCTGATATATCCTAAAAGTATTAGTATCACATTTTTGAAAAGTCCGATTCTGATGGGGTGATACTATTTGTACATTTTCTACTAGTTGATGTCAACGGGTACGGTAAGGATCAGGTGGAAATATTTTCATACCCGTATCCGTTACAAATTGTTTTTATTCGTACCCGTTACAAATTATCTTACTACTCTATCCTTACCTGTTATGGTTTGTTAGATAATGAAACAGTAGTGGATAAATAACGGGTAATACTAATATAATAATTTTTTTTATTATTTATTAAATAAAATATTTTTTTGGGGAAAAATAAGGGTTTAGCTCATATTTGATTCATAATTTGCAGTTACCAACAGGTACAAGTCCCCTTGCTTTGCTTTCAGTCTGCTTATTAAAACATATACATTCATTTCACACATGTACAGTACTTTATTGAAAAAAAATTATGATCATGCTAAGTGCAAGTAAACCAATTAAAGTATTTTTTTTCAATGCTTATTAATATATATAATATATATAATATTTTTTATAATTACCCGATCGGGTAACAGGTACAAAATAGACTTTACCTGTACCCTTACCCGTTTAGATAACGCAAGAAAATCTTTGCCCGTACCGGTATCTGATAAATTTATGAAAAAAAAATTTATTCGTACTCGTCTTATCGGATACGGTACGGATCAGATAAACAGATAAAAGAGTACCATTGACACCTCTAACTATTAGTTTGTAACTCGGGTTTTTAATTTTTAAGCACAAACTAAACATATCTCAAGAGAACGAGGCATGCATCCAAATTTGTGCTTTCCAAAAACTTGGGTTTTCATCGGGTCGGATTCACACAAGGCTTCTCAATAAGATTCAATCTATACTTGTATATATTACATTTTTGTAAGAGCTGTATGTTATTAAAAAGAAAGAAAAAAATCATATGGTTACACGAGTTATATAGATTTTTCTAAGAGTATGTTATTAAAGAGAAAAGAAAAATTTATATGGTTACATGAGCAGTCGAATGTGTTATTTGATAGTACGCGCGACATATATAATTAGAGAAGGATCAAGTTACAACAAAGTTACAACGACTATTTTTTTCATTTTCAAAGTCCAAATCGTCGATCCAAATCGTTCAACATGATCTCCACAATAAAATGTGCTTGCAGATCAAATGTCACATTTTTTCGGATTTTTTTTACTATTTATTAAGTATTTTACAAAAAATAGTCATATTCAGACCATTGAATTTTGTACCCATCTTAATAAATAGTAAAAAAATTAAAAAAAATATAAAATTTGATCTGCAAACACATTTTATTTAGATAATCATGTTGAACGGTTTGGATCGACGATTTGGACTTTGAAAATGAAGAAAATGATTCTTGTAACTTTGTTGTAACTTGATCCCTCCTTATATAATTAAGGAGGCAAAATTACCATATTTAAGCACGAATATTAAAGAGATCCGTTAATTATAATTTGAATCGAATTAATCTTAATTTTGAATTTTTGATTGAACAGTTCGGATCCAAACTCAATTTTGATTGAAAAGTAAAGGAAAATTTTCATGATTTATTTGAAATTAATTACGTACACGGTTCGTTAGTTATACTAATTTTGTCTATCCAAACCATATTCTGATTCACCTTAAAAGGAGAACTGGTGTGCATTTATTACCATCTCCTGATTAATGGATATATATTATTAGCAAAGGGACTTGAATACAAAAATTAATTATACTTTGTTGTGAATAAAATTGATCTTAAAAACAAATTTAATCTAGGGTGTTAAGGTTTGATTAAATTACAAAAAAAAAAAAAAAAATTGAAGTTATAAACAAGTTGTTTATACAATTTGCAACTTTTTTACCATATTTTTTTTGTTCTAATTTCCAAAATTGAATTGAATGACAGAACTTTAATTGATTCAAATTAATTTTATTGTTCAACCATATAAAGTGAAGAGGACCTTAACTAACTAATCTCTAGACACCAAAATCAATTATTAGTTAATTAAGAAAAGGCACTGATGATACCAAATGATAACGACTAGGGAACCATCTCTACAATTCATCCTAGGAAGAAAGTTGAATTTGCCAGATACCACCTTCAAAGTTTGCATTATTTGTCAATTTGCTATGATAATTATAATCTTTCAAATGTTCAATTAATTTCAATTAATTTTCTATGATAATTATAATCTTTCAAAAGTTTGCATTATTTGTCAATACAAAGTTTAACATATTAGTTATGAATAATCATAATCTTTCAAATGTTCAATTAATTTCACTTAAATTTACAGGCATAAGCATTTTTTTTTTCATAATATTAAATTGTAAAATTAAAAGGAAAAACCAAACTAAAAAGTCAATTAACCAAACAATCTTTTTATTTATTTTTTCTTTATTATTTACACAAATTGTCACCCCTCACATGGCCATGCACTATCCACCCCACCAAGTATACTGCTATACTCTATATCTAAAACAATTCAATTACAAAAATCTTTTGTCAGAGATAAACATGCACAAATAGAATAGTTTCTCTAAGTTACTAACTAGACAACCACAATCATTGACCTATTAGCCTCATTCTGACCTCAATTCCTTGAATGCACATTTTGATTCTTCTTCTTAGAAACCAAGTAAGCATGAGCTTTTACCAGCCTCTTTCTAAACCTTCCCAAATCCAACCTCACATTTTGCCTATCCAAGTATACCCTTTTGGTGACCTCCCAACCCCTTTTACCCACACTTTCTGGATCTGTCAGAACTGGGTCCCCCTTTGGATATTGTCTATAGAGTGAGCTCTCTTTGGCTAGGATCTTATATGGCATGTACAATAGTCCTAGTTTGGTAGCCGGTTGGCCGTAGTACGTCTCGGCCGCCCAATCGGTACCGAGAGGTATTATTTGCATGAAAACCTTCCCTGGCCTCATAAACAAAAAGTGTGTCATGGCTGCACCATGCACTCCAATCATGGCATCACTGTAATTTAATTCTCTGTATATTTTGCATAGCTCTGTTGTTCTGTCTGGCTTTAGCACCTGAAATGATACATTACATATACACAAGTATAGCAAAGTTAGATGTATGTATAGTATATACTGATGATATTAATTATTGTTTCTTGCCATGGAGATGGAATGTTTGGTTTAAACTTTTTAGATGTGTAAAAGCTTGTATAATTTCTTAAAAAGTGTACCAACTTTTTGCAAATGATTGGACTACACTCCAACAAATTTAGAGCTGCTGTGACATTTCTCTTTGAAGTAAGGTACTTGCTCAAACAATTTATATATAAGAAATATGTGCACAAATTTACATTTGTTTAGAACTGTCAATTCATATAAAAAAAAAAGCTGGACCATGTCTTAAAATTTGTAGCACTCAATATCAAAACTTTGAACTTCAATAGATCTAATTATTAGTTTAGTGTCTATTTGGTACTTTTACTTTGGAATAATTTAAGATGACTCCGAGATTGGAGAAATGATTCCAATACAAATTCAGTACCAAAATGAAGTTTATCATTTAGAAATTTCGGTTGCTGTTTCTTCTTTCATTGAAGACCTTTTTTCTGGTTGTTACCTTTTTTTCTGGTTGAACTTGCACACCTAAACAACTAAACAATTAAACCAGTAACAACCCATAACTAATATTTTAATCACTACAACTAACCAATTGAACACATTGATTTTGTACTTGTATAGTTGTATACTATATATAGTAGCTTCAATTTATACACAATTATTTTTCCGTATTTAATATTCACAATGAAAATTTCTTACTTGTTGAGTCAACTAATCTAATTTTCAAAAATTGAACAATTATTACCTGAACTTCAAATCCAATTTTCTTGGCCAGCAACACCAGCTCGGCCTCGTTCTCGATCATTCTCGACACGCCGCTCCTTGACAATATTACCAGCTTTGGCCGGTACACCTCATGATTCGAACTCACTCGCAAACTCTGCACCGGTACCAAACTTCTTCTTCCGTCTACTCTTTCGATATAATTAATTCTCCCCTTGTATGCGACATCAAGCATCCTCCTGAAATCCCTAATAGATTTACCTCTGATCATTTTCTTCGGATCGACATTCAACTCATCGTGTATTCTCAACCCTACAATCACTTCCTTGAAACAATGAGTTCTCTTATCATTTGTGAAATCAATAGGCTTGTATTTAGAGAGACGGGATACAACATCGCCGTACTTTGTTATCCACCATGAGTGGTACTCTAATATGATAAATACCACCTTCCTGTTGAAGTGTTGTGAGGTGATGTATAGAGGTATTATACCATCGTTGAACTCGTGGTACACATTACCAGTATAACCTCCGGTAGAGAAGATAATGGCTGGTACGTCATGGGTGACATCGCACTTGTGGGACCCGCTGTCAGTGACTTGTCTGAGCTTGAGCTCGTCAATTGTGGACATGACGTTTGTTTCCCATTTCCTAGTGTAAGGTCTGATTTTCTCCTCTGTGATGTTTGGTGTTGCCGGAGAAGAGGCGAGGAGGATTGAACTGGAGGGTGAATTTGTCCGTACATCTCCTCGCATGAAGCATATGTCAGTGCGAAAAGATGTACGATCACAACAGATCGAGTTGTTCCCCATCGATGAGCAAGGTGGTTTTGGCACAGCTCGTAGATTTCTCTCTACTTGTAGAATTTGCTCTGTTCCTAAAGAGTCTGAAAAATAATGATCAAAGAAAGAATTAGACTTTACTGGGTAATTGAGTACAAATTAAATAGTTTTATGCATGATTTTCATTCATAAACAACCAAACTATAACAAGGAAAAAGACAGATATGATCAGCTGACTTGCAATAAATCTCTTCTTTTATTTCAAAATGGGTGCATAATTAAAGGAGGAAAGATATACTAGAAAAATTGGTTCTAGGAAAAATTCTGAAAAACCAAACAGGCGATTTATCTACAAAAAGCAGAGCAACTATTACTCCTTGATCAGGTTTTTCTTAAAACAAAAAAATAACAAATTTAATCACAAAAGAAAAAGGAACATACATAGATAAAATGAATGTAGATTACTCAAAGACATCTTATTATAACATGGGCAATAAAACGAGCTATAGAAAGTACTAAAATAGATTAAATACTTGGTAGGATGTGTACTTACAGAAGAGAAGAGAGAGAAACAAGAGGGAGAAACAGAGAGAGGAGAGGAGGAAGAAGAGGCGGCGGAGGGGATGGTGGTGCTGCTTCGACCTGTTGCTTCGACCAGCAGCATAATCGTAATAACACATGAGGTGGTCAGGCTCTTTTACGCAGTGTATAGTGTCCGCCTTGCGCAGCTGTAGTACGTATATGCGCCGGTGATGCTGTGGCTGTTGCTTCTGTTTCTGTGCCATTTCTGATTCTGATTCTGATGATTCTGGTATGCTGTCTGGGATAGTAGAAGGAATTGGGCTTGAACAGAGTATAAAAGGGAGGGGGGGGGGGGGGGGTTTGGGTTAGGGAGAAGCAGCAATAAACAAAGAATGATTAGTAGTAATAATGAGGTGACTTGCCAGGCTGGAGGTGGGAAGTGATGTGGGTCATTATTAGCTAATGGCCTTTTCTTTTTGTTTTTGTCTTTTGGTTAAGCTTCTATTAATCATTTAATTCACTTTAAGGTCAGATACTAAAAGTGCATACATATTGTTATTATATACTATCTAAAAATATATATATATACCGAGCTAAATAGAAGGTCAAAGGACAACTAGCTTTTGATTTAACAATAAAGATATTGTTTTATATATTTAAAATTTGAATGAAAAATTAATTTTTATCAAAGGTTTAAATAGCATTTATCGCGTTATAGCGGAACGGCTGAAAAAACGGTGCTATGGCCATATAGCGCGCTATAGCAGCGCTATATGGCCATAGCGTCATAGCTCTTTTGGTCCGAAAACCCAATAGCGCGCTATTTAGAACATTGATATTTATAGATATTAAATAGTTTGAGGCACTTAATTTTTAGTTTGTATTTAAGAGAAAAAAGGAATAGAAGTTGAGGCAAGTATTTTTTTTATTTTGGCGTTATAGTTTTCTTTACTATCATCATCTTTCAACTTTAGTCAGCTCTTAATATTAATTAATGACAATAGTTCCATTAAATGCGCTTGTTATATTTTGCATACTTCAAAGAAACAAACAAAATTAATTACTTTATCAAATTTCTTTTCACATCCTCATTTGTCCATATTCAATTTTCTTTTCAGCAACTTATATTTTCTATCAATATTATATATTTAATATATATTAAATTCAAAATTATATCTCTATGAAAATAAAATAAAAAATTAATTTAGAAAAAGTTTTTCCTACTGTCGTGCTCCTTCATATCCACATTTTTGTCATATATATATTTTCATCACTATATATACTCAATATATATTCTTCAAATCATCTCATATATATAAGTTTCATTGTAATCAATTAAATGCATGTACATGCTACCATCACTTGAAATGTTTAGTTCTATTAAATTTACGGCATGGTCTTAATTAGTATAATCGCTTTTTAACTTCTTGCATAACTAAACTACTTCAAATGTTTTTTTCATAATTCACATCATTTTCACTCTAATTCAACTTTAACATTTTTTTTATTCGTATTTTAATTGATTAGAAGCGTTCAGGTGGGTATTCATTGATTTGGATATATTTTGTAATTTTAACAATAATTTTTCAAATAAATCCAATAAATTTTCAAAACTAAAAGAAATGATAAACAAATTTTTGAAC
This sequence comes from Carex parvula, assembly GCA_025461045.1. Taxonomy (NCBI): domain Eukaryota; kingdom Viridiplantae; phylum Streptophyta; class Magnoliopsida; order Poales; family Cyperaceae; genus Carex; species Carex parvula. Next base: position 242,110 of record JAJGRW010000709.1, read on the forward strand.
CATTGTAATTTTTAAATAGCACACTATATCTGAAACATTGTAAATTTTAAATATTTTAACGAATAATAAAATTTGTATTAAATACTTGTAAAGATGAGAGTCCAGCAGTGTCAGTTCAGATGTTGGAGATGTCACTTTGGCCGGACAAGTAGTTCCTAGGAAGCACACCTTTCAATATTTGGAGTCGATGTTGCAGAGTGATGGAGAGATTGATGAAGATGTTAGCCATAGGATATGAGCGGGGTGGATCAAATGGCGACAGGTATCTGGCATCCTATGTGACAAAAAAGTTTCACAAAAGTTTAAAGGCAAGTTCTACAGGACGGCAATCAGGCCTGCGATGTTGTATGGTGTAGAATGTTGGGCTACTAAAAGACAACAAGTCCAGAAGATAAGTGTAACAGAGATGTGTATGTTGCAGTGGAGTTGTGGCCATACAAGACAGGACCAAATTAGAAATAATGATATACGTGACAGACTTGTGGTAGCACCGATTGAAGAGAAGCTCGTCCAACACCAATTGAGATGGTTTGGCATCTCCAACGAAAGCCTCCCGAGGCACCGAGTGTACTGAAATTATAAGGCGTATCGAAAACACAACGAGAGGATGAGGTCGGCCACAATTGACATGGGACGAAGTAGTGAAAAGGGACTTGAATGAATGAAATGTATCCAAAGAGTTGACTTTGGACAGGAGTGCGTGGAAGTTAGCGATCCACGTACCAGAAATATGACCTAGGAAATATTGTTTAGGGATTGTTTAGGGGTAGTATTATAAGCCTTAGGTCATAGAACTAGTAATTTGGGATCAAGAACGTAGAGCTTAGGACTTTGACTCCTATTATATATAATTTAGGCACAATATAGTTAGTATTACTATTAATATTATTACTATTATTATTGATATCATTATTACTATTAGTACTACTACTATTATTTTTATTATTATTTATTACTATCTATCTTGACTTTATAACTATGATTGGGTTTCATTTCTAACTTACCTAAACTTATTTGAGACTAAAGACTTAGTTGTTGTTGTTTTGGTGGTAATTTTTATTTTTAATTATCAAATTATGATCCTTATAGATAATTTTATGGTTCCAAATCAGATAGCTTTAGTCCAATGCATTTTAAATATAAGAGGCAAAATAAATTTATGCACGGTTGATATTTATGGGTGTACTTTAATTACAAGAGCCTAGATAATTCTACATATCTTTTTTTTTAAATAATAGAGGGGTTCCATATATTTCATTTACTAAGTTGATTAAGATCTAATTAAACTAATTCAACAATTCCATTAAAATGACAAACAACTAGCTTGCTATTTTTCTTTGTACACTTTAATTATTTAGCTTATTAATTTTCCACCAAAAAGAAAGGCTAAAATTCCTCATTTTTATTAATCAACACTGATATTAAATTTTGATCTTGCAACCTCTTATAAGAAATATATAGTTTAAATTAATTGTATTAAAAATAATTCTCATAAAAAGTACTATATTAAAAAATTATTATAGAGTCTTCTTAACCCTTCTATTTTTTAAAATAAAAGAATTCAATAAAAAAAATATGTCACTATAAGAGTTGGCCACTAAGAGCCTACTCATCTGAAAATCACATGCATATATGATAAGTAAATTTGAACAACTAAATAGTAATTTTTATTATCCAATAAATTAAAAAGTCAATGGAGACATCTCTATAACATATTACAAAGTATATATGTTGAGAAATTGAGGGTTGCCTTGTAAGATCCATCGTTTAAATTATTAAGTTATTTATAATTATAAAAATATAATACTGCTGATGTTGCACCTAAAACATATTAAAAAAATTGTAATAACAAACTCTGTTAACGGGTTATGTCTCTATCAAGGGATGAATTATGTTTTTCTCCTTATTATATTATATATTTATATATATAATATAATAGATGCCATTTTGGATTGGGCCCATGGAGGGAGAAGATAACACAGAAAGGTAAAGTAGTTAAGCGGCCTATCTAACAACAAAATGCTGTGCCTGAACTTGGTGCACTACCAACTCAAAGAAATTTGAGCTTTTCGTTGTGGGCAATGCTTTTTTTTGACAAAAATAACATGAAATTGAAAACCTCAATATTTTTATAGTAGAACTAGGTTGTTTTTTTAGCTCATTAAGTTTCTTGGTTACCTTAACTTAAAAAAAATATATTGAATTGGCTTTAAATGATGCATCTAAACTGATGAAACCGATCTACTTCACGTGATGCGTTTACATGTTAAAGTTTTGAATTTTTGAATTTAATTTATATAAAGACAAGTGGTCAAAAAATGATGACAAATGAATACATTAAAATTAACTTATAAATTGTCCTTTTTCGACAGCTTAATTTTATAGTAAATTAATTCGAAAATTTATAAATTTCATATTTAAACGCATTATCCGTGAAGTAGATCATTTTAACGGTTTTGGATTCGTCGAGAGAAGCCAATCTAATAAGTTCTTGAGTCAAGCACGCAAAGGGCATGGTGAGCTTAAGAACACCCTAGTTTTACTCATATTTTTTTTTTAAGAGTTTCGCAGAAGCTGTAAAGTCGTGAGAGGGACTCAAACTCTCAACCTTTGAGTAACTACAATCTTAGGACTGTGATACTGCCACCATCTCAGTTCTACGCATATTTTTATATTTTTGAAAATGTTTCTACCAAGAAATATTAATTTTTATATTTGTTTTAATATTACATGATTTTTTTCTAATAAAGTAACTTTTTTGTAGTACTCTATTATTCGTATAATTTGTTGGCTTTGACGATCTTTTTGTACACTCATTAAATTCCCTTTTCATTTTATAAAATAAAACTAATATTCTACTAAAGCATTGCATTTACTATTTTAAAGAATTTTTTTATTTGATCAACTCATTAAGATTTAATTTTTGCAAAATTTTAAAAATTACATGGAGATAAGATATATGAGTTGAAAAGTCAGAATTTAGAGCATTTTAAATAAACTTTTCCAAAATATGAGATGGTCAGACTATATTAGGTTCTTATAGTTTTCTTTTACCATCTTGAATTTTATGAGAACAGAGTAGGTCCGATGCCCATCGGACTCTACTTTTAGGTTCAACGAGCATGATGACAGTCCGATCTAATTTAAGATTTGTGCGCACGAAAATTGAAACATACGCACACAAAGTTTAAAGCATTTTGTACAAATCTTAAAGTAAATCGATGGTGATTAAATCCATCGAACCAAAGTAGGTCTGTTGCCCATAAGACCTACTCTCAAGTGAGATTTTATAACTGGAACTTTGTAAAAGGTTCCTTTTTTTTGGAGATATTTGAGTTAGACAAAAGTAACTTTATGTTTCCAAATATCTTTCCAATGTGAGAGGTTCAGATGATCATTTCTCAACAAAAAATATTATCTTGAGAAAACTTAACTTGATCTATTGATTGGTAACTTAATCTCCATTTGTCTCTCACAAAGTACATACTTTCAATTTATTCTAATCAAATAAACTTATCATTTGCTATAAAAAAAAAAAGATAATAAAAGGTTGTAATAACAAGTAACAATTTTTTTATGTCAACAAAATTTACTGGCTTTTTGACCAAATTTTGTGTGCTCCTAATTATCTACTTTTATTTCTTTCAGAAAAAAAATTAGAGTCAAATCTTTCAACTTAAAAATTCACAAAAGATTTTCCGGTCGGTTTACGAACATGCGACCTCCCATAATGAAAATATTGGATTAATCACTGAACCAATGACTGATTCTCATTTATTGTTTTAAACGTCATATTAAGACATGATAACGACTATTGGAAGGTTTTATCCTTCATTAAATTTATCTAATGAACTTATTTAACTTCTATTTTTATTTTGTGCAAAATTTACAAAATTTTATAGAACTTAACAAACTTGTAAACCTACAAAAGGTTCTTTTCTTTTGAAGATATTTGGGGTTAGGCAAAGTAACTTTATACTCAAAATTGTTTTCTTTGCATGGTGGAGGTTTAAATCATTTTTTAACAAAATTTTATGTTAGAAAAAATATCTTAAGAAGCTAGAAAACTTAGCTCCATTTTCTGATTGACCACTTGATATTGATTTGTCTATCACAAAGTAAGCATTTTTATTTTATTCCAATCAAATCAATTCATCATTTGCTAAAAAAAAAAAATAACAAGAGGTTGATGCAAATATCCACATCAATAACAAATAAAAACTTTTCTAAGTCAACAAAATTATATCTAATATTATAAAAAGATCATCCGCATCAATATAAAAATATACCATATTAAAACTTTATTTTATTACATAAAAATAGCAGAGTGAGCTAAGTAAAACAAATCTTAAAATCATTGATTTTCTTAGTTTAATGCCTCCCTTGTTGCAAAAGAATTTTTTTAATGAATATTCCCTGTGGTACTGCAGAGGATAATATAGTCAAAACCAAGTTAAACAAAAATTAGAAATATATTTGGAATATAGAAGGATGTTTTCAAATTCGTACAAATTTAAATTAAACGGTCCGGATCTAATTTGACTTAACTAGATATCTCATTTGTTCTTAATTCAAAAAGAAATGCTGGTGCAAGTGATCATGGAGCACCCAGGAAATCTCCTATTCAATGGGAAGCATAAAGCAGTTGGACTACACATAGGTTGGCGCCTTCAAACTAATTAAATTTTAAAATAAAACCTAAACCTT
>JAJGRW010000709.1:252713-277665 GCA_025461045.1 Carex parvula
AGATGATTTCGGTTGATGACATTCGTATATAACTAGAATTTTAAACTTGTATTCAAATTTCAATACATCTAAATCGTTTGGTTCTTCTAATTTATATGGTTAGATAGTCCTTTGTAACTTTCCTATAAAGCATATTGTATGATTGTATCATTTCTCAAACTTGCTTTAACACAGATTTTGCCTTTTCTTTCTCAATTTAATTCAGCACAATGGCGCCATATTTGACAACATCATCTCTTGTAACATGCAAGAAATTTGCTGTCATTGGCCACACATAGCATAACACTTACAACAAGGTTGACATTTGAACTGATACTTATCCGAAAACAAATAATGAAAAATATAGCTAGATTAAAAAAAACCTTTCACGTGCAAAATAATCAACAAAAGATAGCTGGTATCGATCGTTCAGCTCAAACATGCAAGGGAGTATGTGATGCATTTTAGACAGCTGTGGCATGCTGCCAGCAGTGCCATGCAATTAATATATATAAGATTTATTTTTTTTCAACAACATGAGTGGTTGTACTATTGGCACGGCGTGTTAATCACGGCACGGCACGGCACGTTTTTTCTACTCTATTCTCACACATTAATTCCAGCACTTTTTAAATGTTTTTTAGAATTAAACCTTCGTCTCTTCGAAGAGAAACAAGAGTCCGTGCCACTGCGATAAACCTACTGCTCCCATTAAAATTGTGATTAACCTTCAACTTTCATGAAACTCCATAGCGCTGGAGAGGATCCGAGATCCCATAATATCTTCTTCTTTTCATGTGATTTGCCAGATTGATTAATTGTAGCATTAATTAAAATATAAAAAAATCAGGATGAATACCACCACTACAAGCTAATCCAAGTTCAAATTGAATAAGCAAGCTTATAAATATATAGAATCTACTGCCTAGCAGGAATATTCTTCGCCCTTAATTAAGCTCTGCAAAAAAAATTAAGATAGATTTTATAAAACACATATTGTTTTTATAATGTAGTAAACTTGGGGCACAAATAAAGTTCTTTCATAACATTAAAGATGTTTACATCGAAAAACAATATGATTAGTCCCATGATAATTAGTGCAAATAATTACAAAAAGAATTGTATTAATTGCTTTAGAAAATTACATTACATTTTAACTATATCAAACGCATTTTTTTTTAAATGAGGAAAGAGAAAAATGATCAGAAATAATGATATTGTATTCATTCATTTAATAACATGATGTTTATAATTATGCCAAAATTGATTTGTAAAATATTTCATGTTGTTTTTGTTCAATTTGCCGTTTATAATTTTTATTATTTAAAAAAACAAGAAAAAATATTATAGTTTTTTTTTTTCTATTTTATAAAATAATGTACATGTTACACTTAAAGTAGTGCTTTTTATGAATTTTCTATTTATTTGGCTAAGATACTAATTAAGTAATCATTAATTATTTTTTCATTAAAATTACTTGTTATCTGTCTATTGGTAATGTTCACCTTAACAGGTAATTTCTTTATGAATTTGGATATAAATTAATAGACAATTAATCTCAACAAATAAATTCTTTATGATTTGACCCATAATGTACCGTTGACACTTGACAGTTTAATTAAACCGGAATGCTTTGGTAATATGCCGTACTCTATCTTTGTTTTGCATTAATTAATTACTCTGAAGCAAAGTATATATGGTGGATAACTTGCGTCTACGCTATTAGTAGGGGTACGAATGGAAAACCGTCTATCAGGAACGGCTGTTTATAAACGACTGTTTCTGATAATGGCTTATCATGAACGATTGTTTATAAACAGTAGTTCCTGATATGTCCTGGACTATCAAGAATAGTTATTTATTGACGACCGATCCTAATACACATTTTCAAAGTCGACTGATACTATTTGTCTGATCTTAAAAGTATTAGTATCACATTTTTTAAAAGTCCGATCCTGATAGGGCGATACTATTTGTACATTTTCTACTAGTCAGTGTCAACGGGTACGGTAAGGATCGGATGGAAGCATTTTCATACCCGTATCCGTTACAAATTGTTCTTATCCATACCTCTTTATAAATTATCTTATCCGTACTTTATCCTTACTCGTAATTGTTGTTGAATAACGAAACAGTGGATAAATAACAGGTAATACTAATATAATAATTATTTTTATTATTTATTAAATAAAATATTTTTTTTTGAGAAAAAATAAGGATCTAACTCATATTTGATTCATAATTTGCAGTTACTTACACGAGTTATATAGATTTTCATAAGAGTATGTTATTAAAAAGAAAAGAAAAATTTATATGGTTACATGAGCAGTCGAATGTGTTATTTGATAGTACGCGCGATATATATAATTAAGGAGGCAAAATTACCATATTTAAGCTCGAATATTAAAGAGATCCGTTAGTTATAATTTGAATCGAATTAATCTTAATTTTGATACAGTTCGGATCCGTTAATATCCAATGGGTTGAAATAAGCTTGGCAACACCGAACTGCATTGGAAACGGTGTAGCCGAGAAGACAACATAAGGAATCTGCATATAGAGTGAGAAAAATGGCACGGTGGAGCCGGTTCCGTTACGGAACGGTGCTGTTATGGCACGGAACGGTACGTCATGCGTGTTAGTTACGTGCCGTGATTCGCGTGTCCTGTGCCGTGATCTTTCGCGTATCGTGGTTATCTTTTGAAACTTTAGCACAGCACGGCACGTGATCACGCGAGTCATGTGTAGTTAGGATTATTAGATATTGATCAAATGGTGAATCTTGAATAAACTAACCTAAATTATGATCAAATGGTCAGGCGAGTCAGGTCACGGCACGTTTTGGCACAGCATGACTCATGTGGCATGATCATTCGTGTGCCGTGACTATCCCTTGACATTTTGGTCACGGCACGGCAAGTGAAAAATTAACTTGGTCACAGCACAGTACGGCACGAGACAAAAATCACGGCGTGTTAGTTACGCCACGGCACGAGACGGCACGGCATGTTTTTTCAACTCTATTTGCATACATGGAGGGCCCCATGCGCAGCCTTCAACTTACCCTAGACAGCCATGTGTAGGACCGGACGTACATTAACCGTTAGATCTACAGTACTGGACGACAGCAAGATTGGCGAGCCGTTCGATTTGCATCGGGGCCTCCCGCTTTTATTCAACTTTTTTCTTTTTTTCCAATTCTGATATAACAACATTGCAGACTCAACAATGTGACTTTCTGTGTAGCGAACAAATATCAGATTGGAAACGAGTTCGATGAAGAGACAATACTGACTACTTCATTAAACAAATCAAAGTAATCTGGCGCGGCCGGGTATATTTAAAAATGTTTGCCCAAAAAAAAAAAGAAAGAGAAATGTTGAATGGAAGCAATTCCATTATTCCAAAAAGAGCTTTATTAATTAAGAAAAGTAAAGGAAAATTTTCATGATTTATTTGAAATTAATTACGTACACGGTTCGTTAGTTATACTAATTTTGTCTATCCAAACCATATTATGATTCACCTTATGTTTGGTTGCAATCTTAAAATAGCTAGAATAACAAAATTAGCGTTTGTCTTATTAGAATAGCTTGTTTCAATTTTTTGTGAGAATAACTTGTTCTAATAAGATAAACAAGTTTGGTTCCCTATTCTAACTATTCTAACCCAACCAAACACCGAATAGCTTGTTTTCAAAAATAACCTATTATCAAAGGGATACGGGTACGAGTAAAGTTATACTTTGTTGATTAATGGATATTCCAAAAAGAGCCTTGATTAATGGATATTACCCGTACCCGTATCTCTTGATTAATGGATATTATTAGCAAAGGGACTTGAATGCAAAAATTAATTACACTTTGCTGTGAATAAAATTGATCTTAAAAACAAATTTAATCTAGGGTGTTAAGGTTTGATTAAATTACAAAAAAAAAAAATTGAAGTTATAAACAAGTTGTTTATACAATTTGCAACTTTTTTACCATATTTTTTTTTGCTCTAATTTCCAAAATTGAATTGAATGACAGAACTTTAAATATTGATTCAAATGAAGACGTCAACTTAAGATCTAATTCAATTGTTCAACCATATAAAGTGAAGAGGACCTTAACTAACTAATCTCTAGACACCAAAATCAATTATTAGTTAATTAAGAAAAGGCACTGATGATAACCAAATGATAACGACTAGGGAACCATCTCTGCAATTCATCCTATATAGGAAAGTTGAATTTGCCAGATACCACCTTCAAAGTTTGCATTATTTGTCAATTTGTTATGATAATTATAATCTTTCAAATGTCCAATTAATTTCAATTAATTTGCTATGATAATTATAATATTTCAAAAGTTTGCATTATTTGTCAATACAAAGTTTAACGTATTAGTTATGAATAATCATAATCTTTCAAATGTTCAATTAATTTCACTTAAACTTACAGGCATAAGCATTTTTTTTCATAATATTAAATTGTAAAATTAAAAGGAAAAACCAAACTAAAAAGTCAATTAACCAAACAATCTTTTTATTTATTTTTTCTTTATTATTTACACAAATTGTCACCCCTCACATGGCCACTATCCACACCCACCAAGTATACTGCTATACTCTATATCTAAAACAATTCAATTACAAAAATCTTTTGTCAGAGATAAACATGCACAAATAGAATAGTTTCTCTAAGTTACTAACTAGACAACCACAATCATTGACCTATTAGCCTCATTCTGACCTCAATTCCTTGAATGCACATTTTGATTCTTCTTCTTAGAAACCAAGTAACCATGAGCTTTTACCAGCCTCTTTCTAAACCTTCCCAAATCCAACCTCACATTTTGCCTATCCAAGTATACCCTTTTGGTGACCTCCCAACCCCTTTTACCCACACTTTCTGGATCTGTCAGAACTGGGTCCCCCTTTGGATATTGTCTATAGAGTGAGCTCTCTTTGGCTAGGATCTTATATGGCATGTACAATAGTCCTAGTTTGGTAGCCGGTTGGCCGTAGTACGTCTCGGCCGCCCAATCGGTACCGAGAGGTATTATTTGCATGAAAACCTTCCCTGGCCTCATAAACAAAAAGTGTGTCATGGCTGCACCATGCACTCCAATCATGGCATCACTGTAATTTAATTCTCTGTATATTTTGCATAGCTCTGTTGTTCTGTCTGGCTTTAGCACCTGAAATGATACATAACATATACACAAGTATAGCAAAGTTAGATGTATGTATATACTGATGATATAATATACACAAGTATAGCAAAGTTAGATGTATGTATATACTGATGATATAATATACACAAGTATAGCAAAGTTAGTGTATGTATCTTGCCATGGAGATGGAATGTTTGGTTTAAACTTTTTAGATGTGTAAAAGCTTGTATAATTTCTTAAAAAGTGTAACAACTTTTTGCAAATGATTGGACTACACTCCAACAAATTTAGAGCTGATGTGACATTTCTCTTTGAAGTAAGGTACTTGCTTAAACAATTTATATATAAGAAAAGAAATATGTGCACAAGTTTACATTTGTCTAGAACTGTCAATCCATATAAAAAAAAAAAAAGCTGGACCATGTCTTAAAATTTGTAGCACTCAATATCAAAACTTTGAACTTCAAATTATTAGTTTAGTGTTTATTTGGTACTTTTACTTTGGAATAATTTAAGATGACTCTGAGATTGGAGAAAGGATTCCAATACAAATTCAGTACCAAAATGAAGTTTATCATTTAGAAATTTCGGTTGCTGTTTCTTCTTTCATTAAAGAACGGTGTGTGGTTGTTACCTTTTTTTCTGGTTGAACTTGCACACCTAAACAACTAAACCAGTAACCACCCATAACTAATATTTTAATCACTACAACTAACCAATTGAACACATTGATTTTGTACTTGTATAGTTGTATACTATATATAGTAGCTTCAATTTATACACAATTATTTTTCCGTATTTAATATACACAATGAAAATTTCTTACTTGATGAGTCAACTAATCTAAATTTCAAAAATTGAATAATTATTACCTGAACTTCAAATCCAATTTTCTTGGCCAGCAACACCAGCTCGGCCTCATTCTCGATCATTCTCGACACGCCGCTCCTTGACAATATTACCAGCTTTGGCCGGTACACCTCATGATTCGAACTCACTCGCAAACTCTGCACCGGTACCAAACTTCTTCTTCCGTCTACTCTTTCGATATAATTAATTCTCCCCCTGTATGCGACATCAAGCATCCTCCTGAAATCCCTAATAGATTTACCTCTGATCATTTTCTTCGGATCGACATTCAACTCATCGTGTATTCTCAACCCTACAATCACTTCCTTGAAACAATGAGTTCTCTTATCATTTGTGAAATCAATAGGCTTGTATTTAGAGAGACGGGATACAACATCGCCGTACTTTGTTATCCACCATGAGTGGTACTCTAATATGATAAATACCACCTTCCTGTTGAAGTGTTGTGAGGTGATGTATAGAGGTATTATACCATCGTTGAACTCGTGGTACACATTACCGGTATAACCTCCGGTAGAGAAGATAATGGCTGGTACGTCATGGGTGACATCGCACTTGTGGGACCCACTGTCAGTGACTTGTCTGAGCTTGAGCTCGTCAATTGTGGACATGACGTTTTTTTCCCATTTCCTAGTGTAAGGTCTGATTTTCTCCTCTGTGATGTTTGGTGTTGCCGGAGAAGAGGCGAGGAGGATTGAACTGGAGGGTGAATTTGTCCGTACATCTCCTCGCATGAAGCATATGTCAGTGCGAAAAGATGTACGATCACAACAGATCGAGTTGTTCCCCATCGATGAGCAAGGTGGTTTTGGCACAGCTCGTAGATTTCTCTCTACTTGTAGAATTTGCTCTGTTCCTAAAGAGTCTGAAAAATAATGATCAAAGAAAGAATTAGACTTTACTGGGTAATTGAGTACAAATTAAATAGTTTTATGCATGATTTTCATTCATAAACAACCAAATCACTATAACAAGGAAAAAGACAGATATGATCAACTGACTTGCAATAAATCTCTTCTTTTATTTCAAAATGGGTGCATAATTAAAGGAGGAAAGATATACTAGAAAAATTGGTTCTAGGAAAAATTCTGAAAAACCAAACAGGCGATTTATCTACAAAAAGCAGAGCAACTATTACTCCTTGATCAGGTTTTTCTTAAAACAAAAAAATAACAAATTTAATCACAAAAGAAAAAGGAACATACATAGATAAAATGAATGTAGATTACTCAAAGACATAAAAGTCTTGTAATTGTTATCAATTTTTCTTTTCAAAGCGAACTAAAGCAAAGCAGACATAAGAAAACAAAATACATGAAATACATGAAATACTTGGTAGGATGTGTACTTACAGAAGAGAAGAGAGAGAAACAAGAGGGAGAAGCAGAGAGAGGAGAGGAGGAAGAAGAGGCGGCGGAGGGGATGGTGGTGTTGCTTCGACCTGTTGCTTCGACCAGCAGCATAATCATAATAACACATGAGGTGGTCAGGCTCTTTTACGCAGTGTATAGTGTCCGCCTTGCGCAGCTGTAGTACGTATATGCGCCGGTGCTGCTGTGGCTGTTGCTTCTGTTTCTGTGCCATTTCTGATTCTGATTCTGATTCTGATGATTCTGATATGCTGTTTGGGATAGTAGAAGGAATTGGGCTTGAACAGAATATAAAAGGGAGGGGGGGGTTTGGGTTAGGGAGAAGCAGCAATAAACAAAGAATGATTAGTAGTAATAATGAGGTGACTTGCCAGGCTGGAGGTGGGAAGTGATGTGGGTCATTATTAGCTAATGGCCTTTTCTTTTTGTTTTTGTCTTTTGGTTAAGCTTCTATTAATCATTTAATTCACTTTAAGGTCAGATACTAAAAGTGCATACATATTGTTATTATATACTATCTAAAAATATATATATATATACCGAGCTAAATAGAAGGTCAAAGGACTACTAGCTTTTGATTTAACAATAAAGATATTGTTGTATATATTTAAAATTTCAATGAAAAATTAATTTTTTTTTTGTCTTGTTTGGCGTTTTAGTTTTCTTTACTATCATCACCATTCAACTTAAGTCAGCTCTTATTATTAATTAATGACAATAGTTCCATTAAATGCGCTTGTTATATTTTGCATACTTTTAATCAAATTTCTTTTCACATCCTCATTTGTCCATATTCAATTTTCTTTTCAGCAACTTATATTTTCTACCAATATTATATATTTAATATATATTAAATTCAAAATTATATCTCTATGAAAATAAAATAAAAAATTAATTTAGAAAAAAATAAAATTGACAGATCTTGTTCTTCGTTACTTTTTTTTAGATCGTCCTTCCTATTTTTTGTATTTCTTAATTTATATTTTTTTAAATAAAAATTTGGAATTTTCCGGGTCGTTGGTTGAAATTATTTTCTAGTTTCAAATCGTATTGGCATTGGGACATGCATTAAGACTTGGGGTTATTCGAATTCAAATTATCTTGCGTATTTGAGATTTTTCGAATCTAATTTTGGTTAGTTTGTTCTTTTTTTACATTATAAAATCATGTTTTTTTCATAATTCATATCATTTTCACTCTAATTCAACTTTAACATTTTTTTATTCGTATTTTAATTGATTAAAAGCGTTCAGTCTCTTTCTGCTGCACTTAGGAAAAGTGATAATTAATTGTAAAGGTGGGTATTCATTGATTTGGATATATTTTGTAATTTTAACAATAATTTTTCAAATAAATCCAATAAATTTTCAAAAATAAAAGAAATGATAAACAAAATTTTGAACGTATGGATTAGTTGTGTATCAAAATTTAAATAACACCAACAATAGTTACTACAGAAAAAGAAAAAAAAAATATATATATATATATTTACCTACTTGTTGGACACAAACAAATTGTGAAAAGATTACCAATTGTCAAATTGGAGGGTTGGCAAATATGGTCAAGTCCCTTGTAGTCTAAAAAATTGTATTAATTTAACGCAATTTTTTGTGTTGTTGAATTTTTTTTAGAACCAACTTATGTTGTATATTTTCTAATTTGGTAATATTTATTTTACTTTAGTGAGGTTCTGTGGTGGATGAAGTTATAAGGAACATACAAGGGGAGATCCCTTAGTGTATGCTCTTTGCTGATGATGTGATGCTAATTGACGAGAGTATGATAGGAGTTGATAGGCAACTGGAGTTGTGGAGATGTAGTGCTAATTGACGAGAGTAGGATAGGAGTTGATAAACAACTGGAGTTGTGGAGACACTATAAATCAAAGGATTTTAGACTTAGTAGAACTAAAACCGAGTATATGAGGTGTGAGTTCAGCAGTGTCTGTTCAGATGATGGAGATGCCACTTTGGCCGGACAAGTAGTTCCTAGGAAGCACACCTTTCAATATTTGGAGTCGATGTTGCAGAGTGATGGAGAGATTGATGAAGATGTTAGCCATAGGATATGAGCGGGGTGGATCAAATGGCGACAGGTATCTGGCATCCTATGTGACAAAAAAGTTTCACAAAAGTTTAAAGGCAAGTTCTACAGGACGGCAATCAGGCCTGCGATGTTGTATGGTGTAGAATGTTGGGCTACTAAAAGACAACAAGTCCAGAAGATAAGTGTAACAGAGATGTGTATGTTGCAGTGGAGTTGTGGCCATACAAGACAGGACCAAATTAGAAATAATGATATACGTGACAGACTTGTGGTAGCACCGATTGAAGAGAAGCTCGTCCAACACCAATTGAGATGGTTTGGCATCTCCAACGAAAGCCTCCCGAGACACCGATGCGTACTAAAATTATAAGCCGTATCGAAAACACAAGGAGAGGATGAGGTCGGCCACAATTGACATGGGATGAAGCAGTGAAAAGGAACTTGAAGGAATGAAATATATCCAAAGAGTTGACTTTGGACAGGAGCACATGGAAATTAGCGATCCATGTACCAGAAACATGACCTAGGAAATATTGTTTAGGGATTGTTTAGGTGTAGTATTATAAGCCTTAGGTCATAGAACTAGTAATTTGAGATCAAGAACGTAGAGCTTAGGACTTTGACTCCTACTATATATAATTTACACACAATATAGTTAGTATTACTATTAATATTATTACTATTATTATTGATATCATTATTACTATTAGTACTACTACTATTATTTTTATTACTATATTATTACTATCTACCTTGCCTTTATAATTATGATTGGGTTTTATTTCTAACTTACCTCAACTTATTTGAGACTAAAGACTTAGTTGTTATTGTGGTGGTGGCAATTTTTATTTTTAATTATCAAATTATGATCCTTATAGATAATTTTATGGTTCCAAGATAGCTTTAGTCCAATGCATTTTAAATATAAGAGGCAAAACAAATTTATGCACGGTTGATACTTATGGGTGTACTTTAATTACAAGAGCCTAGATAATTCAACATATCTTTTTTTAAATAATAGAGGGGTTCCATATATTTCATTTACTAAGTTGATTAAGATCTAAACTAATTCAACAATTCCATTAAAATGACAAACAACTAGCTTGCTATTTTTCTTTGTACACTTTAATAATTTAGCTTATTAATTTTCCACCAAAAAGAAAGCTTTCTTAATAAAGAAAGGCTAAAATTCCTCATTTTTATTAATCAAAACTGATATTAAATTTTGATCTTGCAACCTCTTATAAAAAATATATAGTTTAAATTAATTGTATTAAAAATAATTCTCATAAAAAAGTACTATATTAAAAAATTATTATAGTGTCTTCTTAACTCTTCTATTTTTAAAATAAAGAATTCAATAAAAAAATATGTCACTAGAAGAGTTGGCCACTAAGAGCCTACTCATCAGTAAATCACATGCATATATGATAAGTAAATTTGAACAACTAAATAGTACTGTTTGCTTCACAAAATTTTATTATCCAGTAAATTAAAAATTCAATGGAGACATCTGTATAATATATTACAAAGTATGTTGAGAAATTGAGGGCTGTTTTGTAAGATCCATCGTTTAAATTATTAAGTTATTTATAATTATAAAAATATAATACTGCTGATGTTGCACCTAAAACATATTAAAAAAATTGTAATAACAAACTCTGTTAACGGGTTATGTCTCAAGGGATGAATTATGTTTTTCTCCTTATTATATTATATATTTATATATATAATATAATAGATGCCATTTTGGATTGGGCCGATGGAGGGAAAAGACAACACAGAAAGGTAAAGTAGTTAAGCGGCCTATCTAACAACAAAATGCTGTGCCTGAACTTGGTGCACTACACCAACTCAAAGAAATTTGAACTTTTCGTTGTGGGAAATGCTTTTTTATTTTTTGACAAAAATAACATGAAATTGAAAACCTCAATATTTTTATAGTAGAACTAGGTTGTTTTCTACTCATCAAATTTCTTGATTAGCTTAACTTACAAAAATATATTGAATTAACTTTAAATGATGTATCTAAACTGATGAAACGGATCTACTTCACGTGATGTGTTTACATGTTAAATTTTTGAATTTTTGAATTTAATTTAGTATAAAGGCAAGTGGTAAAAAACTGATGAAAAATTAATGCATTAAAATTAACTTATAAACTGTTTTTTTTCGACAGCTTAATTTTATAGTAAATTAATTCGAAAATTTATAAATTTCATATTTAAACGCATTATTCATGAAGTAGATCATTTTTAACGGTTTTGGATTCATCGAGAGAAGCCAATCTAATAAGTATGTTCTTGAGTCAAGCACGCAAAGGGCATGGTGAGCTTAAGAACACCCCTAGTTTTACTCATATTTTTTTAAAAGCTTCACAGAAGCTGTAAAGTCGTGAGAGGGACTCAAATTCTCAGCCTTTGAGTAACCGCCACCATCTCAGTTTTACTCATATTTTTTTATTTTTGAAAATGTTTCTACCAAGAAATATTAATTTGAGTATTTGTTTAATATTACATGATTTTTTTCTAATAAAGTAATTTTTTGTAGTACTCTATTTTTCGTATAATTTGTTGGCTTTGACGATCTTTTTGTACACTCATTAAATTCCCTTTTCATTTTATAAAATAAAACTAATATTCTACTAAAGCATTGCATTTACTATTTTAAAGAATTTTTTTATTTGATCAACTCATTAAGATTTAATTTTTGCAAAATTTTAAAAATTACATGGAGATAAGATATATGAGTTGAAAAGTCAGAATTAGAGCATTTTAAATAAACTTTTCCAAAATATGAGATGGTCAGACTATATTAGGTTCTTATAGTTTACTTTTACCATCATGGATTTTATGAGAACAGAGTAGTTCTGATGTCCATCGGACCTACTTTTAGGTTCAACGAGCATGATGACCGTCCGATCTAATTTAAGATTTGTGCGCACGAAAATTAAAACATACGTGCACGAAGTTTAAAATGTTCTGCACGAATCTTAAAGTAAAACGACGGTGATTAAACCCATCGAACCAAAGTAGGTCTAATGCCCATGTTGAGTATTTTAGATATAATGATTTGGTACTCTTTTTGCCTTTAAAAATTATAAATCTTCGTACTCAAAGAATAGGTTAGTTGCAAGCGCACAACCTATCGATTGTAGTATTTAGGTGTCGATCCGCAGGGAGAGAGGGAAACACTAATTTTTAATAAAGAAAACTACTTTTAAAACTAAACAATAAAAGTAAAGTGGGGGGGTTTTGTTCTAAAATTCTAATGTTGGGTTCAATACCCGAAAGAGAGGAGTTTCAAACAATAAATGTAAATCAAATAAAGAGAAGAAAGATTGGGTTGTTTTCAAGTTTAAGGAGATCCAGGGGTATTCGGTCTACAATTCCTTGCTAATTCTATTTATTCGGTTTGTTTAAATTCATGTTTGATTTGATGAGGTTTCTAACCTATGTTAGCCTTTGGAACAAATATTAATACAACTACTTTGGGTGGATGGATTAATGTGCCTCGAATTCTAGGGCTGTCACTAACCTAGAGGGATATTTAATCACATGCTTCAAAGCATATATCGATATTTGTTCTAAGGTGTCCTAATTAGGATTTGCCTTCGCCTTTCGGTCCTTCACCAAAATCCTAACCTTAATTTCTATAGTTCCGGATTGGATATCAAAGTACGGTCGCTTCTAACCCAATCCTAAGGTGTGTCTTTATGGTTTCAATTAGTAGTCTCCTCATGACCAATGCCGGAATTTAATAAACTTAAAACGAAAAAACACGATCAACGCGATTTCAAAACTACTTCAATTCAATAAACCCTAACCAGGTGAACTCAAAGGAACGAGTACTAATGAAATTCATAAAGAATAAATCACAGAAATTAACAATCAAATCCGATAACACAATCATAATAAAAACAAATATCCGAATAAGATAGAATTAAACAAGTTCATGCATTGACCTAAACCCCTAGAAAGAGAACTACTCTCTCTTGGAGAGATCCATAACAAAGATTGGCAAAAAAACAATAAGAAATGAGATAAAGAAATGATTACACCCTTTCTTAGATCTAAAACCTCGATCTTGCCGACTCCTTGCTTGAATCTTCTTCTTCTCCTTCCTTGAAAAGCCTTCGAGAATTTCTGCAGGATCTCTCTCTCTCAATTTGTGGAAAGATGGATAAAATAATGGATGTGTGGTAGTGGATGATTGAGAAAGATGAAATTCTTCTCCTTTTATAGCCAAAGGCCTTGCCCAATTTAGAGGATAGTAGTGGGGTTAGTGGGTGCACTCCTCAGACTGCCATGGCTATTTTTGGCCTTCTAAAACGTGTTCCTTGTTGGCCGAAAATAGAAAACCTCCTGAAAATGCGAATTTCTGGCTATCTGCGAGTCCAGTGCGTCCGCACTGGAGTTGAGTGTGGGTGGTCTGGGTCGCACCGACTCCAAATCCCTTTTGGTTCCAAGTTTCCTTTTCTGGATTTTCTGCAAAATTTCCTGAGTGCGTCCGCACTGGCATGTTGTTTTCTGTTTTCCCAAGAATCTGAAGATTTCAAAAATAGTCTAAGTACTGAGTGCGTCCGCACTGGCTGTGAGTGCGTCCGCACTGGCCTTGAACTTCTGTATTTCGGAAAATTCTGAAAGTTGCAAAAATCGGCTAAGTAGTGAATGCGGATGACCCCACTCGCACTGGATCTGAGTGCGGACGCATTACGCTCGGACTTTTCATCTGTGAGGTCTGCGATGCTGAAAAATCGGCTAAGTACCCAGTGCGTCCGCACTGGTGGAGAATGCGTCCGCACTGGGCGGTTTTTCTTCATTTTGCACTGTTTCCTGCATTAAAACATCGAGCGAACGCAGTAACTTGATTCTTGGTGTATTATATTCGCTTTATATCCAAAATACAAGATATTTGGTGTTATTTCATGATAAAAACTAGATCGACGGTGTATATAAAATACACCTATCAGCCCATCGGACCTACTCTCAAGTGGAATTTTATAACTCAAACTTTGTAAAAGGTTCCTTTTTGTT
Organism: Carex parvula; assembly: GCA_025461045.1. NCBI lineage: Eukaryota > Viridiplantae > Streptophyta > Magnoliopsida > Poales > Cyperaceae > Carex > Carex parvula. The sequence continues at coordinate 267,174 of JAJGRW010000709.1, forward strand.
TGGAGATATTTGAGTTAGGCAAAAGTAACTTTATGTTTCCAAATATCTTTCCAATGTGAGAGGTTCAGATGATCATTTCTCAACAAAAAATGTTATCTTGAGAAAACTTAACTTGATCTATTGATTGGTAACTTAATCTCCATTTGTCTCTCGCAAAGTACATACTTTTAATTTATTCTAATCAAATAAACTTATCATTTGCTATAAAAAGATAATAAAAGGTTGTAATAACAAGTAACAACTTTTTTTTGTCAACAAAATTTACTGGCTTTTTGACCAAATTTTGTGTGCTCCTAATTATCTAATTTTATTTCTTTCAGAAAAAAAATTAGAGTCAAATCTTTCAACTTAAAAATTCACAAAAGATTTTTCAGTCGGATTACGAACATGCGACCTCCCATAATGAAAATATTGGATTAATCACTGAACCAATGACTGATTCTCATTTATTGTTTTAAACGTCATATTAAGACATGATAACGACTATTGGAAGGTTTTATCCTTCATTAAATTTATCTAATGAACTTATTTAACTTCTATTTTTATTTTGTGCAAAATTTACAAAAATTTTATAGAACTTAACAAACTTGTAAACCTACAAAAGGTTCTTTTCTTTTGAAGATATTTGGGGTTAGGCAAAGTAACTTTATACTCAAAATTGTTTTCTTTGCATGGTGGAGGTTTAAATCATTTTTTAACAAAATTTTATGTTAGAAAAAATATCTTAAGAAGCTAGAAAACTTAGCTCCATTTTCTGATTGACCACTTGATCTTGATTTGTCTATCACAAAGTAAGCATTTTTATTCCACATCAATAACAAATAAAAACTTTTCTAAGTCAACAAAATTATATCTAATATTATAAAAAGATCATCCAAATCAATATAAAAATATACCATATTAAAACTTTATTTTATTACATAAAATAGCAGAGTGAGCTAAGTAAAACAAATCTTAAAATCACTGGTTTTCTTAGTTTAATGCCTCCCTTGTTGCAAAAGAATTTTTTTAATGACCTTTAATGACATTTTCAGGAGTCCGAATCTGCTGTGATTCCGAGATGGATTGCAGGATCCTGAAATTCCGAGACCAACGGTTCAAACTTTTTCGTGCGCGGATCTCAGAAATATTCTTGGAAAAGTAAATTTTCATGTACGTATCTCGAGAAAGACCAACAGTTGAGATCGGATCGCAGGGTCCTGTGATTCCCCGAGAATCACAGCAGATTTATTTTCCATTTTCAGCGTGTAGCGAGTGAATATTCCCTGTGGTACTGCAGAGGATAATATAGTCAAAACCAAGTTAAAAAAAAATTCGAAATATATTTGGAATATAGAAGGATGTTTTCAAATTCGTACAAATTTAAATTAAACGGTCCGGATCTAATTTGACTTAATTAGATATCTCATTTGTTCTTAATTCAAAAAGAAATGCTGGTGCAAGTGATCATGGAGCACCCAAGAAATCTCCTATTCAATGGGAAGCATAAAGCAGTTGGACTACACATAGGTTGGCGCCTTCAAACTAATTAAATTTTAAAATAAAACCTAAACCTTGTACTAAATTATATGATTTGGTGACCCACAAAAACCAACCTGTGTAAGAATCGTTGTTCGCTGGCAACCGAATAATGCTTCAAAAAACCCAACGAATAAGAATACACTTGAGAGTAGGTCTGATGGGCATCGGACCTACTCTGGTTCGATGGGTTTAATCACCGTCGATTTGCTTTAAGATTCGTGCAGAACGCTTTAAACTTCTTGCGTGTTTGTTTTAATTTTCGTGCACACAAATCTTAAATTAGATCAGATGGTCATCATGCTCGTTGAACCTAAAAGTAGGTCCGATGGGCATCGGACCTACTCCGAGATTGATAGGGTCATGTTCCAAGGGCCCTCACGGATCTTTCGCAGGCTATAAATAGATCGGGATTCGGACCTCTTCAAGGGCCAACCCGAGATCAATATGAAGAGCGCCCGAGATCCGTTAGCAATTAAGCCCAGTAAGGCCCCATAAGGCCTCATCCAACATGAGTCCAGCCCGGACTCAGCTTACGGCCACCACCCTTGCGTCCGTACAGAGTGGGTGCGATTTAGTAACCGTCGAACTATGCGGACGTCACCCCTCTTATGCAAGAAAGAATAGAAACGACATATTAATTAGATCAAGAAAGTATAATGCACTGTGAAGATAAAATAATTTAAGAAACAAATTAGAGCAAACATGGAAATTGCTACTTAGACGATGCCCAGTAAAATTTGACCAGTATTGACTAGACAATTTGATAAGTAAAAAAAAAAAAATTGCTTGGATGAATTTTAATTTGAGACCAAGGAGTTGAAGCTTGTAGAATCATAAACCGGTACTTCATTTAGAATAGCTGTTATAAAACAGAATAAAAAATGGAAGCATTTAAATCATTTAGGAATTTGGGTAAACATTTGGATATATATGGAATTCTACTTCTTTGTAAAATAATAGCACCGGTTTTCGGGTGTTTTAACGACATTAATTTGCATGTTAGGTAACTAACTAACACCAAATCTTGTGACTTATCTCCAAAGAAAAAACATCAAATCTTGTGACAACAGAAGGATATATATATATATATATATCTTTAAGAATATGGTTTCTTTTTGACAAACGGAAGTAGTTGCAGACTTGTAGGCAAGGCAAGTCCATTCCCACAATTAAAAATATCAATAAACAAAGAATCAGAAGACTCAAAAAGATATTTGCCCCCAGTACTCAAACCATCTTTCTATCAAAACAATGTCTCGATCATCTTCCGAGTTCTGGAGCAAATCCTCCTTTTACTCAAATCATTATGACATGCAACCAGGGCCGGTACTAAAGATTTTGGGGCCGGGGCAGGTCCTTTATATATACAAATTTTTATGAGACCTGCTAATTCGTTTGCATAAGTACTTCAAAACCATATGCTTATAAGTCATTTTTATATTTTTTGAAATTTTTTTTACTATTTTTTAAAATAGATAGAAAATTCATTGATTTAGAAGATTCTAGACCATAAAAAACAATGATTTTCTACCTATCTTAAAAAATAGTAAAAAAATTCAAAAAAATGTAAAATTTAGTCTCCAAGCACATTTTACTATAGATATCATGTTGAATGGTTTGGATCGACTATTTGGATTTTTAAAACGTAAAAACGAATTATAAACATATGGTGTTGAAGTACTTATGGAAGCCTATTAGCCGGTCGCATTTATTATTGATATGCCAATAGATTATACCTATTTTTAGAAAAGTTTGGACCCTTTGTATATACAAAATTTGGACTCTAATATTTTATTTATTTTTAATATATACAGATTAATATTTTTTTAATATATATACAAACTAATTTTTTTTTGGGCCCCTTGAATCTTGGGGCCGGGGGCGGTCGCCCTGGGTGCCCTGCACCAGGGCCGGCTATGCATGCAACATAGTATATATGGCGTACATTTGGTCTAACATGCATATATATATATTATATATAATAAATTCTTTTTACAAACCAGAGAATCAAAACCAGAAATTAATACCGTTGGAGTCGGTTAAGGGCAAATGGATGCTTGTTATCCAACCTCTGAACATCTTTTCATGCTACTGTATGTTGGATTTCCATGACTTGTCAGAACGGCTAGCTAATAGGATATAACATTTCTTTTCCTTGGACAGTTTAAAAGGGTCCTTCTTTGCTTCTTCCCTAGTTCATCATTGGTAATACAACTGCAAAACAGCTAATTACTTAATATTCTATTAGTCTAACAGCTAACTAGGATTGGATGTGATTTCATGTGGCATTGAATCAGTATAAAAGTGTTGAAGTTGAAGACAATTAAATGGGCCGCAGCCCATTTAGCTATTTTGTGAGCTATTTTGTGATTCTTTGAGAGCCGATCTCTCTGTTGCCTTTTCATCAAGTTTTTTTTAGAATTTTGCTCTCTTCTTCTTGTAATTGTAAGAGAGTGTTATTGTGAGTTATAATCTTTTGTAATTGTAAGACTCTTTGATCTAGTGAATTTGTGTTGTGTGCTCCCTTAATTTTCTCCCGAAAGAGTTTCCACGTAAATCTTGTGTCTTCTCTTATTTATTGTACTTGCTTGTTTGTTGTTTGATATCTTGTGTGATTCCTCTATTTTTTTATTTATTTGTGATTTAGTGTATACACACAAGGTGTTTGAAGAAATTTAAAAGTTTTTGTGTGGTACAACTTTGTTATTTATTTACCTCCTTTGCCCAACGAAAAGTTGGATATAATTTCATGTGGCATTGAATTGGTTGGAACTTTAGTGTAAAAATTGTCAATGTCGACAAGTCAAAATATCATATCATGTGCCTTATCTTCCTTTGGTACCATTTACTCAGAAGTTGCCAACACAGCGTTAAGTTGGCTCTCACATGCAAGCAAAACAAGTGATGAAATCAAATTCTCTCTTTTCTTATGCACAATGAACTTGAGAATTTATTTATAAATACATAAATCATGCTTTACATATCGGTACATTTCAAGGAATTTTGGGCTCAAATCATTACCCAGCTTATGTTTCATTCTTATTTGAAGGTACTTATTTCGGCCTTTAAACTTCTCAGCAATATGCAATTTTGATCTGTTATTGAAAATGTTCTAGCAATAATAACCAATCAAGGGAAATGCTTAACTGCTGGATTGGATCAGCACTGAATCAAGTCAAATAAGTATCGTTGAAGTTTAACCGATTCGAGCTGCAGAGTTTAAGACCAAAATTGAAACTTCTAAAGCATATGCAGAGTAAAGGAGAATTGAATGACGACTAATGGAACATTTGTGTAACTAACACAGATAATGTAAAACATGAATGTTGTGTACCAGCTTCATAGCATTTAAGTCAGTAGTCATACTGGTACAAGTTGCTGGCTAAGCTTAATAAATGCAAAAGGGAAGTTAAAAATCATGAACGGTGCAACAATCACCTTAAAATAATCTACTTTTTTCTTTTCTTGTTTTTCTTTGTCTTCATATTGGTAGCAGTAATTCGCAGGTACTCGGAAGCTGACATATCACTCGTCTTGCCAAATGTCTCTTCATAATACTCCCACAACTCAAACCTAAATTGAACAAAGGGGTGAAAAGGTTATGTAAAAGCAAAACAAAAGCAAAAGATTTCATGTATACCCCTGAAAAGAAAATTCAAATATACCCCTAGAGTACTCAAAAATGCATAAATGGGAGAAGGTCAACTGAATACCAGCTCTCTCTATGTTCTCAAAGATGTACAAAACTACCATTATTTATGCAGAAATAACAGCAAGGAAAAAGGAAAAGGTATTGTTTGCCCATCATTTAAAGGCTGAACATTTTCCATGTATAATAGGGTTTCTGGTAACATTTCTCATTTTGCATTGGAAATATACCAAATTTGATATTAACAGAGTAGAAATGAAATTGACCCAATAAAACCAGATCAAAAACATGTATGATGAATACACAAAGATAAGGATAAATCATTTGTTTTCCTTACCAATATGCCAAGAACTGAAAAGGCGCATACTTCCCATACATTGCAACGATCTCTTTCTCGATAGTGGTAATTGTACAATTAATTTTATGGAACTGTAAATTAGAAAAATATGCATTAGATGAGCAGTTCCCTCTCTAAGCTGATCTGAACAAATAAAGGCTCTTAAACCTTTCTGAAAAAATAAAATTAGAGGTCAATAAGTTAAGCTAACTATTGTAGCAATGCTTACGCAAGAAAACATACTTTGATTAAGTCAGAAGCTCCATTGTGATAACATTTCATGAAAAAAAAAACACATTATGGAGCTTCAGAAATAAAACAGTAATTTATGACATATTTTGTGGCAAGTTTGAACAACAACTATTTATCATTTTTTTTTTTTCTTTCGTTATGACTGCGGATACTTTTTGGGTATTAATTTCTCTTCTCTTTTGTTATGACTGCAGATACTTTTTCTTGGGCATTTTGTCTTTGTGCTTATGATGTTTAAGTGTTTATGTGAGTGCTCAACCAAACAATGCTACATACATTGTCAGTCAGGTCCTTTACCAGTATATTCTTGTATTGATTATTCTGCTATTTGAGAGTTAATAACAAGCAAGAATGGAAACAAGAATCAAGTTTAATACCGTTTTAAAATGACGTATTGTCTCGCTATCAGCTGGTATCTTATGAAAGTACCCCAAGCACATCAACACATTTGCACATGTAAAGGGCCCAAAACCAGGAATGTCCAAGAGCTGAGAGTATAAAGTATCATACCATGACAACATCTCACAATCATTACATGACTCTTCCATCTTTTTTACTTGTACATCTCCTCTCACCACACCTTGTGCCAGAGACAAAATTCTCTGTGCACGATAACCCAGCTTACATCGCTCGGCCAAGTACTTTGCATCCAGAGCTGCCAGCTCATCAGCAGTAGGGAAGTCTCCAATTTCAATTACATCAGCATGATCTTTAGAATCATTGGTTAATTCTGTCTTGCCATCTGCTGGCTCTTCTATAGATTTTCCAAACTTGGTTTCTAATCTAATGGCAGTCTTCGATTTTGTTTTTGGTTTTACAAGCTTAGATTTCAGCTCCTTGGTTTGAGGGGTCTTTGGTTTAAAATCTTCCGAAGAGATGCCCGCTTTTAGCTCTGGTTGGAGGGCACAGAGAGCTTTAGCCATTGCCAAAGTTCTTGGCCATCTATAGTAAAGTATTACAAACTAGAGATATTAAATTTTATATCATGCTTTTGGAGCAAAAGGATTCCTTGTATACATTGCAGGTTAAAGATTTTTGGTCTTGGTTTATGAGTATGACCGTGATGAAGCTAATACCTAACAAATTTCAACCTACAGCCCATGAGGTAAATTATCCCCATTTTAAAGAAACTGAAGGAGGGGGCAAAAACAAAGCAAGTTCGAGGATGTAACTTGGCATTTATACCAGCATTCCTTGATTGTTGTTGGTTTAGATCATCCATTCCAAAATCATCATAAGCTCATTAAGAAAAGTACCAGTTAGTGTCTCACGTGCAATTGCAGAGAAGAATGCACTTGACCATGTCTTCAAAAAGAGTAGGAGACCGAAATACTCGGCCAAAGCCTTTCTTTTTAGCTATTTCGTGCAGCTCATGAAATTCCCGTACCACTCTATCATCATTTACAGAGATTCGAAGCATCCTTTTGACTTGACCCTGTAAAAAGAGCAATATTATGAAGTGCAGTGTAGGACCTTGTAATATTGTATGTGAACCGTTGGCTTTGTTGCAATCGTGAGCTTATTTGTAAGGAAGACTGACCCATCAGGTCAGTTAAGTCTAAACAAACCATGTTACCAAGGACTAAAGGAAGTAAGTTGAGCTGCCAAAGTATAGCCAAACTGACTTTATTTATCTATTTTGATTCAACATATCTTTCTAATTTTCAATCTTTGGTCGAGCCAACATAGTGTTATACCTTCTACCCAAAATACATTTTTAGACATATCTAGTTTCACTGGTGCTCCTTTTTATATTTCTAATCATTATTAGCAGTCTTTTTGTCAAATGCGAAGAGTTTTCCTCTCTCTGGTGACTTCCTATTTCCTAAGCCCATGTCAAACTAAAATCACGGTGAGAACTCAAAGCCAGTAACCAAGTTTAGATAAACCAGAGTATTGAAGTGGTTCAGTCAGGTTAATATTTGCTCAAATTAACAATGAACTTTCCAGCTGCTGGATATATTATATTAAATTCAATAATGACAAACTTTTGCTTTCTTATGTAACTTTATACTAGGAGTTATACTAGGCGCAATTTGAAGAGAAGAAGAGAAACAACAAGAACCTACCAGAATAGCCTCTTGATCCTGGGTAAAAAGGGAATCCGTGCCAAAGACACGAATCTCAAGAGCATCGGAGGGAGAAGACTGAGAGATGGAGACGGGAAGGGAGGTGGAGGGGGAGGAAGCGAGGCGAAGGGGACGGTGGAAGGTTCTGGAGACCGGGTCCCAGCGATTAGGGGCCATCATGAAGAGGCCGTGGCTGCACACCGCCTTCTCTAGGTCGAATGCGAATGCGAATCCTTCTCTCAAGGCGAGGCGGAGAGAGATTGACGGCGGCGACGGTGCAGGTGCTGCTTCTGTGGTCGACATGGTTTGTTTCGTGGGGTGGGGATCGACTGGGCCACTGGGAGCGCCGAAGACCGACGAGACGACTGTAAGGTGAATTGCAATACAAGGTTGAATTCCTCTATGAGCTTGAGTAGAGCAGGTTGGGTCCGATGAGTTTGGGACCGTCCGATCTGATTTAAAGATTCGTGGTCACGATTAAAATAGGTATGAAAGTTGCGGGCGCGAATGTTGAAGCATATCGGACGGTCGTCAAACCCATCGAACTTACTTTGAGTCCGATGGGCATCGGACCCAAATTGACCTCGAGCTTGAGAGCACCTTAGTTCTACTCTAGTTTGTATTAAAAAAAATTATATTGACAACAAATTTATTTGACAATCATAACAACTAATTAAATATAGAGACAAATAAGTAAAAATTGTATATCAAGTTTAATGTAATTTGAAAATCGTTTGGTCATTCGTCCAGTTATTTGAAGAACTGACATTTTTGGATTGATGACCGGGCAATTTTTTAAGTTACACCAATTTAATTATCAATCTATAGTTTATATAATATTAATTTTTTTTTTAATCATTTTCTCAGTTATTTCACAGTTAATGCAATACAATTTGAGTTGCAAGGAAAGTAAACTTTGTTCTTTGTTACGAATTGGCCATTTAAATTTGATTTGTTCCTCTATAGCTACTGAATTTTACAATTGTTCCAATAAAGTTACTGTCTAATCTTTTCATCCAAAAAATTAACTGAATATGTTCATTCCATCCAAAATACTAACGAAAAAGTTATATTCAATTAATTTTTTGGATGGAAAGTTAGAGAGTGACTTGATTGGGACAAATAAAAAGTTCAGTGACTATAGAGAGACAAATCAAAATTGAGTGACTAATTCGTGACAAAGGACAAAATTTAGTAACCTCCAGCAAAATTTACCCTTTAAAATATTACAAGTGAAATACATACAAACTTGCATTTAATCGAACATTTATACACATCGTGTTTAATTATTTTTTTCAGAAACTTAATTTTTCTAAAATTATAAAATTAATTTATTAAGATTTTATATCTTAATAATACTTTTTTGTAATATTATTCATATAAGGAGCATGATTCAAATTTATAATATAATTTTCCCGCTCAAATTATGTTGCCAAGTTAATACTATGGATCCAAAATAAATTTTTTAATGATAAAATTGAAAATTGAAAATTTATAAAGAGTGCTTGGCATCCCTTCTCTTCTACGTACTTCCGTCCCTGCTGAGATTAGTCTTAAATTAAGTTAAAATTAATCTATAGTAACTTTGGTGTCAAATGAAAACGAAGATGTAACATGCATACTAAGGTTGTTGTTTATCCTAGATTTTGAAAAAATAATTTCAAAACCAATATGTTATTAGGTTGTTGTTTGATTTAAAAATTTAAAAATTTACTGGTAACCATAATTTTTTTATTGTTAATATTTCACTTCTAGTTCAAATTTTGACTACGCCACTGATTATATATATAAGCCACTGAATTTTTAATTATATAGTAAATTAGTCTATGGTAATATGCATATTAAGGTGCCAATTTACACTGTAGGTAATAGGTTAGGTACCGCATTGGCCGAAATTTTTAAAGTTAGCACAGTTAAAAAAAAATAAACTAAAAAATTATTGTTTTTGGAAAATTTGAAATCTACCATGGGCGCAGAATGATTTTGCGGACCCAAATGTTGGAGACCGCACAGGTATTCTGTGGACCCAACCAGGAGTTCGCAGAACCATTATGCGGCCCCATTTTTTTGTGTTTTATCTAATAAAAAGAGGCACCACGTGGGGATGCATGCCCCGTATGAGATATCTCAAAGTTCTTTGGTTTTTTAATATTTTTTTTGGTCTAGGAATGCGTGTCCCTTTATGAGATATCTCAAAGTTTGAAAAAAAAAATAATATATGGGGCCGCATAATGGTTCTGCGGACTCCTGACTGGATTCTCAGAACGCATGTGCGGTCTCCAGCATTTGAGTCCGCAAAATCATTCTGCGGCCGTGGTAGATTTCGAATTTTCCACGAAGGATAGATTTTTAGTTTATTTTTTTTTTAAACAATGGTAGTTTTAAAAATTTCGGCCGCACTGGTGAACCCAAATTTATCATTGCTACAGTCACTTCTGTGGTACGTACGCAGTGAATCCATATTCTCTCTTCAAAATGTCAATAACAAGAATCCAAAAAAAAAAAAGAAAAAAAAGAGAGAAGCACTTAGATCGTGAAATAGAAACACTTATGTATTAATCAAATATATAGATTCTTCTCTAACTCAAAAGGATATTTATTTGAAAAGAAAAAAAAAAAAGAGAAATTTAGATTCGAGATTCAGGCATCATTGCCATATCTTGC
>JAJGRW010000709.1:285446-304143 GCA_025461045.1 Carex parvula
GCTTGACCTCCAATCCATTTGATTTCAAAAAAAAAAAAAGCAGCTAAAACTAGTCTACCTTTGAGTAGTTCTCTTTGATGTGGTACGCAACATCCTCCGACAGAATGATCGAAGAGAGCTTGGTACGCTCGCTTGGCGCCAAGTAGCTCTTCTGACGAGCGGGTACATGCATCTCTATTATGACAGTGAAAGGATATGATTTGTGCTCACATGATGCATCCAGCGTGCATCCCTCTCCCACGGATGCATTAACCACAGCACCATGATGTTCTGTAAATTTAAGGAAATACCACCAAGGATATCAAATCTTTTTGCCAAAGTTAAACTTGAAATGTTTTTTAGAACATTGTTGATATATCAAAAAGGTCAGAATAATATCAAAATATTATACGCTCTCAATTTTATAAAGTTGACTTGTTTTTTACTTTGTTCATTATAAATTTTAAAAGTTGAAGCTGCATGTTCAAAGTTGAATAAAATTCCAACAGGAAGGTTATTCATATTTTGTCCAATTATCAGAAAAAAAAAATTATATAAGATTAGTTTCTTTCTTTCAGACATACTTTGAAAAAGTAGAGTAAATAAGAAACAGCTTTTTTTAGACACACACATACACACACAGTAGAGAAATGGATCAAATCTTTCCAGCTTTATACTGTACCTTAATGTAGTTTAATGATCTAAAGAAAATATAAATTAAATGCTTATGTAGAATTATAATAATTTGTTCCATGACAAGCATCATTTTTGTAAGTTTGACAATCATAATAGCATAATGGAAAGTTATGAGACACTTGAAAAACATTGATTTGATAAATACGCATGCATGTTACCTTGAACCGAGAAAACTCGGTTTTAAGACGGAACAAATCATCATCTTCACACTTCTCTATGCTGCCAATTGTTGTGAAAATTCAGAGAAATCTCTCCTAAAGCGTATTTTTGGTCGGCTGTCGGCGCCATTTCGTGACCATCGCCACCATTGTTGCCTCATCCACCCCAAATCCTCCATGACCTTAATTATTAACAAAATTACAAGGTCAAATTTGCTTTGTTTTTGTAGTTAATTATACCGAAATAGTTGTTCATGTCAAGATGATCAAACCTGAGAAAGCCTTTTTCAGTAATTGATTTTCATCAGCCATTTTTTCTTCTTCTGTTGAATTGAATTTCATCAGCCATTCAGCAGTATATATATATATATAGCATGAATAGAAAGAAACTGCTATATAGGGGTTTCATTTTTGATACTCTGTTATTATAAAGACATTAATTAATTGTTCAGACTGATGAAGCTACTACGGTTTTTTTGGTTATTAATGCAAGGATTTAAGGCAAAATTATAAGAAAGAGAAGTTTTGTAAATAATAACGCAGCTAGTAGTAAAATAATTTTCATCAATGTTAAAATTATGTGAAATTTTACAAGAGCCTGGTTTCAAAAATTAAATATATTCTCTTATTAATTGATACTCCGTAAATTAAAGCTTGACATTTGTTGACCAGATGACTCTGCTACAATATTCTGAATAGCGCGCTATAGCAGGCGCCGCTATAGCATTTTCGGGACCAAAACAGCTATGACGCTATACGCGATAAACACTATTTAAACCTTTTCTCTTGTAGTCAGTGTTTTTCTTTCTCATTTTAAAAAAAATATGTATTTGATGTGTCTAAGTTTCAATATAACTTAAAATAATATAATTTTTTTAGTTCCTCAGTTATTGCATGACTATTATATATGTCGTCACTATTTAAAAAAAAAATTTATTAAATTTTCTGATATAAAATAATTTTCTATGAAAGTTATAATATTTTAATTAATATTTTTTTTATCGACGATTATTCCATGCTCATATTTGAAATATAAATTATAGTGCCATATGATAAATGATCCAAATTTATTGCAATTGCTGGGTAACAAATTAAGCACTGTACATGTCGCCAACACCATGTAGAAACAAGAAGATAATTAAATCTGTTTGTTGTTGGTCCACCCTGTCGTTATTTAATTGAAGGGATAAATAATTAAAAATGTCATGTGTATCACGTATGGGGAAATTAATTTTAATTGATGGTAGGTACATGTAGTGCAATTCCTTTTCCTTTTTTTTTTTAAACTAATAATGGCTGGAAAATGATAGAATCAATCATAGAGGTCCCAACCATTTAAAAAAAAAGGGCAATGTATCGTATCTTTTTTAAGGACTAAACTAATTTGGTCCTGATTTCACAATTTTATGTTATGGAATAATTTTCTGTTCATTTATTTTCAGGGACGAAATAAAATGTATGATAATCTAGGGACCTTCTTGTAATTTGCGCATCAGAGTCGAAGTATAAATAATAGTGAGTCCGGCTAGTATGACATCTGTGTCATATGACACTAACTCCAAAATTGATTGAATAGACTTTAAACGACTAATTCAAACCGTTCAAACCGATTTACTTTATGAGTGATGCGTTTACATGCAAATTTTTTATATTTTCGAGTTATTTTAGTATCAAATCAAGCGGTAAAAAATGTTGAAAAATGAATGTATTAAAATTAACTTAAAAACTCACACATTTGACTCTTAACTTGATACTAACTAAATTCGAAAAATTATAAATTTTTCATGTAAACACACAACTAATGAAGTAGATCGGTTTGAACGGTTTGGATTCACCGTTTGAAGTCGATTTGATAGGTTTTGGAGTTAGTGTTATATAGGCTGAAATGACACTGATCTTATAACAGCCAGACTCAATAATAGTGCCTCAGAGCCTTCTCTTTCAAAATATGGAATAATATTGGGAGTGATGTGCATAAACACCTACATTAATAAGGAACCATAATCAGGCGTGTTAGTATAAACTATAACGCTTCCCTCCAGCTTTAGAGGAGAAATAATAATCTCAGCTTCAACACCAAGGAGAGTAAGAGAAAAGATAGATGTCTACCATAGATGTCCCAAACCCTCTTCCTTCCCCAAAGGAAGATGCTCAGGAGCTCAAAAAGGCATTTGAAGGTACTATACTTGTCTCAAATTTGCATCTGCATGCTGTCTTTTTCTGAAGGCAATTTCCCAATTTCTTTGCCCAAGAGGAAGGATCTGTAATGCATTGCTTGTATTGTATGATTAAGATTGCACATAAACTTAGTTTGCTTGAGATTACCTCCAATTGGAGTGTTTTTACTAACATTCTACTTGTGTTATTTACAATTTTTGTGGGGGTGTACCGAGCTGCTTAGCACTGGTATAGGAGTCCTTTTTTCAATTAGAGAAGACCGGGCTGTTTCAAATTTTGTTCCTTTAGTGGTTGGTACCACAATTACAAGTTCATTTTCTATAACTTGATGTGATTCTATATACAGGATTGGGAACAAATGAAAAGGTGGCTATAAAAATTCTCGGCCGAAGAACAGCTGCGCAGCGTGCGGAGATACGCCGCGCCTATGCCGTCCTCTACAAGAAATCCCTCCTTGATCGACTTCAATCTGAGCTCTCTGGGGATTTTAGGGTACTAATTTTCTCTAAGCAATACTCGTTGTATACAAAAAGTAGAATCCACCAGATACCCTTATTCAACATTTTTGGGTCATTTTTTCTGTATGCATATAGCACCAAATTTTTTAAGGAATAGTTACATCTAAAGAAAAAGGACCAAATCAATAAATTATCCCTGAATTTTCTATTATGCGCACCCAATTTTATAATTAGAAGGGTATGCATAGCCTAAAAAGAGAGAAAACCGTTGCACCAATTTTCAGTACATTGCTTCCATTGAAAATGTATCATTATAGGGAGGTATGACACTTTCGACACTTAACCAAATGCACCTTGCCATCATACTTATTAATCATCTGGTGTGAATAACCTAAATAAGGTGGGTGGTTTTTGAAAGAGAGAGAAATATCGGGCAAAATTTGGAGTTTGGACAGAAAACCACATCTAGGTAATTACCATCTTCAGGGGAAAATACCATTATCTCAATTCATTTTTTCTTTCTTTGTTTCCGTAGTTGTTTGAAAAGACAGTATACATTTAAATGCCAAACTGACAGTTATTCTCTGTGATCTTCACAGAAAGCAATGATATTATGGATGATGGACCCAGCAGAGCGAGATGCAAAGCTAGTGCATGAGGCATTAAAAAAGAAGGGTGAAAAGGCAATGTGGGTTATTATTGAAGTATCATGTGCTTCTACTCCCGACCATCTCATAGCTGTTAGACGCATTTACCGCTCTCTCTTCTTCTCTTCACTTGAAGAGGATATCGCTTCCTCTTCCTTGTACAAGGAGCCTTTAAGAGGGGTATGTATAAATTCTTTGCAAAACCAATGCTAGCTTGCACATTGTTTGAGTGGTATCCAATTAAAATAGTAAATAGATTATGGACCATATGGTATTGCAGTGCAGACAAATGGAGGAAATAAGATAAAAGAGTTACAAGAAAAGGCATATCTGTGTTGATTTTATCCGTGTAAATAAGATAAAGAGTTACAAGAAAAGGTGTTGTTTTTGTGCAGTTTTTGGTGAGGCTGGTGAGCAGCTACAGATACACAGATGATTATGTAATGAGTGAGTTGGCAAAATTTGAAGCTTCATTGCTTATAAATGCTATAAAAAAGAGAGAACTTCATGACGAAGATTTTCTCCGCATAATCACCACAAGGAACAAGTCTCAGCTCAAGGCGACCTTTCTTCACTACAAGCGACTCTCTGGAAAATCCATTGATGAGGTAACATTGACCTTCCTACCCCTCTCCTTTGGTTAAGAACTTAATCTGTTTGTTTTCTGCGAATTTTTTGTTTGGTTTATTCAAGTGTGCCAAGGATTTTAATTTGATGGTGGTACAGAACTGTTCCTTACCTGATTGGTATGTGAAGAACCCATCTCCTGATCCCCTTGTGACTAATTCTCGCCCATGTAAGCCACAATTCTTTAATGCCGTGCAGTCAATACTAAATTAAACCCAATTGGGGCTCATGTTCCTTCTGATATCAATTAACACGCAAAGCAAAAATTGCAAGTAAAAGCAACATAATAAATTGCCGAAAACCAATTCTGTAATATTCCCTGGTTTATTCAAGTGGGAGCCTGTCCAGGCTGGCATTGAGATCCAGTGTTCCAATATTTAACTCCTGTTCTATGGGCTATAATAGTGGAAGGGTTTCACAGAGCTCAAAATAATTAAAGAAGTGAACTCATACAGGGACTTTCAGCTATTTGTAACATTACAATCTATTCAATCATCTTACTCGTGGACAGAAAAATTTGATGAATGTTTTTTTTTTTTCTAAAAATCCGCAGGATATAGATCATCACAGTAGCAGTCAATTTGCCAATATGATGATCAGAGCCATTTGGTGCTTGGCTTCTCCAGAAAAGCACTTTGCAGAGGTAATTAGTCAAGCAGAATGATTCTCATATTTTATCATATATTGATCAGGTCAGGTACTGGTAACATATGGGTTCAGACCTGTGATACCAATATGGCCACATGTTTTCCTATTGATGTGTAATCTGTGGGCTCTTTAGGTATATATCAAATATAACACAATTTCAGCATCACATAATTTTTTAGGCTGTCAACACATCTCAGTACTTTTAACCTTTCATTTATCTCTGTGGTTCCACTAACTTCATTCACTCCCACCCCCCCCCCCCCCCCCCCCCCCCCCCCTCTCTCTCTAGGTGATTAGGTATTCTATTGAGGGACTAGGTACAGACGAGGATACACTAACAAGAGCAATTGTTTGCCGGGCTGAAATTGACATGAAAAGAATCAAAGAAGAATACAAAGCTACATTCAAAACTACAGTCACTTGTGATGTTATTGGTGACACGTCTGGTGATTACAAGGAAATACTGCTAACACTAGTTGGCAGTGAAGAACCATGATAATTGCAATATTGAAGAATTGAACTTTTACATAAGTGGGCTAATTACAGTTTAAGCATGTTTGTGTGGAGTTGTTTGGTGTATGCCTGGTATGTTAATAATTGTTATATGCAGAGCATGTACAAGTTACATGTCTGTTTAATATCACTATATAAACAGACATGGGCCAAGTTTATTTAAGATGAAGATGCTTTCACTGTTACTATATCTATTACGATCATGCCAAGATTACGTAGAAAATTATTTGCAAATTTTAATATTTTGACATGTTTGGCAAATTGTATGAATGTGATAGAAGATTGGTTGATGACACTTGGTCTTATTTTTTAAAAACAGATTCTATTATTGAGATTATCAAATTATTCTCTATGCGGGATAGCCGATCCTTTAATTTAAACTATCACTGATTACAAAATGCAGGAAATTTTTATAGCAGCGTGCCAGTGTCAGCGTCAAATCCAGAAAAGCAAAAATAGCAACATAAGCAAAATCTTTGTCAAGTAATAGTATCAGCCAAGCCACCAAAAATTTATACGGCAGTTGCCAATTCAAAATACAGGCAAGTACACAACTCTCTTTTGCAATTTCAACCCATCAAATTTTACTTTTATGTATTTCATCATTAGTTTCTCCTCTAAAATAGAGCATAATATATGTCCAGACTGAAGCCCAAAATTCTCTCATACAAGTCATAGGTACTACAGGATTCTAGGAATCAAGTCGTCAATTGCAAAATATTCAAACCTTTTTCTTTTCCTTCTCTTACAATATATAAGATTAGGGGTGTTCATCGGTTCGGTTCGGTTCGGTTGAAACCGAACCGAACTAGGTAAACCAAAGTTGGTTCGGTTTCAAAAATAAAACCGAACCGAACCGATTTGGCATTGCAACAGAACAGAACTGAACCAAAGTTTTATTTCGGTTTGTTCAGTTTGTTCGGTTCAAACCGAAATATATTAATTTTTTTATTTAAAGCAATTGATTTATAATAAACCGAAGTATATTAAGAAATAAACCAAGGTATTAAGAAATAAATCGGGATATTAAGAAATAAACCGAAGTATTTAAAGCAATTGATTAAGAAATAAACCGGGACGGTCCGGACCAAATTCATAATATATAAAATTTCGGGCGGTTCGGTTATTTCGGTTTTCAAAATTTTCAAACCGAACCGAACCGAAATTATAATTCAGTTTTAAAAATCAAACTGAACCGAACCATTAAACCGAAAAAACCGAACCATTTGGTCCAAACTAATTCGGTTCGGTTCAAAACCGACTAAACCGGACCCAATGAACACCCCTATATAAGATAGGGGATTGAAAGAGGAAAGAAGGAGAGAGAACCCTAATAAGGCTTTAGTTCTACTACAATTCAGCCCAAACAAAATTTACAAATGCAACAAGTAACCATTTATCATTCACAAATTATTCAGAAAACCAATTCTCTCCTACTGACTTGCACACAACCATTGGGAAATTATTTCTTTTCTGTTGATTTTCTCGTAGCCGACGTAGCAGCAGCCACGATTCCAGCAATCGCAAGCCCCCCAACTCCAAAAGCCCCGGCCACTATTCCCATGCCAATCATCCCATCTATTATCAAACGTATAAATCAATTAGATTCTAGAAACCAGCCTTTCTGTTGTTATTCAAACCAAAGCTAAGAATTACTGAAATCAATCAAGTAGCTATAACTGCACCATTAATTACCAGTTGGATCTCAAATAATTATTTTTTTGGAGAAATATTGAGTCTTAGTGGATGCTGTTAAGTCCAAGCCAGGATAACTGAAAACAACACAGGAACCTTATCAGACCTTTTCTTTTGGTTCAGTTTGGGAACTGTTATCAAAAAGCTCAAATTCCATTATAATACCAAATTCTAACCCTGCTCCGCAGCAGGATACAGTCAGTTCCTCCTAATTAACAGATGAATGCTGTCTAAACTTGTGAAAGCTCCTCAGATTCACAGGCAAGAACTTCCAAAAAAAGGTTGAGGAATATGATATAACTTTTAGTTTAGTTATTAGGAAAGTATAATCACAAAACATCAAAATATTCTGACCTCGAGAAACTTGGTCGTCCACAAGTTTTGACAAATTTTGTGCCTGTCTCCAATCAGGTGCAGCCTTTAAAGGCAAAAATTAGCATGGTTAAACAATGATATTCACGTTGGAAAACCATAATACATTCTAGAATAGTTAGAAACTAACCTCCAAACAACGATCCAAAAGATGGCGACTCTTTGAATAATTGGCAGTCCGATAACTGCCAACAGCTAACAGGTAAATCTTTTCCCTTGTTTGAAGTGGGCTGTTGGAATTCTCCAGTGAAGCTGCCCAGAGAGTAAATATTTATAAGTGAACCGATAAATAAATAAATAACAGATGATTCAGTGATTATTAACTCAAAGCAATAGGTTGTATTTATCAGCAAAAAAGTTGAAGAAAAAGTTCTCAAATACCATTAATCCAATTTAGGTTAAGAGAATTCAACCAGTAATTTCTTGAGCCTGCCATAACCAAGATGTTATGGCATACCAACAATAATTCTTCGCCAAAATCAACCTAAGACTCAAATTTACAATTATAACTCAAGCTTAATTGTGCAACTCAACCTAATTTTTTTCTGTCGATTCTACAACTATGCTCCAACCAATGGTAAATTTAGTATCAATGCGTAATTACATCAATTCTGCACTTACAATTCGAATTAAGCTTGCTCATTAAGCCTAGATCATATCCCTTTCCAATTTGAAATCAATTAACACTTAGACTATTTGACTCAGTACCACAAAGTTTAGCCTTAAGTATCCTGATTGAGCACGTAAGATCCCAATTTTAGGTCAAATTGAACAACTAACCCAACATAATGCAATTTTGCCACAATTATCCCTCACTTGCAAAATTATCCTCAACTGACCGTTCTCATCATTATTCTCAGATACATATTTAGCATTGACTTACTCTCAATCGTATGAATGAACACAAGATAAGCTCTCAAAGAAAAAACATTCATATTTACCTTCTAGCATTCCGATACCACGATTAACATCATCGGGTTGCCTTGAATGCACGAGAGCCCAAGCTAAGCGCATCAGACTCTCGTTCTTCTGCTCCTCATTTCCCGCCTCCGCAACCTCTCTCTCGCAACCCTGAATTCAAAAATTAAAACACCAATTCAATGAGAAATTCTATAGACTCCGTATTACGGATCAATAGGAGTTGGGGGGGAAGATTATGGATTTGTACCGCGATGATGTCAGGATCGCACCATGGTAGGTTATCGCCTCCCTTGAACATGGATCCGACGGAGTCAAAGAATTTACCCACACCCTCCATTGAACAGGAACCGTCGATGTTCTCTCCTAGGGTTTCTCTGGAGCTGGGAACAAAAAGCTAGATGACAAAAATCTAGAGGTCTTGGGTTAGCTATGGTTGGTCTTGGTCGAGTCTCTTGCGGGACTTTTGTGTTAGCGAGAGCCGAGAAGGGAGACGGCTTCGAGGCTAAGAAAAGGATGTCGGTATCTCTGTGGCTACGGGTCCTATCCCCTAAAGTAACTCAACTTTTGGGTTTTCGATCGGGACCGTCCGATTTGATTCTGTCGCTCCAGATCGTCTCCGGAATTCGAATCCGTCGTCGAGATGTGTGCACTCCACTTCGGAAGAGATGGTTCGGATACGAATCGGACGGTCCCTTTAAAACTCAAAAATTGAGTTACTTCACTGGATCTGAATTCTGTGGTCCTGCGTACGGAATCAATATCCTCTGCATTAACGCAATTTTTGAGTTTAAAGATCTCGACCGTTGGAATGGATCTACGGTCCAGATTCAACTAAACCTATCTCATTAAAAATCAATCCTTATTCTTCTCCAGTCGTTTGCTCCAGTGGCGTTTGGTACCCTTTTCCCTCTGAATTCAGATCCAGTACAGTAACCCAATTTTTGAGTTTTGATTCAAACCGTCCAAGGTGCTCTAACACGAATCTTAAAGAACCTGGACCCCACAAATAATACTGGCCCCTGTGCTACCACCGAATAGGCACCGTACACGTCTAAACTCAAAAATTGGATTACTTTAGGGGATCCG
Organism: Carex parvula; assembly: GCA_025461045.1. NCBI lineage: Eukaryota > Viridiplantae > Streptophyta > Magnoliopsida > Poales > Cyperaceae > Carex > Carex parvula. The sequence goes on from JAJGRW010000709.1 coordinate 295,425, forward strand.
GACTCTTTCCCTCTTGGCTCTTTACTTCCTCATCTGCTTCTCCGACGAATCAAAACCCTCGCTTACAGGATTTGATGATACGCTAAGGCGGTAAAAATTAAATTTTTTTTACTCTTTTACAAGCATCTACGGACCTACTTTATTATGCTAATTTTATTTGAGTAATTCATATGCACAAATAATTATCTATTCATTCATTCATCACAAATCTATTTACTAGAGAATATTTGAATATACCTTTATCAAATGTCAATTTGGTAAATAGAGAGTCACAAATCTATTACTAGAGAAGATTTGGATATATCTCTAACAAATGTCAATTTGATAAATAGAGAGAAGTTGTATTCTCTTATAGATCTCTTGAATACCTTAGTTTGTCAAATGGCCTCCTAGTGTTCACCTTGAACTAAACAAGGATTAGAAAGACCTTGCTAGATATCTTAATCAATCTAAGCTTAGAATCTAGTTAATAACCCTTCTTGTTTTTCTAATAATCCTTCATTAGATAGACTAATAATATGAGAGGAAGAGGGGACAGCGGCTAAGATAGAAAGGAAGAGAAAGAAATAATTTTTAGAAAATTGTTTAATGAACAACTTCCCTACCTCTCCTTATATACAAATATATCAGGGTTTTCATTGTGTAACCTTCCTAATATAATTCTCCTTAATTAAAAGAGCCAAACTCTAGCCACTGTTATAGTACGCGCTACAGTACCAGCTTCAACTTATACTAATTTTGGACGTTAATAAACTTATATTATAACAATGTTATACACATCATTATATTTATGTGACATGTATATTATACTATATAATGTGCACCACATTATATCAAATAATATATATGCACATTTCTCATAAATTTATCTTTGTTCTAAGCAGCCATGATATTTAACATTTTATCACATGTATTTTATTTCATATCATATGAAACAATATACATCATATAAATAAAACATTCTTCTTGTTTCTTGTTCAGTTGGTGTGACATATATAGATGATCTATGTTATGTTGACAATGACATAATAACATTTTATTACCATAAACTATAAGCGGTATTCTAGTTATACATTATAGTTACCCAAATAACATAGATGTAAAGTATCATTTTACAATACACGATCCTTTAAAATAATGTTACAAATAACATTACTTGTGTCTATTCCTTGTCACATGATATTATGAATAGTATACAAAGTAGGACTGTGTTATTTTTATATCATATTTGTTTTTTGGTCTCTTAAGTAATTATTAATATATAACTGCACTTCAGTTATATTGCATGCATTATAATTCTATTTTACCAAGGGACCCATAAAATATCATTACTCATTATAAATGAAGGACAATGATATTATTGACATATGACTTTCTCCCGCACAAGTTATATACAAGGAGCTAATATTTTTATCACCACTAGTAATAAGTAGCTTTTAATATTAATTACATTATATATACTTCTCATGTGAAAAAGAAATACATTTCATATCTAAGAATTCTGAGACACAATAAAAATATTAATGACACTAACATAATTCATATAATATTTTCATTCTTTAGATCTGTTCAATATATGAAATATTTTATATACTCATGTTATTAAACGATAAGTCTTTATCAATATTTATAAAACTACAATGTACTTTAATCAACATGACAAACTTATCATGGTATATTAATGTTTTATGTTAATAACTAAGTTTGTGAACATTTTAGAGATTTATGTTTGTCATCGTATAAGTTCTATGGTTCAAGACCAAGAGCATATTCTTGAACACTTCTAAAAATAAACATAAAAATAATGGAACATAATGCATATAACATTCAATTCATAAACATAATATGTAAAAGTAATTAACATAAGATAACTTTTAGAACACAAAACTAACACCCTTTAAGTAAACGATACCGTCTCCCATGGCTTCTCCGCCTCCCTGAACTCGACTCAGGCCAACTCCTTCACTAAAACCTTTCCGTGGTTATGGATCAGATGTGGTCGTCGGCGTGTGGCCCGAAAGAAGGAGCTTTCCGGATCAGAACTTGAGCTTGTAATAAAAAGCTTGTAGGAGCAAGTTTTTTGGTCAATGGCCAATTTGCAAGATATGGCAATGATGCCTGAGTCTCGAATCTAAATTTCTCTTTTTTTTTTTCTTTTCAAATAAATATCCTTTTGAGTTAGAGAAGAATCTAAATTTGATTATTACATAAGTGTTTCTATTTCACGATCTAAGTGCTTCTCTCTCATTTTTCTTTTTTTTTTTGGGATTCTTGTTATTGACATTTTGAAGAGAGAATATGGATTCACTGCGTACGTACCACAGAAGTGACTGTAGCAATGATAAATTTGGGTTCACCAGTGCGGCCGAAAGTTTTAGAACTACACTTGTTTAAAAAAAAATAAACCAAAAAATCATTTTTTTTGGAAAATTCGAAATCTATTACGGCCGCATAATGATTTTGCGAATTCAAATGCTGGAGACCGCACAGGCATTCTGCGGACCCAATAGGGATCCGCAGAACCATTCTGCGGCCTCATATATTATTTTTTTTTTCAAACTTTGAGATATCTCATAAAGGAGCACGCATTCCTAGAACAAAAAATATATTCAAAAACCCAAAAAACTTCGAGATATCTCATACGGGGCACGCATCCCCACGTGATGCCTCTTTTTATAGATAAAACACAAAAAAAAAGGGGCCGCAGAATGGTTCTGCAGACCCCTGGCTGGGTCCACAGTACGCCTGTACGGTCTCCAATATTTGAGTCCGCAAAATCATTTTGTGGCCGTGGTAGATTTCGAATTTTCCAAAAACAATAATTTTTTGGTTTATTTTTTTTAAACTGTGCTAACTTTAAAATTTCGGCCAATGCAGTACCTAACCTATTACCTACCGTGTAAATTGGCACCTTAATATGCATATTACCATAGACTAATTTACTATATAATTCAAAATTCAGTGGCTTATATATATAATCAGTGGCGTAGTCAATTAGTCACGAAAAAATAATTTCTTTGTCACGAATTGGTCACACAATTTTGATTTGTCTCTCTATAGCCACTGAACTTTTCATTTGTCCCAATCAAGTCACTCTCTAACTTTCCATCCAAAAAATTAACTGAATATAACTTTTTCGTTAGTATTTTGAATGGAATAAACATATTCAGTTAATTTTTTAGATGAAGTGACTTGATTGGAACAATTGTAAACTTCAGTAGCTATAGAGGAACAAATCAAATTTAAATGACCAATTCATAACAAAGAACAAAGTTTACTTTCCTTGCTACTGAAATTGTATTGCATTAACTGTGAAATAACTGAGAAAATGATTACCAAAAAAAATTAATATTATATAACTATAGATTGATAATTAAATTGGTGTAACTTAAAAAAATGCCCGGTCATCAATCCAAAAATTGTCAGTTCTTCAAATAACTAGACGAATGACCAAACGATTTTCAAATTACATTAAATTTGATATACAATTTTTATTTATTTGTCTCTATATTTAATTAGTTGTTATGATTGTCAAATAAGTTTGTTGTCAATATAACTTTTTTAATACAAACTAGAGTAGAACTAGTGGTTTGAAAAAACCTGCCAGTCGAGGACCGGACCGGACCGGACCGGACCCAACCCGTCCAGGACCTGAGCCAACCCGCTCCAACCCTCGCCAACCCGTCCGAATTCAAATTATTTAAAAAAAAGTAACTCCCAATTTTTCCCAAAAAATAGAAAAAAAAAAAGAAAAAAAAATCAGACCGGACCAGACCGACTCGTAGACCCGTAAAACCGGAGATTGAGTACGGATTGGATTGACCGAACCAAGTCCAACCCGTGGATCCGGACCCGTGCCAACCCGGATCCGTATCAACCCATGGACCGGGCAAGTTTGAACCGGACCGGACCGGACCGCTCCGTTTTCAATTGCCTAAGTAGAACTAAGGTGTTCTCAAGCTCACAAAAGCAATTCAACCTTGTATTGCAATTCACCTTTGACCTTACAGTCGTCGGTCTTCGGCGCTCCCAGTGGCCCAGTCGATCCCCACCCCACGAAACAAACTATGTCGACCACAAAAGAAGCACCTGCTGCACCGTCGCCGCCGTCAATCTCTCTCCGCCTCCCCTTGAGAGAAGGACTCGCATTCGCATTCGACCTAGAGAAGGCGGTGTGCAGCCACGGCCTCTTCATGATGGCCCCTAACCGCTGGGACCCGGTCTCCAGAACCTTCCACCGTCCCCTGCGCCTCTCTTCCTCCCCCTCCACCTCCCTTCCCGTCTCCATCTCTCAGTCTTCTCCCTCCGATGCTCTCGAGATTCGTGTCTTTGGCACGGATTCCCTTTTTACCCAGGATCAAGAGGCTATTCTGGTAGGTTCTTGTTGTTTCTCTTCTTCTCTTCAAATTGCGCCTAGTATAACTCCTAGTATAAAGTTACATAAGAAAGCAAAAGTTTGTCATTATTGAATTTAATATAATATATCCAGCAGCTGGAAAGTTCATTGTTAATTTGAACAAAAATTAACCTGACTGAACCACTTCAATACTCTGGTTTATCAAACTTGGTTACTGGCTTTGAGTTCTCACCGTGATTTTAGTTTGACACGGGCTTAGGAAATAGGAAGTCACCAGAGAGAGGAAAACTCTTCGCATTTGACAAAAGACTGCTAATAATGATTAGAAATATAAAAAGGAGCACCAGTGAAACTAGATATGTCTAAAAATGTATTTTGGGTAGAAGGTATAACACTATGTTGGCTCGACCAAAGATTAAAAATTAGAAAGATATGTTGAATCAAAAGAGATAAATAAAGTCAGTTTGGCTATACTTTGGCAGCTCAACTTACTTCCTTGAGTCCTTGGTAACATGGTTTGTTTAGACTTAACTGATCTGATGGGTCAGTCTTCCTTACAAATAAGCTAACGATTGCAACAAAGCCAACGGTTCAAATACAATATTACAAGGTCCTACACTGCACTTCATAATATTGCTCTTTTTACAGGGTCAAGTCAAAAGGATGCTTCGAATCTCTGTAAATGATGATAGAGTGGTACGGGAATTTCATGAGCTGCACGAAATAGCTAAAAGGAAAGGCTTTGGCCGAGTATTTCGGTCTCCTACTCTTTTTGAAGACATGGTCAAGTGCATTCTTCTCTGCAATTGCACGTGAGACACTAACTGGTACTTTTCTTAATGAGCTTATGATGTTTTTGGAATGGATGATCTAAACCAACAACAATCAAGGAATCCTGGTATAAATGCCAAGTTACATCCGATGAACTTGCTTTGTTTTTTGCCCCCTCCTTCAGTTTCTTTAAAAAGGGGATAATTTACCTCATGGGCTGTAGGTTGAAATTTGTTAGGTATTAGCTTCATCACGGTCATACTTATAAACCAAGACCAAAAATCTTTAACCTGCAATGTATACAAGGAATCCTTTTGCTCCAAAAGCATGATATAAAATTTAATATCTCTAGTTTGTAATACTTTACTGTAGATGGCCAAGAACTTTGGCAATGGCTAAAGCTCTCTGTGCCCTCCAACCAGAGCTAAAAGCGGGCATCTCTTCGGAAGATTTTAAACCAAAGACCCCTCAAACCAAGGAGCTGAAATCTAAGCGTGCAAAACCAAAAACAAAATCGAAGACTGCCATTAGATTAGAAACTAAGTTTGGAAAATCTATAGAAGAGCCAGCAGATGGCAAGGCAGAATTAACCAATGATTGTAAAGATCATGCTGATGTACTTGAAATTGGAGACTTCCCTACTGCTGATGAGCTGGCAGCTCTGGATGCAAAGTACTTGGCCGAGCGATGTAAGCTGGGTTATCGTGCACAGAGAATTTTGTCTCTGGCACAAGGTGTGGTGAGAGGAGATGTACAAGTAAAAAAGATGGAAGAGTCATGTAATGATTGTGATATGTTGTCATGGTATGATACTTTATACTCTCAGCTCTTGGACATTCCTGGTTTAGGGCCCTTTACATGTGCAAATGTGTTGATGTGCTTGGGGTACTTTCATAAGATACCAGCTGATAGCGAGACAATACGTCATTTTAAAACGGTATTAAACTTACTTGTTTCTTGTTTCCATTCTTGCTTGTTATTAACTCTCAAATAGCAGAATAATCAATACAAGAATATACTGGTAAAGGACCTGACTGACAATGTATGTAGCATTGTTTGGTTGAGCACTCACATAAACACTTAAACATCATAAGCACAAAGACAAATGCCCAAGAAAAAGTATCTGCAGTCATAACAAAAGAGAAGAGAAATTAATACCCAAAAAGTATCCGTAGTCATAACGAAAGAAAAAAAAAAAAAATGATAAATAGTTGTTGTTCGAACTTGCCACAAAATATTTCATAAATTACTGTTTTATTTCTGAAGCTCCATAATGTGTTTTTTTTTTTTCATGAAATGTTATCACAATGGAGCTTCTGACTTAATCAAAGTATGTTTTCTTGCGTAAGCATTGCTACAATAGTTAGCTTAACTTGACCTCTAATTTTATTCTTTCAGAAAGGTTTAAGAGCCTTTATTTGTTCAGATCAGCTTAGAGAGGGAACTGCTCATCTAATGCATATTTTTCTAATTTACAGTTCCATAAAATTAATTGTACAATTTACCACTATCGAGAAAGAGATCGTTGCAATGTATGGGAAGTATGCGCCTTTTCAGTTCTTGGCATATTGGTAAGGAAAACAATCCTTATCTTTGTGTATTCATCATACATGTTTTTGATCTGGTTTTATTGGGTCAATTTCATTTCTACTCTGTTAATATCAAATTTGGTATATTTCCAATGCAAAATGAGAAATGTTACCAGAAAGCCTATTATACATGGAAAATGTTCAGCCTTTAAATGATGGGCAAACAATACCTTTTCCTTTTGCCTTGCTGTTATTTCTGCATAAATAATGGTAGTTTTGGACATCTTTGAGAACATAGAGAGAGCTGGTATTCAGTTGACCTTCTCCTATCTTTTATGCATTTTTGAGTACTTTAGGGGTATATTTGAATTTTCTTTACAGGGGTATACATGAAATCTTTTGCTTTTGTTTTGCTTTTACATAACCTTTTCACCCCTTTGTTCAATTTAGGTTTGAGTTGTGGGAGTATTATGAAGAGACATTTGGCAAGACGAGTGATATGTCAGCTTCCGAGTACCTGCGAATTACTGCTACCAATATGAAGACAAAGAAAAACAAGAAAAGAAAAAGTAGATTATTTTAAGGTGACAGTTCATCATTTTTAACTTCCCTTTTGCATTTATTAAGCTTAGCCAGCAACTTGTACCAGTATGACTACTGACTTAAATGCTATGAAGCTGGTACACAACATTCATGTTTTACATTATCTGTGTTAGTTACACAAATGTTCCATTAGTCGTCATTCAATTCTCCTTTACTCTGCATATGCTTTAGAAGTTTCAATTTTGGTCTTAAACTCTGCAGCTCGAATCAGTTAAACTTCAACGATACTTATTTGATTTTATTCAGTGCTGATCCAATCCAGCAGTTAAGCATTTCCCTTGATTGGTTATTATTGCCAGAACATTTTCAATAACAGATCAAAATTGCATATTGCTGAGAAGTTTAAAGGCCGAAATAAGTACCTTCAAATAAGAATGAAACATAAGCTGGGTAATGATTTGAGGCCCAAAATTCCTTGAAATGTACCGATATGTAAAGCATGATTTATGTATTTATAAATAAATGCTCAAGTTCATTGTGCATAAGAAAAGAGAGAATTTGTTTTCATCACTTGTTTTGCTTGCATGTCAGAGCCAACTTAACGCTGTGTTAGCAACTTCTGATTAAATGGTACCAAAGGAAGATAAGGCACATGATATGATATTTTGACTTGTCGACATTGACAATATTTACACTAAGTTACCACCCAATTCAATGCCACATGAAATTATATCCAACTTTTTGTTGGGCAAAGGAGGTAAATAAATAACAAAGTTGTACCACACAAAAACTTTTAAGAGTAATTTTTTCAAACACTTTGTGTGCATACACTAAATCACAAATAAATGGAGAAATAGAGGAATCACACAAGATACCAAATAACAAACAAGCAAGCACAAGAAATAAGAGAAGACACAAGATTTACGTGGAAACTCCTTCGGGAGAAAATTAAGGGAGCACACAACACAAATCCACTAGATCAAAGAGTCTTACAAGTACAAAAGATTATAACTCACAATAACACTCTCTCACACACTCTCTTACAATTACAAGAAGAAGAGAGCAAAATTCTAAAAAAACTTGATGAAAAGGCAACAGAGAGATTGGCTCTCAAAGAATCACAAAATAGCTCACAAAAAAACTAAATGGGGTGCGGCCCATTTAATTGTCTTCAACTTCAACACTTTTTTACTGATTCAATGCCACATGAAATCACATCCAATCCTAGTTAGCTGTTAGACTAATAGAATATTAAGTAATTAGCTGTTTTGCAGTTGTATTACCAATGATGAACTAGGGAAGAAGCAAAGAAGGACCCTTTTAAACTGTCCAAGGAAAAGAAATGTTATATCCTGTTAGCTAGCCGTTCTGACAAGTCATGGAATCCAACATACAGTAGCATGAAAAGATGTTCAGAGGTGGATAACAAGCATCCATTTGCCCTTAACCGACTCCAACGGTATTAATTTCTGGTTTTGATTCACTGGTTTGTAAAAAGAATTTATTATAATATATATAT
>JAJGRW010000709.1:309524-349464 GCA_025461045.1 Carex parvula
AAACGGAAGTAGTTGCAGACTTGTAGGCAAGGCAAGGCAAGTCCATTCCCACAATTAAAAATATCAATAAACAAAGAATCAGAAGGCTCAAAAAGAGATTTGCCCCCAGTACTCAAACCATCTTTCTATCAAAACAATGTCTCGATCATCTTCCGAGTTCTGGGGCAAATCCTCCTTTTACTCAAATCATTATGACATGCAACATAGTATATATGGCGTGCATTTGGTCTAACATGCATATATATATATTATATATAATAAATTCTTTTTACAAACCAGTGAATCAAAACCAGAAATTAATACCGTTGGAGTCGGTTAAGGGCAAATGGATGCTTGTTATCCAACCTCTGAACATCTTTTCATGCTACTGTATGTTGGATTTCCATGACTTGTCAGAACGGCTAGCTAATAGGATATAACATTTCTTTTCCTTGGACAGTTTAAAAGGGTCCTTCTTTGCTTCTTCCCTAGTTCATCATTGGTAATACAACTGCAAAACAGCTAATTACTTAATATTCTATTAGTCTAACAGCTAACTAGGATTGGATGTGATTTCATGTGGCATTGAATCAGTAAAAAAGTGTTGAAGTTGAAGACAATTAAATGGGCCGCACCCCATTTAGTTTTTTTGTGAGCTATTTTGTGATTCTTTGAGAGCCAATCTCTCTGTTGCCTTTTCATCAAGTTTTTTTAGAATTTTGCTCTCTTCTTCTTGTAATTGTAAGAGAGTGTGTGAGAGAGTGTTATTGTGAGTTATAATCTTTTGTACTTGTAAGACTCTTTGATCTAGTGGATTTGTGTTATGTGCTCCCTTAATTTTCTCCCGAAAGAGTTTCCACGTAAATCTTGTGTCTTCTCTTATTTCTTGTGCTTGCTTGTTTGTTATTTGGTATCTTGTGTGATTCCTCTATTTCTCCATTTATTTGTGATTTAGTGTATGCACACAAAGTGTTTGAAGAAATTACTCTTAAAAAATTTTGTGTGGTACAACTTTGTTATTTATTTACCTCCTTTGCCCAACAAAAAGTTGGATATAATTTCATGTGGCATTGAATTGGGTGGTAACTTAGTGTAAAAATTGTCAATGTCGACAAGTCAAAATATCATATCATGTGCCTTATCTTCCTTTGGTACCATTTAATCAGAAGTTGCTAACACAGCGTTAAGTTGGCTCTGACATGCAAGCAAAACAAGTGATGAAAACAAATTCTCTCTTTTCTTATGCACAATGAACTTGAGCATTTATTTATAAATACATAAATCATGCTTTACATATCGGTACATTTCAAGGAATTTTGGGCCTCAAATCATTACCCAGCTTATGTTTCATTCTTATTTGAAGGTACTTATTTCGGCCTTTAAACTTCTCAGCAATATGCAATTTTGATCTGTTATTGAAAATGTTCTGGCAATAATAACCAATCAAGGGAAATGCTTAACTGCTGGATTGGATCAGCACTGAATAAAATCAAATAAGTATCGTTGAAGTTTAACTGATTCGAGCTGCAGAGTTTAAGACCAAAATTGAAACTTCTAAAGCATATGCAGAGTAAAGGAGAATTGAATGACGACTAATGGAACATTTGTGTAACTAACACGGATAATGTAAAACATGAATGTTGTGTACCAGCTTCATAGCATTTGAGTCAGTAGTCATACTGGTACAAGTTGATGGTTAAGCTTAATAAATGCAAAAGGCAAGTTAAAAATCACGAACGGTGCAACAATTACCTTAAAATAATCTACTTTTTTCTTTTCTTGTTTTTCTTTGTCTTCATATTGGTAGCAGTAATTCGCAGGTACTCGGAAGCTGACATATCACTCGTCTTGCCAAATGTCTCTTCATAATACTCCCACAACTCAAACCTAAATTGAACAAAGGGGTGAAAAGGTTATGTAAAAGCAAAACAAAAGCAAAAGATTTCATGTATACCCCTGAAAAGAAAATTCAAATATACCCCTAGAGTACTCAAAAATGCATAAATGATAGGAGAAGGTCAACTGAATACCAGCTCTCTCTATTGTTCTCAAAGATGTCCAAAACTACCATTATTTATGCAGAAATAACAGCAAAGCAAAAGGAAAAGGTATTGTTTGCCCACCATTTAAAGGCTGAACATTTTCCATGTATAATAGGGTTTCTGGTAACATTTCTCATTTTGCATTGGAAATATACCAAATTTGATATTAAGAGTAGAAATGAAATTGACCCAATAAAACCAGATCAAAAACATGTATGATGAATACACAAAGATAAGGATAAATCATTTGTTTTCCTTACCAATATGCCAAGAACTGAAAAGGCGCATACTTCCCATACATTGCAACGATCTCTTTCTCGATAGTGGTAATTGTACAATTAATTTTATGGAACTGTAAATTAGAAAAATATGCATTAGATGAGCAGTTCCTTCTCTAAGCTGATCTGAACAAATAAAGGCTCTTAAACCTTTCTGAAAGAATAAAATTAGAGGTCAATAAGTTAAGCTAACTATTGTAGCAATGCTTACGCAAGAAAACATACTTTGATTAAGTCAGAAGCTCCATTGTGATAACATTTCATGGAAAAAAAAAACACACTATGGAGCTTCAGAAATAAAACAGTAATTTATGACATATTTTGTGGCAAGTTCGAACAACAACTATTTATCATTTTTTTTTTTTCTTTCGTTATGACTGCGGATACTTTTTGGGTATTAATTTCTCTTCTCTTTTGTTATGACTGCAGATACTTTTTCTTGGGCATTTGTCTTTGTGCTTATGATGTTTAAGTGTTTATGTGAGTGCTCAACCAAACAATGCTACATACATTGTCAGTCTGGCCATTTACCAGTATATTCTTGTATTGATTATTCTGCTATTTGAGAGTTAATAACAAGCAAGAATGGAAACAAGAAACAAGTAAGTTTAATACCGTTTTAAAATGACGTATTGTCTCGCTATCAGCTGGTATCTTATGAAAGTACCCCAAGCACATCAACACATTTGCACATGTAAAGGGCCCAAAACCAGGAATGTCCAAGAGCTGAGAGTATAAAGTATCATACCATGACAACATCTCACAATCATTACATGACTCTTCCATGTTTTTTACTTGTACATCTCCTCTCACCACACCTTGTGCCAGAGACAAAATTCTCTGTGCACGATAACCCAGCTTACATCGCTCGGCCAAGTACTTTGCATCCAGAGCTGCCAGCTCATCAGCAGTAGGGAAGTCTCCAATTTCAATTACATCAGCATGATCTTTAGAATCATTGGTTAATTCTGTCTTGCCATCTGCTGGCTCTTCTATAGATTTTCCAAACTTGGTTTCTAATCTAATGGCAGTCTTCGATTTTGTTTTTGGTTTTGCACGCTTAGATTTCAGCTCCTTGGTTTGAGGGGTCTTTGGTTTAAAATCTTCCGAAGAGATGCCCGCTCTTAGCTCTGGTTGGAGGGCACAGAGAGCTTTAGCCATTGCCAAAGTTCTTGGCCATCTATAGTAAAGTATTACAAACTAGAGAGATTAAATTTTATATCATGCTTTTGGAGCAAAAGGATTCCTTGTATAGATTGCAGGTTAAAGATTTTTGGTCTTGGTTTATGAGTATGACCGTGAGGAAGCTAATACCTAACAAATTTCAACCTACAGCCCATGAGGTAAATTATCCCCATTTTAAAGAAACTGAAGGAGGGGGCAAAAAACAAAGCAAGTTCATCAGATGTAACTTGGCATTTATACCAGCATTCCTTGATTGTTGTTGGTTTAGATCATCCATTCCAAAAACATCAAGCTCATTAAGAAAAGTACCAGTTAGTGTCTCACGTGCAATTGCAGAGAAGAATGCACTTGACCATGTCTTCAAAAAGAGTAGGAGACCGAAATACTCGGCCAAAGCCTTTCTTTTTAGCTATTTCATGCAGCTCATGAAATTCCCGTACCACTCTATCATCATTTACAGAGATTCGAAGCATCCTTTTGACTTGACCCTGTAAAAAGAGCAATATTATGAAGTGCAGTGTAGGACCTTGTAATATTGTATGTGAACTGTTGGCTTTGTTGCAATCGTTAGCTTATTTGTAAGGAAGACTGACCCATCAGATCAGTTAAGTCTAAACAAACCATGTTACCAAGGACTCAAGGAAGTAAGTTGAGCTGCCAAAGTATAGCCAAACTAACTTTATTTATCTCTGTTGATTCAACATATCTTTCTAATTTTTAATCTTTGGTCGAGCCAACATAGTGTTATACCTTCTACCCAAAATACATTTTTAGACATATCTAGTTTCACTGGTGCTCCTTTTTATATTTCTAATCATTATTAGCAGTCTTTTGTCAAATGCGAAGAGTTTTCCTCTCTCTGGTGACTTCCTATTTCCTAAGCCCGTGTCAAACTAAAATCACGGTGAGAACTCAAAGCCAGTAACCAAGTTTAGATAAACCAGAGTATTGAAGTGGTTCAGTCAGGTTAATTTTTGCTCAAATTAACAATGAACTTTCCAGCTGCTGGATATATTATATTAAATTCAATAATGACAAACTTTTGCTTTCTTTTGTAACTTTTATACTAGGAGTTATACTAGGCGCAATTTGAAGAGAAGAAGAGAAACAACAAGAACCTACCAGAATAGCCTCTTGATCCTGGGTAAAAAGGGAATCCGTGCCAAAGACACGAATCTCGAGAGCATCGGAGGGAGAAGACTGAGAGATGGAGACGGGAAGGGAGGTGGAGGGGGAGGAAGAGAGGCGAAGGGGACGGTGGAAGGTTCTGGAGACCGGGTCCCAGCGGTTAGGGGCCATCATGAAGAGGCCGTGGCTGCACACCGCCTTCTCTAGGTCGAATGCGAATGCGAATCCTTCTCTCAAGGCGAGACGGAGAGAGATTGACGGCGGCGACGGTGCAGGTGCTGCTTCTGTGGTCGACATGGTTTGTTTCGTGGGGATCGACTGGGCCACTGGGAGCGCCGAAGACCGACGAGACGACTGTAAGGTGAATTGCAATACAAGGTTGAATTGCTCTATGAGCTTGAGTAGAGCAGGTTGGGTCCGATGAGGTTGGGACCGTCCGATCTGCTTTAAAATTCGTGCGCACGATTTTTAAAATAAATGCACAAGTTGCGGGCGCGAATCTTAAAACATATCATCAAACCCATCGAACTTACCTTGAGTCCGATGGGCATCGGACCCAAATTGACCTCGAGCTTGAGAACACCTTAGTTCTACTCTAGTTTGTATTAAAAAAAATTATATTAACAACAAATTTATTTGACAATCATAACAACTAATTAAATATAGAGACAAATAAATAAAAATTGTGTATCAAATTAAATGTAATTTGAAAATCGTTTGGTCATTCGTCTAATTATTTGAAGAACTGACAATTTTTGGATTGATGACGGGGCAATTTTTAAAGTTACACCAATTTAATTATCAATCTATAGTTTATATAATATTAATTTTTTTTTGGTAATCATTTTCTCAGTTATTTCACAGTTAATGCAATACAATTTGAGTAGCAAGGAAAGTAAACTTTGTTCTTTGTTATGAATTGGACATTTAAATTTGATTTGTTCCTCTGTACCTACTGAATTTTACAATTGTTCCAATCAAGTCATTTTCTAATCTTTTTATCCAAAAAATTAACTGAATATGTTTATTTCATCCAAAATACTAACGAAAAAGTTATATTCAGTTAATTTTTTGGATGAAAAGTTAGAGAGTGACTTGATTGGAACAAATGAAAAGTTCAGTGGCTATAAAGAAACAAATCAAAATTGAGTGACCAATTCGTGACAAAGGAACCTTCAGCGAAATTTACCCTTTAAAATATTACAAATGAAATACATACAAACTTGCATTTAATCGAACATTTATATACATCGTGTTTGATTATTTTTTCAGAAACTTAATTTTTCTAAAATTATAAAATTAATTTATTAAGATTTTATATCTTAATAATATTTTTTGTAATTAATATTATTCATATAAGTAGCATGATTCAAATTTATAATATAATTTTCCCGCTCGAATTATGTTGCCAAGTTAATACTATGGATCCAAAATAATTTTGACTGTAGTCATTTAAAAATTATAAATTTATTAGTTAATTTTGATTTTAAAAAGGTTAAGTGATATTTTGCAAAAATGCAGTGTATCCCTCTTTAATCCTTCTCCCTACACTCTTGAGTGAAAAGATTAATTTAAACTATTAAATAGAATCAAGTAATTAAAATATGATTATAATTTCATAAGGTTGGATACTGGATAGCGTGAAAAATTTGGGTTTTGTTTTAAGGGGCAATTGGTTATATACCCATCAAAACTTTTGAAATTGGGTATATACCCATATCCCATTCAAAAATCCACTCAAATTTGAATGGGATATGGGTATATACCCAATTTCAAAAGTTTTGATGGGTATATACCCAATTATGCCTTGTTTTAAGTAATTGAAGCATAAAAAAAATCTTAAATTCAGATATTTAAGAGTGTTGTAATTTTATTTTATAGAAAAGATTAATAATATATTTTTGGTAAAATATTAGTAGTCAAGGAGTGAACAGTTGTCATATCCTAGATTTTGAAAAAATAATTTCAAAATCAATATGTTATTAGGTTGTTGTTTAATTTAAAAATTAAAAAATTTACTGGTAACCATAATTTTGACTACTCCACTGATTATATATATAAGCCACTGATTTATAATTATATAGTAAATTAGTCTATTGTAATATGCATATTAAGGTGCCAATTTACACGGTAGGTTAGGTACCGCATTGGGAATTTAAATCTGCTGAAATTCGAGATTCATGAACAGTACCTCTGAAATTTCTAAAATCTCGAATCCAGCCGTCCAATTTTTGCTGTGAATGCATCTCGAAACAGTTTGACGGCTGGATCCTGAATTTCAAAAATTTCAGAATTATTGTTAACGATCTCGAATTTCAACAGATTTGGATCCCCGCATTGGTGAACCCAAATTTATCATTGCTACAGTCACTTCTGAGTACGTACGCAGTGAATCCATACTCTCTCTTCAAAATGTCAATAACAAGAATCCCCCCCAAAAAAAAAAAAATGAGAGAGAAGCACTTATATCGTGAAATAGAAACACTTATGTAATAATCAAATTTAGATTCGAGACTCAGGCATCATTGCCATATCTTGCAAATTGGCCATTGACCAAAAAAACTTGCTCCTACAAGCTTTTTATTACAAGCTCAAGTTCTGATCCGGAAAGCTCCTTCTTTCGGGCCACACGCCGACGACCACATCTGATCCGTAATCCAACAAGGAGCAAATCTCGAGTTGAATTCTCAGGTCCAAAGACTGCAGCGACCTCGTCGTGGGGAATTGACGCACTCTGTCTTCATGCTCCGTAAGCACGGAAAGGTCTTAGTGAAGGAGTTGGCTTGAGTCGAGTTCAGGGAGGCGGAGAAGCCATGGGAGACGGTATCGTTTACATGGAGGGTGTTAGTTTTGTGTTCTAAAAATTATCTTATGTTGATTACTTTTACATGTTATGTTTTTGAATTGAATATTATATGCATTTTGTTTAATTATTTTGATGTTTATTTTTAGAAGTGTTCAAGAAGTTGCTCTTGGTCTTGAATTATATAACTTTATACGATGACAAACATAAATCTATAAACTGTTCACAAACTTGGTTATTAGCATGGAACACTAACCATGATAAGTTTGTCATATTAATTAAAGTACATTGTAGTTTTATAAATGTTGATAAAGACTTATCGTTTAATAACATGAATATATAAAATGTTTCATATATTGATCAGACTTAACGAATGAAAATATTATATGGATTATGTTAGTGTCATTAATGTTTTTATTGTGTCTCAGAATTCTTAGACATGAGATGTATTTCTTTTCACATGAGAAGTATATAATGTAATTAATATTAAAAGCTACTTATTACTAGTGGTGATAAAAATATTAGTTCCTTGTATATAACTTATGCGGGAGAAAGTCATATGTCAATAGTATCATTGTCCCTCATTTGTAATGAGTACTGATATTTTATGGGCTTCTTGGTAAAGTAGAATTATAATGCATATAATATAACTGAAGTGCAGTTATACATTAATAATTTACTTAAGAAACCAAGAGACGAATATAATATAAAGATGACACAGTCCTACTTTGTATATTATTCATAATATCATGTGACAAGGAATAGACACAAGTAATATTATTTGTAACGTTACTTTAAATGATCGTGTATTGTAAAATGATACTTTACATCTATGTTATTTGAGTAACTATAATGTATAGCTAGAATACCGTTTATAGTTTATGGTAATAAAATGTTATGATGCCATTGTCAACGTAACATAAATCCTCTATATAGGTCACACCACCTGAACAAGAAACAAGAAGAATGTTTTATTTATATGATGTATATTGTTTCATATGATATGAAATAAAATACATGTGATAAAATGTCAAATATCATGACTGCTTAGAACGAAGATAAATTTATAAGAAATGTGTATATATATTATTCGGTATAATGTGGTGCACATTACATAGTATAATATACATGGTACATAAATATAATGATGTGTATAACATTATTATAATATAAGTTTATTAAAGTCCAACATTAGTATGAGTTGAAGCTGGTACTGTAGCAGCGGGTAGAGTTTGGTTCTTTTAATTAAGGAGAATTATACTAGAAATGTTACACAATAGAAACCCTAGTATATTTGTATATAAGGAGAGGTAGAGAAGTTTTTCATTAAACGATTTTTCTGAAAATTATTTCCTTCTCTTCCTCTTTCTCCTAGCCGCTGCCTCATCTTTCTCTCATATTATTAGTCTCTCTAATAAAGGATTATTAGAAAACAAGAAGGGTTATTAACTAGATTCTAAGCTTATATTAGATTAAGATATCTAACAACGTCTTTCTAATCTTTGTTTAGTTCAAGGTGAACACTACGAGGCCGTTTTGACAAACGAAGGTATTCAAGAGATCTAGAAGAGATTACGAGTTCTATCTATTTATCAAATTAATATTTGGTAGAGATATATTCAAATCTTTTTTAGTAAACAGATTTGTGATGAATGAATGAGTAGATAATTATTCGTGCATATGAATTACTTAAATAAAATTAACATAATAAGCAGGACCGTAGATGCTTGTAAAAGAATAAAAAAAAATTAATTTTTACACATCATCAAATCGTCTAAAGGGGTGCGAGGGGGTTTGATTCGTCGGAGAAGCAGATGATGAAGTAAAGAGACAAATTCATATCACCGACGGTACCGTAATAGAGAATCTTTTACAATTACTTGGTCTGGACCGTTCTTTTTAACTTGGCACGAATCTCAAAGCCCAATAATACTCCCCTCAGTCAGCCCGAATCCCAAACTGGCTGAGAGTTGATCTCAACCGTAAATAGCTAATTGTAAAAGGGAATCTTTACGGTACTCGTATTGCTCAATGCATTTGTAATGCACTACCTCACTAGGAAGGCATCTTTACGGTACTCGTAAAGAGACGAGGGAAAAGGGTACCTAACGACCACTGGAGCAAACGACTGGAGAAGAATAAGGATTGATTTTTAATGAGATAAGTTTAGTTAAATCTGAACCGTAGATGCATTCCAACGGTCGAGATCTTTAAACTCAAAAATTGCGTTAATGCAGAGGATATGGATTCCGTACGCAGTACCCACAGAATTCGGATTCAGTGGAGTAACTCAATTTTGAGTTTTAAATCGGGACCGTCCGATTCGGATCCGAACCATCCATTCCGAAGTGGAGTGCACACATCTCGATGACGGATTCGATCTCGAGACGATCTCGAGCGACAGAATCGAATCGAACGGTCCCGATCAAAAAGCCAAAGTTGAGTTACTTTAGGGGATACGGACCCGTAGCCACAGAGATACCGACATCCTTTTTCTTAGCATCGAAGTCGTCTCCCTTCTCGGCTCTCGCTACACAAAAGTCCCGCAAGAGCCTCGACCAAGACCAACCAGAGCTAATTTATTTTGTCCCAACGCCTGACCCAAGACCTCTCGATTTTTGCAATCTAGCTTTTTTTTCCAGCTCCAGAAAAACCCTAGGAGAGAACATCGACGGTTCCTGTTCAATGGAGGGTGTGGGTAAATTCTTTGACTCCGTCGGATCCATGTTCAAGGGAGGCGATAACCTACCATGGTGCGATCCTGACATCATCGCGGTACAAATCCATAACCTTTCCCCCCAACTCCTATTGATCCGTAATACGGAGTCCATAGAATTTCTCATTGAATTGGTGTTTTAATTTTTGAATTCAGGGTTGCGAGAGAGAGGTTGCGGAGGCGGGAAATGAGGAGCAGAAGAACGAGAGTCTGATGCGCTTAGCTTGGGCTCTCGTGCATTCAAGGCAACCCGATGATGTTAATCGTGGTATCGGAATGCTAGAAGGTAAATATGAATGTTTTTTCTTTGAGAGCTTATCTTGTGTTTATTCGTACGATTGAGAGTAAGTCAATGCTAAATATGTATCTGAGAATAATGATGAGAACGGTCAGTTGAGGATAATTGTGGCAAAATTGCATTATGTTGGGTTAGTTGTTCAACTTGACCTAAAATTGGGATCTTACGTGCTCAATTCAGGATACTTAAGGCTAAACTTTGTGGTACTGAGTCAAATAGTCTAAGTGTTAATTGATTTCAAATTGGAAAGGGATATGATCTAGGCTTAATAAGCAAGCTTAATTTGAATTGTAAGTGCAGAATTGATGTAATTACGCATTGATACTAAATTTACCATTGGTTGGAGCATAGTTGTAGAATCGACAGAAAAAAATTAGGTTGAGTTGCACAATTAAGCTTGAGTTATAATTGTAAATTTGAGTCTTAGGCTGATTTTGGCGAAGAATAATTGTTGGGTATGCCATAACATCTTGGTTATGGCAGGCTGAAGAAATTACTGGTTGAATTCTCTTAACCTAAATTGGATTAATGGTATTTGAGAACTTTTTCTTCAACTTTTTTGCTGATAAATACAACCTATTGCTTTGAGTTAATAATCACTGAATCATCTGTTATTTATTTATTTATCGGTTCACTTATAAATATTTACTCTCTGGGCAGCTTCACTGGAGAATTCCAACAGCCCACTTCAAACAAGGGAAAAGATTTACCTGTTAGCTGTTGGCAGTTATCGGACTGCCAATTATTCAAAGAGTCGCCATCTTTTGGATCGTTGTTTGGAGGTTAGTTTTCTAACTATTCTAGAATGTATTATGGTTTTCCAACGTGAATATCATTGTTTAACCATGCTAATTTTTGCCTTTAAAGGTTGCACCTGATTGGAGACAGGCACAAAATTTGTCAAAACTTGTGGACGACCAAGTTTCTCGAGGTCAGAATATTTTGATGTTTTGTGATTATACTTTTCTAATAACTAAACTAAAAATTATATCATATTCCTTAACCTTTTTTTGGAAGTTCTTGCCTGTGAATCTGAGGAGCTTTCAAGTTTAGACAGCATTCATCTGTTAATTAGGAGGAACTCAATATAGCCTGCTGCGGAGCAGGGTTAGAATTTGGTATTATAATGGAATTTGAGCTTTTTGATAACAGTTATATTGTACCCTAAACTGAACCAAAAGAAAAGGTATGATAAGGTTCCTGTGTTGTTTTCAGTTATCCTGGCTTGGACTTAACAGCATCCACTAAGACTCAATATTTCTCCAAAAAAATAATTCTTTGAGATCCAACTGGTAATTAATGGTGCAGTTACAGCTACTTGATTGATTTCAGTAATTCTTAGCTTTGGTTTGAATAACAACAGAAAGGCTGGTTTCTAGAATCTAATTGATTTATACTTTTGATAATAGATGGTATGATTGGCATGGGAATAGTGGCCGGGGCTTTTGGAGTTGGGGGGCTTGCGATCGCTGGAATCGTGGCTGCTGCTACGTCGGCTAAGAGAAATTCAACAGAAAAGAAATAATTTCCCAATGGTTGTGTGCAAGTCAGTAGGAGAGAATTGGTTTTCTGAATAATTTGTGAATGATAAATGGTTACTTGTTGCATTTGTAAATTTTGTTTGGGCTGAATTGTAGTAGAACTAAAGCCTTATGAGGGTTTTCTCTCCTTTTTTCCTCTTTCAATCCCCTATCTTATATATTGTAAGAGAAGGAAAAGAAAAAGGTTTGAATAATTTGCAATTGACGACTTGATTCCTAGTGAATATTACATACCGTTTTTCCTCGTGAAGAGATAATTTGCACAGTGATAGTTTAAGTTAAATAAAGGATCGGCTGTCCCGCATAGAGAATAATTTGATAATCTCAATAATAGATATAGTGACAGTGTAAGAATCTTCATCTTAAATAAACTTGGCCCATGTCTGTTTATACAGTGATATTAAACAGACATGTAACTGGTACATGCTCTGCATATAACAATTATTAACATACCAGGCATACACCAAACAACTCCACACAAACATGCTTAAACTGTAATTAGCCCACTTATGTAAAAGTTCAATTCTTCAATATTGCAATTATCATGGTTCTTCACTGCCAACTAGTGTTAGCAGTATTTCCTTGTAATCACCAGACGTGTCACCAATAACATCACAAGTGACTGTAGTTTTGAATGTAGCTTTGTATTCTTCTTTGATCCTTTTCATGTCAATTTCAGCCCGGCAAACAATTGCTCTTGTTAGTGTATCCTCGTCTGTACCTAGTCCCTCAATAGAATACCTAATCACCTAGAGAGAGAGAGGGGGGGTGAATGAAGTTAGTTGAACCACAGAGATAAATGAAAGGTTAAAAGTACTGAGATGTGTTGACAACCTAAAAAATTACGTGATGCTGAAATTGTGTTATATTTGATATATACCTAAAGAGCCCACAGATTACACATCAATAGGAAAACATGTGGCCATAGGCCCTCTGGAGACCTGCTCCATATTGGTATCATAGGTCTGAACCCATATGTTACCAGTACCTGACCTGATCAATATATGATAAAATATGATAATCGTTATGCTTGACTAATTACCTCTGCAAAGTGCTTTTCTGGAGAAGCCAAGCACCAAATGGCTCTGATCATCATATTGGCAAATTGACTGCTACTGTGATGATCTATATCCTGCGGATTTTTAGAAAAAAAAAAAATATTCGTCAAATTTCTGTCCACGAGTAAGATGATTGGATAGATTGTAATGTTACAAATAGCTGAAAGTCCCTGTATGAGTTCACTTCTTTAATTATTTTGAGCTCTGTGAAACCCTTCCACTATTATAGCCCATAGAACAGGAGTTAAATATTGGAACACTGGATCTCAATGCCAGCCTGGACAGGCTCCCACTTGAATAAACCAGCGAATATTAGAGAATTGGTTTCGGCAATTTATTATGTTGCTTTTACTTGCAATTTTTGCTTTGCGTGTTAATTGATATCAGAAGGAACATGAGCCCCAATTGGGTTTAATTTAGTATTGACTGCACGGCATTAAAGAATTGTGGCTTACATGGGCCAGAATTAGTCATAAGGGGATCAGGAGATGGGTTCTTCACATACCAATCCGGTAAGGAACAGTTCTGTACCACCATCGAATTAAAATCCTTGGCACACTTGAATAAACCAAACAAAAAATTCGCAGAAAACAAACAGATTAAGTTCTTAACCCAAGGAGAGGGGTAGGAAGGTCAATGTTACCTCATCAATGGATTTTCCAGAGAGTCGCTTGTAGTGAAGAAAGGTCGCCTTGAGCTGAGACTTGTTCCTTGTGGTGATTATGCGGAGAAAATCTTCGTCATGAAATTCTCTCTTTTTTATAGCATTTATAAGCAATGAAGCTTCAAATTTTGCCAACTCACTCATTACATAATCATCTGTGTATCTGTAGCTGCTCGCCAGCCTCACCAAAAACTGCACATAAACAACACCTTTTCTTGTAACTCTTTATCTTATTTACACGGATAAAATCAACACAGATATGCCTTTTCTTGTAACTCTTTTATCTTATTTCCTCCATTTGTCTGCACTGCAATACCATATGGTCCATATTCTATTTACTATTTTAATTGGATACCACTCAAACAATGTGCAAGCTAGCATTGGTTTTGCAAAGAATTTATACATACCCCTCTTAAAGGCTCCTTGTACAAGGAAGAGGAAGCGATATCCTCTTCAAGTGAAGAGAAGAAGAGAGAGCGGTAAATGCGTCTAACAGCTATGAGATGGTCGGGAGTAGAAGCACATGATACTTCAATAATAACCCACATTGCCTTTTCACCCTTCTTTTTTAATGCCTCGTGCACTAGCTTTGCATCTCGCTCTGCTGGGTCCATCATCCATAATATCATTGCTTTCTGTGAAGATCACAGAGAATAACTGTCAGTTTGGCATTTAAATGTATACTGTCTTTTCAAACAACTACGGAAACAAAGAAAGAAAAAATGAATTGAGATAATGGTATTTTCCCCTCTAGATGGTAATTACCTAGATGTGGTTTTCTGTCCAAACTCCAACTTTTGCCCGATATTTCTCTCACTTTCAAAAACCACCCACCTTATTTAGGTTATTCACACCAGATGATTAATTAGTATGATGGCAAGGTGCATTTGGTGAAGTGTCGAAAGTGTCATACCTCCCTATAATAATACCTTTTCAATGGAAGCAATGAACTGAAAATTGGTGCAACGGTTTCTCTCTTTTTAGGTTATGCATACCCTTCTAATTATAAAATTGGGTGCCCATAATAGAAAATTCAGGGATAATTTATTGATTTGGTCCTTTTTCTTTAGATGTAACTATTCCTTAAAAAATTTGGTGCTATATGCATACAGAAAAAATGACCCAAAAATGTTGAATAAGGGTATCTGGTGGATTCTACTTTTTGTATACAATGAGTATTGCTTAGAGAAAATTAGTACCCTAAAATCCCCAGAGAGCTCAGATTGAAGTCGATCAAGGAGGGATTTCTTGTAGAGGACGGCATAGGCGCGGCGTATCTCTGCACGCTGCGCAGCTGTTCTTCGGCCGAGAATTTTTATAGCCACCTTTTCATTTGTTCCCAATCCTGTATATAGAATCACATCAAGTTATAGAAAATGAACTTGTAATGTTCAAACTTGCCATGTTCTTGACCAATAGTTACTGCTTGAATTGTGGTACCAACCACTAAAGGAACAAAATTTGAAACAGCCCGGTCTTCTCTAATTGAAAAAAGGACTCCTATACCAGTGCTAAGCAGCTCGGTACACCCCCACAAAAATTGTAAATAACACAAGTAGAATGTTAGTAAAACACTCCAATTGGAGGTAATCTCAAGCAAACTAAGTTTATGTGCAATCTTAATCATACAATACAAGCAATGCATTACAGATCCTTCCTCTTGGGCAAAGAAATTGGAGATTTGAGACAAGTATAGTACCTTCAAATGCCTTTTTGAGCTCCTGAGCATCTTCCTTTGGGGAAGGAAGAGGGTTTGGGACATCTATGGTAGACATCTATCTTTTCTCTTCTTCTCCTTGGTGTTGAAGCTGAGATTATTTCTTCTCTAAAGCTGGAGGGAAGCGTTATACTAACACGCTTGATTATGGTTCCTTATTAGTGTAGGTGTTTATGCACATCACTCCCAATATTATTCCATATTTTGAAATAGAAGGCTCTGAGGCACTATTATTTGAGAAAGGCTTGGGTCCGATGCCCATCGGACTCAAATTTGGGCCCGATGAGTTTCGGGACCGTCCGATCCACTTTAAGATTCGTGCGCACGGATTTTAAAGCAGACGCGAAAGTTGCTGGCACGGATCCTAAAGCAGATCGGACGGTGAGTGAACCCGTCGAACTCACTTTGGGTCCGATGCCCATCGGACCCAAATTTCTCCCCTATTATTTATTTATACTTCGACTCTGATGCGCAAATTACAAGAAGGTCCCTAGATTATCATACATTTTTATTTCGACCCTGAAAATAAAATGAACAGAAAATTATTCCATAACATAAAATTGTGAAATCAGGACCAAATTAGTTTAGTCCTTAAAAAAGATACGATACATTGCCCTTTTTTTTTTAAATGGTTGGGACCTCTATGATTGATTCTATCATTTTCCAGCCATTAATTAGTTTTAAAAAAAAAGGAAAAGGAAAAGGAAAAGGAATTGCACTACATGTACCTACCATCAATTAAAATTAATTTCCCCATAACGTGATACACATGACATTTTTAATTATTTATCCCTTCAATATAAATAACGACAGGTGGAACAACAATAAAACAGATTTAATTATCTTCTTAATTTGTTCTAATGGTGTTGGCGACATCTACAGTGCTTAATTTGTTACCCAGCAATTGCAATAAATTTGGATCATTTATCATATGGCCACTATAATACTTTCAAATATGAGCATGGAATAATCGTCGATAAAAAAAAATATTAACTAAAATATTATAAGTTTCATAGAAAATTATTTTATATCAGAAAATTTAATAAATATTTTTTTTTTCAAAATAGTGACGACTTTTTCAAAAATAAATTTCATGCAATAACTGAGGAACTAAAAAAATTATATTATTTTAAGTTATATTGAAACTTAGACACATCAAATACATATTTTTAAAAAGGAAGCTGATATGAGTACCCGCAGTTTGAGTACCCGCACTGTACCCGCACCTAAACTGCCATAACTGTTTGTGGCGACCACAACCGTTCCAAAACTATAATTTTGTTTTACAAGTATTAATAGTAACATTGTGAAGTATTTATATCTATACAAGACAAGTAGTTATATCTATACAATGAACTACATATATGATATATGAATTTTCCTTAAATAACCGTACCCGCACCTTTTTTTGAAAAATCCTCGCGTCGTACCCGCATTAGGGGACCACACAACCGTTCCAAAACTGTAATTTTGTTTTACAAGTATTAATAGTAACATTGTGAAGTATTTATATCTACAAGACAAGTATTTATATATATACAATGAACTACATATATGATATATGAATTTTCCTTAAATAACCGTACCCGCACCTTTTTTTGAAAAATCCCCGCTTAAAGTTTTGAAATCGGCAGACGATCGCCTCCAAATCGCCTTGAAATCGCCTCGAAATCGCGGAAGTTTCGAAGAAGGAAGAAACGGAGAGAAAGGGAAATTTGAAATTCAAACTGGAAGGTATGGAAATTAGTTAATCGGTAGTTGTGGGGACCGCTTACAGTTATGGAAGTTAATCAGGAAGGAATTAACTGCGGGTACGATGCGGATACTCAACTGCGGGTACTAAAATAATTATTCTTTTTAAAATGAGAAAGAAAAACATTAACATTAATAAAAGAAAAAAGTTTGACGCCTTGTAATAACATTAGCATTAACATTGATGAAAAATGATTTTACTACTAGCTGCGTTATTATTTACAAAACTTCTCTTTCTTATAAAATTTGCCTTAAATCCTTGCATTAAATAACGATAAATAACCAAAAGAAACCCATAGCTTCATCAGTCTGAACATTAATTAATTTAATGTCATTTATAATAACAGAGTATCAAAAATGAAACCCCTATATAGCAGTTTCTTTCTATTCATGCATATATATATATATACTGCTGAATGGCTGATGAAATTCAAGTTAACAGAAGAAGAAAAAATGGCTGATGAAAATCAATTACTGAAAAAGGCTTTCTCAGGTTTGATCATCTTGACATGAACAACTATTTCGGTATAATTAACTACAAAAACAAAGCAAATTTGACCTTGTAATTTTGTTAATAATTAAGGTCATGGAGGATTTGGGGTGGATGAGGCAACAATGGTGGCGATGGTCACGAAATGGCGCCGACAGCCTGACCAAAAATCACGCTTTAGGAGAGATTTCTCTGAATTTTTCACAACAATTGGCAGCATAGAGAAGTGTGAGGATGATTATTTGCTCCGTCTTAAAACCGAGTTTTCTCGGTTCAAGGTAACAATTGCATGCGTATATTATCAAATCAATGTTTTTTCAAGTGTCTCATAACTTTCCATTATGCTATTATGATGTCTTACAACTTACAAAATGATGCTTGTCATGGAACAAATGATTATAATTCTACATAAAGCATTTTATATTTTCTTTAGATCATTAAACTACATTAAGGTACAGTATAAAAGCTGGAAAAGATTTGATCCATTTCTCTGCTGTGTGTGTATGTGTGTGTCTAAATAAAGCTGTTTCTTATATTACTATACTTTTTGAAAAGGATGTCTGAAAGAAAGAAACTAATAACACCTTGTTTGATATATCAAATATGTTATAAAAAACATTTCAAGTTTAACTTATCTTAATCTGACAAGAAGAGAAAATATTGGCAAAAAGATGTTATATGCCTTGGTGTATTTCCTTAAATTTACAGAACATCATGGTGCTGTGGTTGATGCATCCTTGGGAGAGAGATGCACGCTGGATGCATCATGTGATGCACAAATCATATCCTTTCACTGTCATAATAGAGATTGCATGTACCCGCTCGTCAGAAGAGCTACTTGGTGCCAAGCGAGCGTACCAAGCTCTCTTCGATCATTCTGTCGAAGAGGATGTTGCGTACCACATCAAAGAGAACTACTCAAAGGTAGACTAATTTAGCTTTTTTTTTTTTTTTTTTAGAATTCAAAATGGATTGGAGGTCAAGCCATCCAACACACTTTCAAACCTCTATACATATTATAGATGATTTCTCCAAATTATTTGAATAGTTTTTTATCTAATAATACACTCCAACATTATTTAATCAAATAATCAATTTTGTGCATGGAACTTTTCAGTGAAATAAGCAACCTTAAAAATTATTATTTAAACATTTTGAACTCATTTCTCATTCTTTATTAATAAATTCACTTCAAATATCAATTTGATTTTAATTAATCATTACAATTGGTTTCTTGAACAGCTTCTTGTTGGCCTTGTAAGTTCATTCCGGTATGAGGGCCCTCAAGTAGACAATGAAATGGCAAAATGCGAAGCAAAGGCACTTCACAGTGCGATAAAAAGCGCCGGATCAGGAAAGCTAATTCAAAATGAAGAAATTGTCAGGATACTGACTACAAGGAGCAAGCGTCATCTCAAGGCGACTTTTAAACATTACAAAGAATTGCATGGCAAGCCCATTGAAGAGGTATGTGTGTATGTATGTATGTAGTGTAATCTTGCAAAGTTATGTGCCGTTACCTTATCTACACGCCCCGTGAGCGCAAAATATAACAGGTTGTTTATGACAGCTTACTATATTTCTTATCAGTACAGGTCAGAAAGTTTGATATATATCAGGTTAATTGTCCATACTAGTTACTCGATACCAGTGCTATATATATTTATATATACATTGATATATATAGAGCTACACACTAGGTAATTAATGGTGTGAAGCTTGGTACTTTGGTACCATTGCACTGATCAGTTTCATTCATACTGTATATGTACCTATCATTTTTTTCAAAAAAAAAAAAAAAAAAAACTAAGAAATTTTAGTTTACCTTTTACTGGTACCGTACACATCAGTTAACTAGTCAAGTGTGTTGCTAATTGTATATATGTAAATTTAAGGAGCCTAGCTAGCTTGGTGCCAAATGGATATTAGTAGAGTTTATTATCTAAGCACCAAATTACTCATTGATCTCTTCTAAATAGAAATTGCACATAATGATGAAACATTCTTCTAATGCCTGGGATTGATTGTATCAGTATTATGCCTTCATACTGGCCTGGGATTGATATGTACATGGAGACATTTTGAGTATACAAATTTTGGAGCTATTCATTTTCCTAATTAGAGTTTTGAATTTTTGATCGATGTGTGTTTATCAGGATTTGGGTGCCAATTTGTGCTTACAAGAGACTGTAAAATGCATTGACAGACCCACAAAGTATTTTAGCGAGGTGATACAGTTTTTCCATATTAAAGCAATATTAATTTCTTAGTGATAATTATCTTCTAATGCCTTAATTCACATATATATATTTTGCATTTAGATGAGATATATAGAGGGAAACTAAATAGAATATATATAATGAAGAGAATTAGTTCAGCAAACTAATTATATTTAATATTTTTGATTGCATTAGGTATATATGAGACAACAAATTAAGCTCATGCATTATATATATATGTTGGTTTCAGGCAATAAATAATGCTTTCAAGGAAGGAGCAGATAAACAATCAAAGATTGCTCTGACACGTGTGATCATATCACGTGCTGATGTGGACATGGAGGTGATCAAAGAGACTTATCATAAGCAATTTGGGATTAAGCTAGAAGATATGATAACAAAAAACACTCATGGCCATTACAAGGATGCCTTGCTTTCCTTAGTTGGAAAATGAACCAAGCATTGAATATTGATCAACTTATTATATATATATGGCAAAATCTCTAGGGAAATTAATTAGAGGTGACAGCAGAATAAAATTTATGGTCAAGCTCTGTTTACCTTTCTTCACGCAATAAATTAAGTATTATATATATATATATATATATATATATATATATTTCGTTAACTTTCTTCAATGATGTAATAATGTGTTGTCAGGTTATTATACTATAAGAATACTAGTCATGATAGTTTTTAATTATATGTCTTAGCTTCTTCAATTAATTTATATCCTCTGCTGCTGTTTATTTAAATTAGAATTGTGTCAAATTTTGCTAGAAAAAATATACATTTCAAAATAAAGTAAACCTTTACAACGATTATTTCAATTAAATGATCATAGATTTAAGTAAATTTTTTGGAAATAAATATTTTTATAAAATACAACAAGACTAACCGTTTAAAAAAATTACAGAAAAATATAAATACATATATTTCTCCTTAATTGAGGAGAGAGTATGAAGAATGTGAGCCTTCTGATTATAATAAATAAGAAGAAAAAATAGAATTGGATGAAAGTGTTGATAATCTAATATAGTTGAAAAGTTTTGAGGCACAATTTTATTTATAGATTAGAAGTAAATTGGTATTGATATTAAGGATATAGGCTATGTTTGGTTGTGGCATTATTCCATAAGTATCTTGTTTTGCACTTATGTCAAATATGGATAAAATGTGATGGAATAGTAGTATAGCATAAGAAATCACTTATGCCGTTATAAATTGACCTACATAACTTATGTCGTCTCTCCTCTTAAATTAATCCACCTATTCAGATTTAACCCACAACCAAACAAGAATATATTATACCGTGTAACAGAAATAAGCAACTTATGTCATAACTTTTAGGTCATAAAAACTTGATAATTTATGTCCAAATTAAAGAAAAACCCCAGCAAAGGTTAAACCCTGTGAGCTGGACCGAATAAGAAAAACTGAAATGAGGCCCAAAACCCTAACCAACATGGCCCAATACAGAAGGAAAGAGAAAAGAACAATCCCGGCCCAACTCAAACCTTGTTAGTTATTAGCCCCCTCTTATTCTACCGCATTTTCAAACAACGGTATGGAATTTTATGAAGGGAGGCTATGGTACTATGCAGATTGGACAGAGAACAGCTTGGGTCCGATGTCCATCGGATTCAAATTTAGATCCAATGGGTTTAGAGACCGTCCGATTTACTTTAAGATTCATGCGCACAAATTTTAAAGCATACACAAAAGTTGCGAGTGCGAATTTTAAAGCAGATTTGACGGTCATCGAACCCGGGCAAATATCCTCTCCGGTACCGTAAAAGATTCCCTTCACTTTACGGTTTGAGATTAACTCCCAGCCGGTTTGGGATTCGGGCTGACGGAGGGGGCAGTAATATTGGGCTTTGAGATTCGTGCCAAGTAAAAAAGAACGGTCTAGATCAAGTAAATGTAAAAGATTCCCTATTATGGTACCGGGGGTGATGTGAATTCCATCGAACCCATCGAACTCACTTTGAGTCCGATGGGTATCGGACCCAAATTGGTTCCGATTGGACAGTACTGCACAGTAATATTTTTCTTTTAAAAATTTAAATAATCAATTTGAACATGATTTTCATAAAAAGAAATATACTTGTTGACTAAATTTTATATTTTCTTACATTTTTTTTTTACTATTTCTTACATATGAAGAAAATTATTATTTTGAAATAGTCTACAATATTTAGTTTAGATGCTATTTTACCTATTGAGAAATAGTACAGAATTCTAAAAAAATACAAAATTTGATCTAAAGGTACAGTTTTCGTTAGAGATCTAAGTTAGGCTCTGTATCTATTTCTTTTCCTCACCTACTCTCGAACCTAAAAATCCAATTTACATACTCCCCGGTACCGTAAAAAGGAATCTTTTAGAATTAGTGGATCTGAATCGTTCTTTTTAACTTTGCACGAATCGCAAAGCCCAATAATATTGCCCCTGCGCTAGCCCGAATCTCAAAGCGATTGAGAGTAAATCTCAAACCGTAAAGTGAAGGGAATCTTTTACACATATTGGAGAGGATGCTTGTTTCTAAAAATCGGCCCACTCCGGGAGCAATTTTTCCCAATTTCCCCTTAACCATCAAATCAAGGAGGCCCGTAGTCAGAATTAATGAGATTGTGAAAAATTGCTCTCCTTGATTTGGTGGTTAAGGGGAAATTGGGAAAAATTGCCCCCCGATCAGTCAAAGTAATTGTACTGACTGATCGGGGGGCCCGTAGTCAGAATTAATGAGATTGTGGAGCCCGCGGCGAGAATTATAAGAGAAGAGCTTATGACCGGCGGGACCCACGCTCCTTTTCCAGGGAAGAGGATTACGTAATAAATAGGAGGAGAAAGAGAGTGCGCTGACTCAGTAAAATTACTGACACAATGTAAATTCCCGAGATTTTTATTACCCTAAAAAAAAAAATAACAAATTTGTCCTCAGTATGAAATTTTTTAAAAAAGGCCCTGAACGCCTCACGTTTGGGCGGTCCACTCTCTCCACGTGGAGACGGTCAGGATCTTTTTGAAAAAAATATCATATTGAGGACAAATTTGCTAATTTTTTTTTTTCAGGTATTCATAAAAATCTCGGGGTAAATTCTTATCACACTTCATTAATTTGCTTTCAGAATCTGAATTCGGTAGCAAAAGTACAAAAAAAAAAAACAAGCAGTTCCCGGCCCCACCCTTACAACAACACCATGGGACTAACAAAAAATTAAACCCTAAAATTTAGAAGAAGAAAAAAAAAAACAAGATAAAGCCTAATTAAGTAGAATCTGTCTTCCTTAATATCTCTTTCTCTTCCTCATCAGGTACAGAGCTCACGGGCCCACCCGACCCGTGAATTTGGTACGTCGAAAAAGATTCTATGGTTCTGTTGTTGCATGTTTGCTATCACATTCAACACCGCATTCATTCCTTCAGGCGCTGCTGCCATGGCCAGACAGCTTATAGTTCCTGCTGTGCTATGTATTATCACATTATCTTCTGGCAAAGTAACTTGCATTCCATCAAAAAGGAGGGTAATTGCTGGGTACTTCACAGGCCCATTGTAACATGTGTCGAAACCTCCGAGAGATGTGACCGGTGCATTTACCTGGCGTCTGAACTCTAAGCGCATTGCCTCGTAGGCTGGGCGTACGAGCTGCGTGAACATGGTGCCTGAGTCGATGACTGTACCAGCACCAGTTGTAGTGTCAAAGGCAAGGGAGGATGGTGGTATGGCAACAGTTCGTCGGCCGACTTTAATGCCGGTCAAGTTGACGTAGTACAGAGAAGATCGATGTGGGTTCAGGAGGAGAGGTGTTGATTTGATACGCTTTGGTTGGCCGTATCTACCAAGACGGAGGGTGCCCGAGAAGTTTAGTGATTTGAAGCTTGGGAGACAGTATGAGAATGTCGATCCGTAGATGGATTTTGATTGAGTCAAGAAGGATAATGGGCCCCGACCGAGACCGAGTAACCCTTGAGGTGGTATTGAGTTGCCCACAACCTTCTGTAGGCAGCCGAAAGTGTATGAACTGACAGTGTCAGATGCCAAAGATAGAGAGTCCTGGCCAAGGCCGGCTTCAAAAGACGAGGCGGCATATGAGAAGTTAAAGGAACAAGAATTTGCACGAGGGTAACATGTTGGGCTTGGAGCTTGGCTGCATTGAGGTGAGCCGCATGGTACCGGACGGTACGAGGTTGAAGTGGTAGGGTTAAACCAAGTTGAACCTGCCGGGCAACCATTACAGCCAGTACATGGCATCCACGCGGCATCATTGCTGGTGTCAAAAGCTAAGAGAAGGTTTTGAGCAGGTGTGCCAAGACGGCCACGGACAATGTAGTTAGGGATTTGGAGTAGTTGCTTGCCTGAGGCAACTGGTACGAATGACTTGCCGGTACCAGTAGTGGCAAGGGAGTTTAAGAAGAGAAGGCGGGTCGTGTCACGTTCAGTTTGGTCAGTTAGAAAGTCTGGCCATGAAGGAAATGGCACAGCAGGGCGAAGAGGCGAGCAGGGACCGAATGCATGAATTATGCGAAGCGTGGAGCCGGTGTCTGGCGAAGTTGAACATGCATCGGAGCCGGTACTGGTGGTACCGGTACCGGAGGTGGTATAGAGTAGAGTGGAGAGTAGGAAGAGAGTAAGAAGTGGAAGTGAAGAAGAAGACGCCATTCAATGTGCGTGGTTAATTTGTATATGAGGACTGGATGGTTAATGGGCTATTTGGCTATATATAGATGAATGGAGCATAATGTGATGCCTTTTTAGCATC
Organism: Carex parvula; assembly: GCA_025461045.1. NCBI lineage: Eukaryota > Viridiplantae > Streptophyta > Magnoliopsida > Poales > Cyperaceae > Carex > Carex parvula. The sequence continues at coordinate 334,161 of JAJGRW010000709.1, forward strand.
AGATACTCTCCAGTTTTCACGGAAAAGAAGGTATTGATTGTCTTCTTCTGAACAACGATTCTGTGATCTAATTAAGTTTTACATGAACGTTAATAAAAGATGCTAGGGAATAAGCTAGGTTAATTAGTTACTGGATTATATTATATGGCGCTTCAAGTGAAGAACATAAATATAGTGTGTTGTAACATAGATTTAAAAAATATGTACAAGGGATCGAGCAGCTAGCCCAAATTTCTGTAAGATAAATTGAAATTAACTAGCCCACTAATTAATTAACTGCACTATAAAATGGCAACAGGTCATTTAATTCTAATTAGGTGTTAAATTATTTGTGTAAGAATGGACTTCATTAGGTGTTAAATTATGGATTTTTAGAATAGTAAATAATATATTTTTTTCTCTCCGTATAAAGGAAACATTTTTATTAATAATAGGGTAACTTCTATTATTGAATTGCTGAAATTTTTAAAACTACCGTTGTTTTAAAAAAAAAATAAACCAAAAAATCATCATTTTTGAAAAATTCAAAATCTAACACGGCCGCTGAATGATTCTGCGGATTCATATGCTGGAGACCACATAGGCGTTCTGCGGACCCATTTTTTTTTCAAACTTTGAGATATCTCATAAATAGGACACGCATTCCTAAAACAAAAAAATTTGAGATATCTCATACAGATGCACGTGGTGCCTCGATAAAACACCAAAAAAAATAGGTCTGCAGAACGCCTGTGTGGTCTCCAGCATTTGAGTCCGCAGAATTATTCTGCGGCCGTGGTAGATTTCAAATTTTCCAAAAACGATAATTTTTTAGTTTATTTTTTTAAAACTGTGCTAACTTTAAAAATTTCGGATTGAATTGGTAGGATATATTTGACGTGTAACTAGTTGAGTTGGGTCGGATACAAAAAATAATAATTTTTGTCATTCCTATTTTTTTTTAGTTGTTGTAATTTTGATTAAATGAAGAATATTTGTAACTTCCACGGACTTAATTATTGTTTATAAAAGTTTGCTTAAAATTTACTAAATCGCAAAGATATGATATATAATACATGTACCTAATATTTGCCTAAATTTTTTATTTGTAGCACAGTTCAAAAAAAAATAAACCAAATAACCACCGTTTTTGAAAATTTCGAAACTTACCACGGCCGCACCGTTATTCTGCAGACCCATTTCAGCGGGGCCGCACAATGCCTGTGCGGACCCAGGGTCCGCATTATCCCGGTGTGGTCCTCTATTTTTTAAATAAAAAAATTGAAATCTGTTATTTGTTTGTTATAGAAATATTTTTATGTTTAAATCTGTTATTTGTTTTAGTTTCAAATGTTGTTTAAATTGATATATTTTTTGTCGTATCGTATTTTAGAAATGTCCTTCGTTTGGAATATGTTAGATATGTCGTTTGTTTGGAACTTTTTTGTGTACGACGAGATAATGAAATGAACAAAATAAATAAATAACAACAAAACCAAAAAAATAAATAACTAAGCAACGAAATAAATAAGTGGCAATATCTAACAAATAAGTATCTGACAAAACATCTAACAATACTAGAAATCAAAACCTACGGGTCAGGACTAAATACCGTCCTCACCTTCTTCTTCCTGAACCCTCGACCCCGCCTGGAGAGTGGCGTATCGTCAGTCTCTGCTGAGTCTGTAGAGTCCTCCGTCTGGACATCCAAAGACTGAACCGGCTCGTCATGAACCTCCTCAATATCGGATGTTTGTTGGACTCCAGGACCAAAAACCGTAGTATGTCCAGACTCAGCCTGCAAATAAATACGCCTGTCTGGCAATGGGGTCATCATAGAGGGAAGGGTACCAAGCATGCTGTGAGGATGACCCAGGAAACTCTGGGATGGGCTCTGTCTGAACATACCCTGGCTGATAGGTAGGAGGTACCGTCTGAGTCGGACTGTAACCTTGAGAGTACAGTCCATCTCCTCCCTCTGTGCCAAAATCTGTGGAGATATTGAACCCCAGCGGCTCCTCCTCCTCACCCTATAGTAACTTACAAATTAGATAATCAAGGAATTTGAAAAAAATCACAGTTATGTATTTTAATTACAATTATACCTCGGCATCCATCATAGCCTGGGATCCCATGGCCTCATGTGCGGCTCGGCGCATCAACTCGGCACCTCGGTCGAACATCTGACCAACAGTCTCAGCGTCGTGGACGGCTGCAAACCCTCCTCATCACCAGTGTACGGGACGTAGACATCAGGCTCATCGAGACGCGCCCTGTACCCACACTGGCACACCGTAAGTACGTAGTGCTTGAAGATAATTTTTTCGAGCCTCTTCCAGCCCTTGGTCACAACCATCGTAACCCCTATGACGCAACTCTTGACAAGATATAATGCCTGAAAATTAAAAAAATTATGAAAAAGTTGTACCAATGTAAATATTGTTAGTTTTTAATTTGAAATTTCAAATTAAAAATACCATGGCTGCGAACGGTGCGCCGGCGGGGATTAGACCATGGATCCGTCCTCTCTGATCCCTCGGCTTCAGTACCCGCTCATGGGGGTTGTCGGCGAGACATCCCTCCAGAAATATGGTGTACGCACCGTGATCCTGGTACCAATCTCTGTAAGGTCTGTACGAATTACAACAAATGTTAGATATTACAATCAGAAAGCTATTGTGAAGGTTTTGAATTAATGAAAAAAAAATTTACACTGGTGCGACATCCATGTGACGGTCCGGCTCGGCCAATGGGGGATCTCCAGATGCTGTCTCGAACACGTAATCAGCACTCACGACTCCCCAGTTCTTCTCCGCAGTGGGGTCTCTGGCATGATGAAGCCCTCGCCACACCCCCTCGCTGATCGATGCCGGGGGCGGAGCTGTCTGATGCAGTCCAAACTGTCTCATTACCCGACCGGGGTAGTGGTGCTCAATGATCTATATATTTAATTATGTTAGGTTGATTCTATTAAATTAAGTTGCTCGTATAGATAATTAATAAAATTAAATTACGGTACCTGAAAACATATGAGCGGCACCTCTGCACGCCAGAAACGCTTCTGCTGTCGACATCACTCAGGCAATATCTCGAGAAAAGTCCGATGTCCCCCACCACCAAGACCTGACAGTATAGATTTAATACCATATATCAATTCAAACTGCAAAATATGAACAAAATTTAAATCAAATTTAAAATAAAATTAAACTTACATAATCTCTGTAGGGCTCCCAGGTAGGCAATTGAAAATGGGCCGGTCCGGTCCAAACCCGCCCGGTCCACGGGTTGACCCGGGCACGGGTTGGCACAGGTCGGCGGGTTGGGTTTGGTTCGGCCAACCCAAACCCGTGGTCAACCAGGCCGGTCCACGGGTCGGTCCAGTCCGGTCCGGTCTGTTTTTTTTTGCTGTTTTTTGCTGTTTTTTTTTGTTCTTTTAAAGCAACCTAAAACTATAAATCAAATTTATAATACATACATAATTGTCCTTTATTCGCACTATTTAATACACGGTACACTCTTTTTCACTTGTTAATATATTGTTTGAATAAACTAATTAATACAAGATATACACTAATTGATACATGATAACAATTAATATATTGTTAGAATACATGATTTTTTTTATTCGCACTAATTATCATGGTTTGCAATTTATTCACACTTATTAGTACATTATTCACACTAATTAATATATGATTATACAAGATCTTTAAATATAAACCTTGTATAATTTTTTTTCTGACATGTGTCATCCCTGTATATTTTATATGTATACCATGAACATAATTCAAAATAAAAAATAATTAAAAAGCACGTGTCAGCACAAGAATGGCAGACGAGAATGGGGTGATAAGTAAATAAGTGTCCACAATCCACATTACTCACGTGTTATTTTAAATTTGAAAAGTACCAAATAAGTAAATGATATTGTTAACTTTATCATATCACATTAATTTAATTTCCTCCGCATCATTCATTTTTTATAACATCAATTGAGTGTCTCAATTTTATTAGGAATATATTAGTATAAAATATTTATATTGTCTCAAACGATTTACAGATCTGAAGTCTTATTAGTATAAAATTTATATAATGCGAACTACTTATACTTCTCAGCAATACTCATATACTGCATATAACATATTAAGTATAAAAAAAATTTAATGAAGAATTTTATTAGATAAACACATACTGATACAGGTATGGTATTAGTTTATTTTGTAAAATATTTTTAACATCTTAATCCTTATAACAATTGCTGTAATGCATGGAATTAATTTATTATGTAAAATCTTTTGAATTAACATATGAATCTTTTTAATTATGTTAAGTTGAAAGTAAAGTAGTTTGCATTAAATATTTTTAAAATCTTTAAGATGTTAATTCTGTAAAAAAATTGTAAATTTTTTGAATTAACATATGAATCTTCTTAATTAAAAAAATTTTAAAATCTTATATTTTGTAAAATATTTTTAATTAAAAAAATAACATATGAATCTTCTTAATTAAAAATATTATAATAGACAACTATTTACTGATATGTAGTCTTATATATTGAGTATAAAATTTCCTTAATGCAAACTAATAACACTTCTCTCCAACACTCATATATTGCATATAATAGTATAAAATACCAGCTTGCTGCTTCTTCAAAGGTCGCTCGCCCTACGCTTATTTAATTAAGAAGATACATATGTTAATTCAAGTTAAAGTTTATAGAATTAGATCAATTAACATATGAATATGTTAATTTTAATTAAGATGTCAAATAATATGTATATATGTTAATTCATATTTAGCATAAAATCATTATTTACCTATGTTGCATGGACACGGGTACGGGTATCGTATCGGATACGATACGGATACGGATACGGTGATACGTCAATTTTCAAAAATATATATAAATTATTAAATATATACAAGTTATATAGTAGCCGTATCGTATCCAAATATTAATTTATTAATTTAACACTTGTATTATATAAATTAAATATTAAAAATCAACTCAAGTATAACTTAAATATAAAAGTTAGTAGTTTTAGACAACAAATGTGAGATAGTGTAGTGGTAAGTGATATGTTGCTTATCCAATAGATCCTCGATTCGATTCTTGGTTGCCGAAATTTTTTTTTTTGCCATGCGTGGTGCATGGTTCGGGTTAGCACGGTTCAATCTGGGTTGGCACGGGTTGGACCTGGGTTGGCACAGGTTAGTCCGGTCCGGTCCGAATCTGGGGGTTCAAACGGGTCGGGTCTGGGCGGGTTGGGTCCAAAAACTGTGATCTGCGCCTTGCTTAACCTGGCCCACCCGTTTGGACGGTCCGGTCCAGTCCGGGGGTTGGCACGGGCTCGTGCAGGTCTGGGGTCGGTCCACGGGTTGGCCGGTCCGGTCCTGGGCCGGGCAGGTTTTGTCAAACCACTACTCCCAGATCACAAGCTCTGGATCATCTCTGAGATGCTAGATCTCCTGTCTCCAGAATGTGATGCCGAGTGACGAGCCATGCCCCTGCCCGACCCAAATCTTCGGATAGTAGTACTTGGCGCTGTATGCAGGGCAGTTGTCTGGCTCGGGCTTGCTCCACTCCGGCACATTTGTCTTGTTAGCCATGACTGGACGGCAACGATCAGGTGTGCGTAGGACCAATGCTGTAGTAACATGCATGGTCCAATAAAGGTCTTATTTTTCTTCAAGCAAGCATTGTTAAGACCCTTTTACAATGTACAAAGTCAGTGTTACTTATACTAAGATGTATAATATTTGAAAAAATTAAAATATTATAAGAATAAGTTTCTTACCTATATAAGCATGCCAGCGTGGCACCACCCTAGTTGAACCTCCCGACAGTCGACAAATCGCGCAGAAGCTCAAGGTAGCACAGCCGCACCTGATCTCCGTGTGAATCCGGAAACAACCGACAAGTGATCATCTCCAGAATATACGCGCGCAGGTATCAGTCAACAACCACCTGTTATTTATTTAAATTAGAACATTGTTTAAAAGTAAATAAATCTAATATTATTTAAATTAAATAATGTACAATTTACATACCTGATCTGGACGATCCGGATAATCCTTGAATTTGGCCCTCAATTTTGACAAGTTGATGTTACTGGGCGATATCACAGTCTTCTCACCTCTCTTCTTCTTTTTCTGGAGCTCCTCGTGCGAGATATCCAACAACTCTAAACACAATGAACGGAAGTCCCCGTATTCGCGCCCGTCACCGGCTCCTGATAATAGTCATACCCAAAGACAACTGACGTCATGTAGGGTGATAGTCATCTCAGTATGGGGGAGATGAAAGGTGTGTGTCTCGGGACGCCATCGCTCAACGAGACCGGAAGATAAGCCCTCGTCATGGTTCTCCTTGGCTATCTGGGATAGCTGAAACAATCCCATCGCACGTAATGTCCCCCCGTACGCCGGCTGGTACCGTAGCCACATGCGGTTGTGACGAACCGTAACCGCATCCAAATCCTGCATTTAATTAAAAAATCAGATCAAGTTCATTCATAAAATAAAATTATGTTATTAGTATTTTATAAATATGACCAATTTATAACTTACACAAGTGGCAGCCTCTAAAATCCGGTGCTCCGCATTCGGGTACCACAAGAAGTCGCTGACCCTGTCAGTGCGACTCCGGATACCCGGAACATCTACCAATGCACTCTCGATGTACTGGGACATCTCGTACGGAGTGGCTGTAGGGCCATGTTGTGTACCTCTACTGGAAGATGGTATTTACCCCCTACTGGAAGATAGTATATCTCTACTAGATGCCATGCTGTATTTGATAATTTTTGGTCAAATATGAGAATTTTGGTACAAGTTCAGTTTAATATTGGTGCTCAAACAATTAATTTTGGTAAAATAAACCTAATTAAATTTTGGTACAGGTCTAATTTAACTCAAACAATAAATTTTGGTATAATAAATATGTTTAATTTTTGGTACAAATCCATTAATTTTGGTACAATTCTAAAACTAAACCTAAACCTACATTTTGGTACAATTATGTTTGCTCAAACAATTAATATTTGATACAATTCTATTTAAATTTTGGTCATATTCTAATTCTAAAACAATTCTAAACCCTAAATCTAAATTCTAAACTTAAATCCTTAAACCTAAACCTAAACCCTAAATTTAACTACTACTATAAACTAAAAATTAAAACTAGAAAAGAAGAAGAAAACTTACTCGAGGTCGAAAGGATTAAAACTTCTTTGAATTGATATAAAAAATCAAACCAGCGGACCCCTTATATGCCTTCCCAGGAGTCCGCACCGGCATAATGCGGACCCTGAGTTCGCACGGGCATTGTGCGGATCCTTTTAAGGGCCCACATCGGTATTTGCGGCCCCGCTGAAATAGGCTCGCACAATGCTAGTGCGGCCGTGATAAGTTTTGAAATTCTTAAAGATGATGGTTATTTGATTTTTTTTTTTTGTGAACTGTACTATAAATAAAAATTTCGGTAAAATTTGTGCCGACTGCCGAGTTACATAGCAGTTTAATAGTGTTGAAACCAGCTGTGACCTGTCAGCCTGTGACGAGAAGTCTAAAATGGACGCATCCAGTGTCAGAAAAAGAAAAAAACAGGGAAATAAGCAAGGCAGGGCAGACTGGCAGAGAGCAAGGTGTTGAGGCCCAGACTGTATTACGTCTTGCTCTGTGTCTGTCATGGCGCACCCGTGAGAGAGATGGAGTGCTGTAGGAGGCAGGGGATCGTGCATGCTTGATGCTTCGTACCCTGTGACCCACTATCCCCACTTATGCTTTGTCCTCCTCCAACCAACAGAAACGAGCCGCGTCATGCCACGGTGTTCTTGGAGTGGTGCGATTGGAAGATCTCGGTGTTGTGTGTTGTGGGATGGGCACGGGGGAATCGGGGGAATGGATCTTGGAATTATGTGGAAATTACGGTGGGTTTTTTTCTGTAGTACTGTTGGGTTGTGGGATTTTGGATCGGTGCACATGTGGAGAAATTTGAGAGGGGAAGGTTACAGAGAGAAGAGGCAAAAATTAGCGGCAATTTCGAGATATTCTTCTCACTCACAAACACACACAATACATAATAATACTAGTAAAAAACAGTATTTTCGTACCTATCTTTTCCGGAATTTTTATTTATATCCAAAGTTTATTACAAATTATTTAATATGCACAGGTTTGCTGAGATTTGATAAAAATAACTCTACCGGTCAGAAAATGGCCGGTACCATATTTAATCAAGTACCGGTCATTTTCTAGCCGGTACCTCTGCTATATATATGTGTGGAGAGTTGGCCGAATTTCTCATAATTCATTCTATCAAATTTCACTCAATCTCTCCTCTGTTGAGTTTTTTCTCCCATATTTCTCCACCTCTTCCCAGATTTACAAGTAAGTCCCTATCATTTTTTTGAAAAATTCATTTTTAGTGCAAAATGGTTGTAAAATGTTAGGATTTGTTGTAATTAGTGTTAAATATGTTATAGTTAGTTGTAATTATTAAATTTAGTATAATTTAGGGTTTAGGGTAATTTATTGCAATTTAGTATAATTAGCATAGTTCACCGTATTTTAGAGTATTTTAGCCTTTTTTACCGTACTTAGCATGTTTTAGCATAATTAACCCTATTTTGGCCCATTTTTTGTACTATTTATATTTGGTATACTATATTTGGTGTTTTATATTAGGTACTATTTATGTTAGGTATACTATATTTGGTTTAGGGTTTTTATATTTTTCTACATCTTTTTTCGTCAGTAACTTATGCAAAATTACGCTAAAATAAATTAACATAATTACACTAAATTAATATAATGAGAATTGTAGTAAAATAAAATAAATCATCACGAATATGCTAAATTAAACTAAGAAACACTAAACAGTAAATACTACAACAATAACAAAAATAGTACAACAGAAAATACTACAATAACATAAATACTATAACATAAAATCTAAACGGAAAATACTCAAATAAACCCTAGAACAGCCAAAAAAATATAAAAATTATAATAAGGGTACCGGCCAGAAAATGGCCGGTAGTCTTTTTAATAGAGTACCGACCAGAAAATGACCGGTACTTGATTAAATAGGGTACCGGCCATTTTCTGGCTAGTAGGGTCATTTCAAATCCCAGCAAGACTGGGTATATTAAATAATTTGTAATAAACTTTGGATATTAATAAAAATGTCGGCTATCTTTTTTAAGATAGTAAAGAAATTTCAAAAAGTATAAAATTTAATCTCCAATCATATCTTGTTGAGTGGTTCAAATCATCTATTTGAATTTTGAAACTGAAAATAAAGATATTAGAGTAAGTTAGAACATGAAGCAATAAAACATTTGAGCCCTCCTCCTGTCCTCTATATATATATATATATATATATATACATATATATATAGAGAATGGCTAATATACAAACGTTTGTTCCTGGACTCAGGAACAAACGATTCGGTTCTCCGATTTTCAAAGTCCAAATAGTTGATCCAAACTGTTAGATATTCGATCTATATTAAAATGTGCTTGGAGACCAAATTTTACATTTTTTGGAATTTTTTTACTATTTATTAAGGTGGTTTGAAAACTGCTGTTTTTATTAAATTCTGCATCATTGAAAAACAGCAGTTTTCAAACTAGCTTAATAAATAGTAAAAAAAATTCCAAAAAATGTAAAATTTGGTCTCCAAGCACATTTTAATATAGATTGAATATCTAACGGTTTGGATCGACTGATTGGACTTTGAAAATCGGAGAACCGAATCGTTTGTTCCTGAGTCTAGGAACAAACGTTTGTATATTAGCCATTCTCTCTCTCTCTATATATATATATATATATATATAGATAGATAGATAGATAGATAGATAGATGGGCTACGGTACATTACAATGTATAGGCCCTCTTGTACATTAAACTATAAATTGTCGGATTCAAAGTCCAAACAGCCGATTCAAACCGTTCAACTTGTTCTCCATATTAATATGTGTTTAGAGACCAAATTTACATTTTTTTTGGAAATTTTTTACTATTTTTTAAGATTTATTGAAAATCGCTGTTTTTCAGACAAATCTAGACCATAAAAAAACAACAATTTCAATAAATCTAAAAAAATAGTAAACAATTTCAAAAAAAAATGTAAAATTTGATCTCCAAACACATATTAATATGGAGATCAAGTTGAACAATTTGGATCGGCTGTTTGAATTTTGAATCCGATAATTTATAGTTCAATGTACAAAAATGCTTATACATTGCAATGTACCGTAGCCCATCTATATATATACACACATACGTACACTGTACACAATACATAATAATATTATTCTTCTCACTCGTCAATTGTCTCCTTCTGCCGAAATTTTTATTTATACCATTTTAAAAAAATCAATTAACCAAATAACCACGGTTTTCTGACAATTTATTTCTAGCACGGCCGCAGAATGCCGGAGCGGACCCATATGGGAGGGACCGCAGAATGCCAGAGTGGACCCTCATATGGGTCCGCAGAATGCCGGAGCGGCCCCTGGGGCCGCAGAATGCCGGAGTGGACCCTTTATTTTTTATTTTAGAAATACAAAATTGTAATTTGTTAAGGGTTATTTATTTAGTTTCGAATGTGGTTTAAATTGATTTTTGGTCGTATCGTATTTTAGATATGTCGTTGGTTTGAAATATTTTAAATATTTTAGATATGTGGTTTCTTTGAAATTCTTTTGTGTACTCTGAGATAATGAAATCAATAAAATAAATAAATAACAACAAAATCAAACAAACAAGAAACTAATCAACGAAATAAATAAATATCTGACAAAACATATACCAATACTACAAATAAGAATCTAACAAAACATCTAACAGTACAACAAATGAAAATCTACGGCTCTGGACTAAACACCGTCCTCGCCTTCTTCTTCCAATACCCCCGACCCCGCCTGCAGAGTGGCGTCTCGTCAGTATCTGCGGAGGATGCAGAGTCGTCTGCCTGGACATCCGTAGACTGAACCGGCTCCTGGCGAACCTCCTCAATCTCGGATGTCTGCTGGACCCCAGGACCAAAAACTGTGGTCTGTCCAGACTCAGCCTGCGTGAATAAAAACGCCTGTCTGGCAATGGGGTCATCGTGGAGGGAAGGGTGAGGTACCTGCTGTGAGGACTGGCCAGGGAACGGCGGGATGGGCTCTGTCTGAACATACCCTGGCTGATAGGCAGGAGGTGCTGTCTGAGTGGGACTGTAACCCGGGGAATACAGTTCATCTCCCTCTATGCCATACTCAGCGGAGATATCGAAGCCCAGGTCCTCATCGTGTTCACCTGTAGTAACTTACAAATTAGATAATGTATTGAATAAGAAAAGAATCACAGTTACGTATTTTAATTTAAATTATACCTCGGCAGGCATCCTAGACTGGGATCACATGGCCTCATGTGCGGCTCGGCGCATCAACTCGGCACCTCGGTCGAACGCCTGATCGACCATCTCAGCATCATGGACGGGTGCAAACACGTCCTCATCACCAGTGTAGGGGACATAGACATCGGGCTCGTCAGATATGTCGTCGACCGCATCAACACCGCCCAAGCCAGCGCACCTCAGTAGAGAGTCGAGGCGCGCCCTGTACCCACACTGGCACACCGCGGGTACGTTGTGCTTGAGGATGACCTTCCCGAGCCTCTTCCATCCCCTGGTGACGGCCATCGTAGCCCCTATGACGCAACTCTTGACAAGATATAATGCCTGAAAATTGAAAAAATTATGAAGAAGTTGTACAATTGTAAATATTAATAGTTTTGAATTTGAAATTTCAAATAAAAAATACCGTGGCTGCGAGAGGTGCGCCGGCGGGGATAATACCGTGGATCCGTCCTCTACGATCCCTCGGCTTCGGTACCCGCTCGTGCGGGTTGTCGGCGATGTATCCCTCAATAAATATGGTGTACGCGCCGTGATCCTGGTACCAATCTCTGTAAGGTCTGTACGAATTACAACAAATGTTAGATATTCCAATCAAAAAGCTATAGTTGAAGTTTTGAATTAATAAAATTTCTTACACTGACGCGACATCCATCTGACGGTCGGCCTCGGCCAATGGGGGATCTGCAGCTCCTGCCTCGAACACGTAGTCGGCACGGGTAATCCCCCAGTCCTTGCCTGCAGTGGTCTCCCTGGGATGGTGCAGCCCTCGCCAGACCTCCTCGCTGATCGGTGCCGGAGGCGGAGCAAGCTGGCACATCCCGAACTGTCTCATGACCCGTCCGGAATAATGGTGCTCGATGATCTATATATTTTAATACGTTAGACTGTTTTTATTAAATTAAGTTGCTTGTGTAAATAACTAGCGTAAAGAAATTACGGTACCTAAAAACATATGAGCGGCACCTCTGCACGCCAGAAACGCTCCTGCTGACGACATCGCTCCGGCAATATCTCAAGATATGACCGATGTGCGCCATCCACCTCGACCACCACGGTCTTCTCACCTCTCTTCTTCTCTTTCTGGAGATCCTCGTGCGAGATCCCCAACAGCTCCAAGCACAATGCCCGGAAGTCTCCGTACTCGACGCCCGTGACCGGCTCCCCAATAATAGTCATACCCCACAGGCAACTGACGTCCTGTAGGGTGACTGTCATCTCAGCATGGGGGAGATGAAAGCTGTGCGTCTCGGGACGCCATCGCTCAACGAGGCCAGAAGATAAACCCTCGTCAGCATTCTCCTCGGCCATCTGGGATATCTGGTACAATCCCATCGAGCGTAAAACCCCCCCGTACACCAGCTGGTACCGTAGATGAGTGCGGTTGTGACGAACCGTAACCGCATCCAAACCCTACATTTAAGTAAATAATCAGATCAAGTTCATTCATCAAAAATTCGAGATGACAAATTTACTTACCCCAGTGGCAGCCTCTAAAATCCGATGCTCCGCATTCGGGTACCACAAGAAGTCGCTAACCCTGTCGGTGCGACTCCGGATACCCGGAGCATCCGCCAATGCTGTCTCGATATACTAAGACATCTCGTATGGCGTGGCTGTAGGGCCATGCTGTGTACCCCTACTGGAGGATGGTCTATCTTTACTGGATGTCATGCTGTATTGGATAATTTTTGGTCAAATATGAGAGTTTGGTAAAAGTCCGAATTAAATTTGGGTACAATTCTAATTAAATTTGGGTACAGTCAATTTGGGTACAATTCTAATTAAATTTGGATACATTTCTAATTAAATTTGGGTACAATTCTAATTAAATTTGGGTACAATCTAATTAAATTTGGTTACAATTCTAATTAAATTTGGGTACAATCTAATTAAATTTGGGTAAAATTCTAATTAAATTTGGGTACAATTCTAATTAAATTTGGGTACAATTCTAATTAAAATTTGGGTACAGTCCGGATTAAATTTGGGTACAATTCTAATTTTAAATCCTAAATTAATATCTAATTCTAAATGCTAAATCTAAACTCTAAACCTAAATCCTAATCCTAAACCCTAAACCTAAACCTAATTACTACTCTACACTAAAAATTAAAACTAGAGAAGAAGAAGAAAACTTACCCGAGGTCGAAGGGATTGAAACTTGAAATGAAATGATATGAAATCGGAACCCAGCGGCCCCTTATATAGGCTAGGGGTCCGCTCCGGCATTCTGCGGCCCCAGGGGCCGCTCCAGCATTCTGCGGACCCATATGAGGGTCCGCTCTGGCATTCTGCGGTCCCCCCCATATGGGTCCGCTCCGGCATTCTGCGGCCGTGCTAGAAATAAAATTGTCAGAAAACCGTGGTTATTTGGTTAATTAATTTTTTTAAAATTGTATAAATAAAAATTTCGGCTCCTTCTGTATGGATCCAGGTTTGAACGGCACCACAAAGTGAATTCACATAGATATTTTAACATTTGAGTTGATTAAAAAAAAAGTTCAAATACCTTCATTTTTATGTTTTCATCATAAGAAAACTTAAAATTTAAAAGTCAAAATAAAATTATGATATTTCAATTTAAAAGTCAAAATAAAATAGTTAGATGTGATCTAGCTATATCATTTTATCTATGCACGTGTAAAAAATTATGATATTTCAATTTTATTATGTTTGCCATCAAGAGTTTGTAAAAATATACTGATGTGGTTAATTTCTAGACATTTATTTTTCAACTTATTAATTCACATAAAAACAAAATCGAAATGTGATAATTTTTTATGAGCATGTAGTGAAAATCATATAGATCACATCTAACAATTTTATTTTACTATTTATGCTTTAAATTTTGCGTTATTAACGTTTTAAAAATAGAGGTACTATAGAGATACAAAAAATAGAGGCATTTGAACACACGTCGCTTCCCACAACGATCTGGAACGTTTAGATTTGAAGTATTACAATCGTAGTTTGGTGATAATATGGCTAGAAGCGTCGTCATTCGTGGTTGAAAACATATATAATAGAAAACTATGTGTTATAAATACATTATAATATATAAATTTTGAGTTATTAACGTTTTAAAAATAGAGGTATGATGGAGATACAAAAAATAGAGACATTTGAACACACGTCGCTTCCCACAACGATCTGGAACGTTTAGATCTGAAGTATTACAATCGTAGTTTGGTGATAATATGGCTAGAAGCGTCGTCATATATAATAGCAAACTATGTGTTATAAATACATTATAATATATAAATTTTTGTGCTTAATATTACATGTATTTTTTATTTACAACAGAAAATACAATCATGTAAATTAATATATTTAGAGAAATGTTGCATTTCTTAATTAAAAATAAGAATAAGCACACTCAATGAGCTTTAAATGCATTCCCGTAGATTTAGTACAAAATATTTGATGTACCTTTTTTGTTTAACATATATATATAAATGAATTCACAAGCCAGTGGATGATAATATATTAATGATAATCTGCGCGGTTATGTGATTTGAAATGTATCCCTATTAATTGAAACTTTAAATAGAAGCACACAACGTGCAATAAATGCATTCCAACAAATTTTAGTGCAAAAATAACGAGCATTTAAATGACAATATTTAGATGATAGCTGTCAATTTTGATGATTATATGACTTAAAATATTATCCTCATTTGTTAGAACCTTGCAGAGCATTTGAATGGAGCGATGAATTAGTGAGAACAGTTTGTTGGGTTAGTAAAATAGTGAGTTAACCCACAAAAGACAAATAAAAAATAATTGGTATAGTTCTTGATTCAAATGTGAATTAGCTTAAAAGATTAGTACTATTCTTGCTTTATTATTGCTCCAACCAAATTCACCTGTGAATAAATGCGGATAATGTGTTTAAATGCATTCCAGTAGTT
>JAJGRW010000710.1:0-39689 GCA_025461045.1 Carex parvula
CGAAATGTCATATAATTTTCCACGGAATTGTTATTTTTTTCCGGAGTTAGTTATTTGCAAGGATGAGTAAATGCGAGGTTACTGTTTTGAGTACTATAGTATTATCATGCATAAGTGCACAGGAATGATGTCAATATTTATATAATGGATTTCATTCCCATTCATAATACCTCATGTCCCGATTCCGGTACCAGTTCCAATACCATACCCATGTTTCATCCCATTGAATATTTCCCATTCTTTTTGCATCACTAAATTATCATGAACATCAGAATAAACTAAGAAGAGAGACTAGCAATAATGCCAATAAAAACAATAACTACCATACTTTTAAAAGAAGTCATACATATACCAATAAAAAATCATCTTTACATTAAGTTTAGCAACAAAAGTTATACCCCATTTTAGTCCCCACTTCACAACTATAACCAAAATGAACATAGCATCTATATTAATATTTTAACAAACACAAAATACCATTGGAAGAACCTCATAGCACCAAATTAGAGTGGAAATCTACATATCCATAAAATGAGTCAACGTAGAGGTTTTCAGATTCTGTTACATTAGTTGGTGGGACATGATTCAATAGAAAAATGTTGTCTTCCTCTGTGTTGCCATTCGATCCTTCATTTGTAGGCACAGAAGTGGTTGCAATTTGCTGCATATTGGAGAAAATAAAACCATTATTATTAATAAATATAAAATGACGATAAATGTAAGTGTTTCATTTGTAGCTAGGTAGGAGTAACATTTTTTCAATTGCTTAGTACACATGCGTATGAACTTCCTCAAAAAAACCAATGTGGCAAAGCTTGTTATTATGAAGTGGTTAAACAACATGCATAAATTTGAAGAGATGACTTACAACTTGCAATAGTTAAGAGTTTGAATAGAATAATGAAAACACTACTAGAATCTCCGTTTATACCAACGGTCCTAAAATGGCTTGTTCCAACGGCTACCCGTTGGAACAAGCCCAAAAAACGTCATTTCCAACGGCCGCCGTTGGAAATACTACCGTCGCAACAAGCCTCCATGGAAAAACGCAAAAAAAACTGTTATTTCCAAGCGCTACCCGTTGGAAATAGTTTTTAAATCCTTTTCCATGCGATAGCCGTTGGAAAAAGTACGCATGGAAATAGTTTCACACCTTCCCCTGTCAGGATTATTTCCAAGGGATTGTGAACGGGGCCCACTTGAGTATTTCCAAGGATGAATGAGGTGGGCCCCACTTGATTATCTCCAAGGGTTGGCCAACCTGGGACCCACTGAGTATTTCCAAGGATGACACAGGTGGGCCCCACCTGACTATTTCCAAGGATGAATGTGGTGGGCCCCACTTGACTATTTCCATGGATGAATGTGGTGGGCCCCACTTGACTATTTCCAAGGATGAATGTGGTGGGCCCCACTTGTGTATTTCCAAGGAGATTATGGTGGGGCCCACCGAGTTTTTTCCAATGGTAGCGAACCTGGGACCCACTGAGTATTTCCAAGGGTAGATCAGGTTATTTCCAAGGGCATCCAAAGTGGGACCCATCTTGTTATTTCCAAGGACACGTGGGACCCACTTGACTTATTCCATGGGTGCATATTTCCATGGAATGTTATTTCGGTGGATGGACCCATGGGAATGCAGTATTAACTGGTGTTTTATCAGTTTGACTCTATTCTGCTGTCCTCCCTGTACCAACCCGGTACTGTTCCATATTCCCCATTTCTCACCCTCACCAAACAAACACAAACACATTGATATCTAATTTGATCGAAAGCATATAATTAGCGGTTACACAGTCATCATACATTATAGTACCAAAATATGTGCAAAACACATTACAAAAACATCTCTGTAATGCACTTGTAAATATACCAGAATATACCCCTGTAAATATACCAAAATATACCCGCATATGTTAACCAAAATATACCCCCATATGTTAACCAAAATATACATTGTAGTACCTAGCTATGCTGATCAATTGTTAGAACTATATATAAGTCCTAACATGCACACATTTGCACTCTAGATTGGCGGGTTCACGTTGAAGCTAGACTGACCGAACCATTGGTTCATCTCAGCTCCATCTGTGGCAAGTTCATCGTTTCCAGGTTGATTTAATAGTGCAGTGAAAGACCCTCCCTGATTTTCTGGTGTAAGACATGGCAGACCCTAAGTACATAATATGGAAAGAACATGTTATTTTATATCAGTTCAATAGTAAGTTATTGGACTGAACTTCTATTTAATTGGAATCACAAATAACAACAACAGCAAGATAAACCCTCAATGTGGTTATAATTCACCTTTTCTTATTTATAACCCCCCTCCCTCAATTAATTTTTCCTGTCTGTAATTAATGATCCCCTTTTAAAACTCTTTACCTGGGAGATGCCCGGCTGAGTGTGTGAAGCTCGTTCATGAGATGGTTGAGAGGTGGAACCGTGACCCTAAGCATTGAAAATATGAGCACGTGTCTTATAATTTGGAAATGACAAAAGTACGATATGATTTATAACAGTTACAACATGAATTCTTAAGTAAATGTAGTTAAATTGTGTACTTGAGACTAAGTTGAACAACAAAATATTTATTTAGTATAGAATGCCACTAAGCCACTACATCTCAGTAGCAAAGGCAACACATTACTGTTGTGCAACTATGTCAATAACTTGGGGGGGTGACTTAATTTCTGAATTTCTATTTAACAATTTTCAATTAATATATATGGCTAATGTAGAAGCACCAATCAAACCTTACTAGATTGATGAATTTTGTAATCACTATGGCTAAGAAGTAATAATATTTTCAAATGTAGCAGCAGCACACAATTGTACAAGTAATGAATATGGCTAATGTAGAAGCGCCACACAAACCTTTCTTAATGTGCTACACAACACAGGTATCACATAGATGATATGATGCTTTTAATAAGCAACTTATAACCAAAGTGTCATATTAGAATCTGGCAACACAGCAACCTAAATTCAAATCCATAAATTAGTCATAAAATTTGTCATAATTACCTGTTCAGTGGGCACTTGTGACCCCATCATGGAAAATAATTTTTTGATGTAGAAGTCATATTGTGCTAGTTCTCTTTTCCGCTCGGCCCTTTCCTCGGCTTGACGACGATCACTGTCAGCCAAGAGCTTTTGTAATTCAACCCGAGATAAGATTGTCTCCTCTCCAGCGTTTGTCAGGCCCGAAACAGAACAAGGTGTGTGGTTGGGCCTGGTTTGTTTGTTTGCTTTTTGCACCTTATCGTCAAGCATACTTCCAAATCCTCGCACCCGGCCATGGCTTGCTCCGCCTACAGCTGACAAGAACATGGAGCTCTCATCCATGCTGGAATTGGCCTCATCAGCAATCATGTTGTTTACTTTTTGCTATAATTTGCAACATACGAGAAATATGTAATATTGTTAAATTCAGTTAAAATAGCTACTATGTTCTGATAATTCATAGTGTGCACATGAGTGGTGAGCTACCTCCCTTTTGCATTTCTTCCAATTATTCTTTCTTTCTTTTTCCAGTTGTGTTTTTTGTCGGTAACTAATGCTATGCTTAATGGTTTACATTGAACATCACATACCTGACTGTGGTACCTTTTTTGGTCATGCAATATTGATATAATAGATTGCCAAATTTATGTCATTTGAGGCGTTGCAGTTGAGGTTTGATAGTGATTGTAATATATGCAAGTGTTATCACAGTCCAATATCTCACAGTCAAGTACTCACATTTAAAATCTAAACTAAACCCTGACAAGGTATGTCACACATTTTAGTATGAAACCTCCAAAATGTAAACTATTCACATTTACATTTAGGCACTAACAGAAAATCCGAACCTTTTACCACTAATGCAATTTTTGGCAGTCAATTGCCTCTGACAAGGGCAATTTTTACAATTCAATTGTCGTGTAATTTCAAAAACATTTATGAACCAAAAACACACACAGACAAAAATTGTTTGTTATTGTTATGGAAGAGGCCGATGTCTTATATATAATAAAAACCACACGACAATTGAATTGTAGCAGTCGGGAAGAAGGTTCTTAGTCTGTACAAATGGGACTTTAAAATTTAATTGCTCCATGTTATATATGAAGGGTATATATCTGACTTCTGCACAGGCTTGGGTGTAGTATCAATTAAAATTTATATATGTCCAGTTTGTCCATGTAGGTTTTGTAGCTAGGATGACATTAAATAAAGTAGCAAAACATGGAGCTAACTTGGTAAGCAACATATACAGCTACAACATGTCACAGTACCAGTTCATACATGACCTTAAACTCTTTTCTGGATATTTTGATGGCTTTGTTTACATACATGACCTATAATATACACATATTAGAAAATAAGTTGGTGAAGCAATTAAGTTCTGAATTCTAAGATGAACTTCACATGAACTCCATGAGCATTTACAATTAAGTGTAATGTTTTTGTGCAGGTTTACTCCAATTAGTTGAATTCCGATCAGCACTACAATTTGTATTCAGTTAGCAGCATGAAATCGAAATCAATGGTTAGTTCTCTCTTCCTTACAGCTACTTACCGGATCACTCAGATAATTTGCAAAAAAACCCTTGAACCAAATGTTTATATCCTTTGCTATAAGAATTTCAATAAGAATTTCTAGTAAGGTTTATATCCTTTGCTATAATCAATGTATGAGCCTGTGTCTGTCGTATCAGTTGATCCCAATTTAGCTTAAATTCTGGTAGTATCTAAACTTGTCAGCACAGGTTGTTTACTGTTTCAATTGATGCTTAAATTTCTTGGCACCCCATTGAAAACCAACGAACCTAAATTGTTGCTCAATATGCACATCTGGACATCAAATAAGCATCAAAGCCCTAATTTGCAAATCTATACATCAAATATGCAAATCTGGACATCAAACTATAATTTCAAAACCCTAATTTGGAACAATAACTTTAGCCGGATTATTAAACATAAAATTAAGCCAAAAGGCCAAATTAAACCCTAAGTGACAAAATTGGGAACATAAAGGGGAAAATAATAAACCCTGAACAAAAATAGAACCTTCAGTGAACCATAATCAAACCCTAGATTGAAATTTATGTTGATTATAAAAACCCCAAGAAAGAAAACTAAACGTAAAGGTGAAACAAGAACAAAATGGGACCGAACCAAAAACTAACCTTCAGTGAACCAGAATGAAACCCTAGATCTTCGATTTAAGTTAATCCGCAAACCCAGTTGGGTGGCCGTCGTCCTTAACCTGCAGCCGTCGTCTCCGAAGTGATGGGTTTCGTCAGCTAGCTTCGGATTTGTTTGTAGAGCAGCTATGGGCGACACGATAATGAGGTAGGGCAAAGTTGAGGGCAGGAGACCCCCAATTTTGCGTGAACTTAAGTAGAGCGAAAATTTTGGGGGAAATAGAAGCGGCATTTTTTTGTTTTGGGGGGAAAGACGAACTTCTCTCACTCACCGGGATGGGGGGAAATGAAATTTCGGAACTACGAACAGAGAAGCCTCAGCTTCGTGCAGAGCTAAGAACTCTGAAGATAAATGCCAAATATCGTATAGTGGGCTGTTGTAAGTGGAAAGTGCTCTGCGTATATGGAACAATTGGGAACTCTGAAGATGGACTACAATAGATCCGCTGTTATTTGAGAAGGATAACAGGACCCAGTAACTCCGATAAATTAGAAATATTGTTACTTGAGATTCGCGTATGAAGAACAAAATATGATTGGGATATGAATAACAGCGTTTTGTATCCATTCGGAATAACAGGGGATTATATATGATGATGGGCAGATGTATTTGTGAGGGTTTCAATTTTATTTATTATGCTAAAACAATTAGTATATTTTAAAATGTGTCTAATGAAAATGATATTGTAAATTTTATACCAAAACTAATGCTATAAACGTTTTGAGGCATTATAAAAAATGTTTAACACATAATTTTGTATAGTTGTACCTATATGTTTCATTAATGACTTGTGTCATGCATTATCAACATAGAACAACAACTCTTGATTAATTGTACAATGAAGGAACAAAGACAAACGGCGTCTTTATGTTGATCGAACCGTTCAAAATAAACATTGAAGCATTTATATCAATGTCGGTGAGTTTGAACTTATTTGATGTTCATTTGCACATCCATCCAAGCGACGGAATGTCGTAACATCGTAGGGCTACAATTAGTATACATTGGATCGAAGGTTATAAATGTCAGAACTCTCATTTTTTTTTATTATTAAGGTTAGTAATACCAACTTGATCATTTTAAAAAAAACTAGACGTGATTTCACTGCAGATCGACCGTTGATCGGTCGTACGAAAATCAACGGTCAACAAGCACTGGCTCAATTTGAAGAGGGTAAAAATGACAAAATTCATTAAAAATGACAAAATTGATATGATTTGTAAATATAATATGTAGGGCTACAATTTTTATATTTTTTTGAATTTTTTTCATATTTTTTTTGGTACTTGCATTGCAATCAGATTATTATTGTACACTATAGGCCGTATGATCTGTGATGAAGGGTATGCATTTATCAATGGACTCCTCCGTTTCAAACACAGCAAACCAACGTTGAAATACTCTGAGGTAAAGTAATATTTCTGATTACATCCAGGCCAATGTTAACCGTTGGATTCTTTAATTTTGGTGCAGAATTATAATCAGAAGGTCACGATGTAATTTGGAGATTGTGTTACCTAAGAGAGTCAATCAGCGAGACAGGTGAGGTGAGTGAATGCTATACCCAAAAGCAACTTAGTCACTTAGCGTTTTTTTTGAAAATTTGGATCGAAAGCACCCCCTCTCCACGCGAACGGAGTAGGTTCGATGTTTCTGCACAGGTTCAACGAGCATGAAGACCGTCCGATCTAACTTAAGATTGTGCTCACGAAAATTGAAACAGAGATGCACGAAATTTGAAGCGTTTCACACGAATCTTAAAAAAATCGACGGTGACTAAACCCGTCGAACCAGAGTAGGTTCGATGCCCAACTAAACCCTACTCTCAAGTGCCTCTCCACTCCTCTTCTCTCCACCCCCTCTCCACTCCCTCCCTCCTCTCTCCCGACCATTTCCCTCTTCTAAATCAAAGGCTCCATCCGGCTCCTCGTCTTCCCCTGATCGACCGTCGAACTACGAAAGCCGCCGCCTCTCCACTCCCTCTTCTCTCCACCCCCTCTGAACTCCCTCCCTCTTCTCCCCCGACCATTTCCCTCCTCCAAATCAAAGGCTCCATCGATCGGAGAACACCCCCAAGAGTTCTCGCTCGATCGCCGCAGTGTGATCAATCGCTCTCTCCGAGTTAAACCCCACCGCCGCAGTGTTCTCAATCGATCGGAGAACACCCCCAAGAGCCACTCTTCTCACACTGGTCGGATCGACGATATCCGTGTAAGTAAAGCCTCCTTCCTTTGGATTTTGTTTTTTTTGTCGATTGCTCGTCTGGTTTGGGGTATTTTTCAATTTAGGGTTTAAGCCGAGATATTTCTTGGTTTGCGCGTCTTTAGGGTTTAAATGCAAATTACTGATTCGGGCCTGACAAATAGTTTCACAATGTTCTGATTAGGGTTTAAGTTGTAAGCTGATCAGGAATTGTTTCACAATGTTCTGTTTAGGGTTTAAGTTTCACAATGTTCTGTTTAGGTTTTAAGTTGTATAACAGGTGCATTGTTGTTGTTGCTGGTTTGTTTGTTTAGTTGCTAATTTGTTGTATTGTTGAGGCTTGCTTGTTCGCTCAATTGCTAAGTAGTTGTAAATAAGTTCTTGAATGTGCTTTAGAATTTCATACCACGATTGCATGAGTTATTGTAAGGAGCATGAACATATATTTTAGAACTGAATTGTGACATAACTTGAAGAGTTTTACAGCAAAATAAGAATGTAGCATGTGCTAGTTTTATATTTTGAGATTAAAGCATCAAGATGCATGATCATATCTTTCTATAGCAAAAGTCTGAAAATGAAGTATGATGTTCAAATTGAGCATTTAGTTAAGTTATAATTGCATTGGGAGCATTTGAATGAAACAGTGGGTTATAGTGGAAATATGCATTGTATTTGTTAGTTGAATCAAATGGATGCATGAGCATATATTCTAGAACAATTTTCGAAACTGAAATGTGATATGTCTTTGGAAAGAAAGGAGTCCGACAATGGTATTGTTGTACGTAAATTATGTTGAAGTGTAAGGAACATAGAAGTGACACCTCCAAAATAGTTAATCACAGTGAGAAATTAGGAGTTTAACCCACTGTTTAGCTATCTCCTGCTGGTTCAGCCTTTAATTACTCCGAATTAGGAGTTTACTCCAAAATTAGAAATAGTTACACTGTTTAACTCATAATTTTGGAGTAAACTGTTTAACTCCTAATTTTGGAGTAAACTGTTTAACTCCTAATTTTGGAGTAAACAGTGTAACTATTTGTAATCTAACATTTCATTTTGTAACTGTTTTGGAGCAAACAGAAGTCCATAAATGTAAGTGTTATCTTTGTTTGACTTCCTTATATCCCGTTTTTAAAACAAAATATTATTTCTATTTGAAATGGTTTAACAGCTATGTATAATTTCACAAAGGTAGTGACACTTTATTCTAAACTCATGCATTCAGAATGAGTTGTGAACACATGCATTTAGACAATATATATTGTGCTGTTAAAATTTTCAAAACAAAAATATATTATTGTTAAAAAATAATTTGACTGGATAGGCAAAGAAAATTCCGCAAGACTGAATTCTTTACTCGGTCCAGACTTGATCAAAATCAATATTGAAGTTTGTGTTACGGCCATGTGATTTGGACTCAAAATTAAAGTTTGTATTGTTTTGATGCAATTGCATTCAATTATTAGTCCCCATTGCAATATGATTTGAACAGATCAAAAGAAAAAAAAAACATGCTCTAGTCAAGTCTTCTACTGTGTCTCTGTGTGCATGTCCTATGCATGATGCTTTCACATGCTATGTCCCCTTCTTGATGTTGGGTGATAAGTATATAAGAAAATCACATGCTATGTCCGCGCACTACATCCTGTCCTATGCATGATGCCATGTCCCCTTCTTTGTTTCTTGCTATATAGTACACTATGTCCTATGCATGATGCTATATAAAAAAACATACTTGTGTGATTTTATCATGCATATAGTACACTTTTTCTTTCAACTTGGTTTTTCAACTTTGTATATATGTATATGTTTACAGTTGTATACATTCTATAGTTGTGCATCTGAAATAAGACTAAATTAGTTCTTTCCATATTCTGAAAACTAGCTGTAGCTACTGTCACCTCTGTAAATTTGGCAAGAGAAGGGTCTTTGTGCATACTTCAAATAAATAGTCTTGTCAGACTTCAATAAAATAGCGGAGTGCTATCTTAAATTTATAATTTATAGTATTCAGGGCATAGAAAGAATTTCTGTTTAATTGAAAAAATAAATATTAATGTATGTGTTATATATAACAGATTAAATGGATAAGGATGGTGGTGCTTGCACGAAGGAGTCCTTGCACAGACGAAAATCCCCGAGACTCAATCCGAGTTACTCCGCAAATGCTTCACTGCCCCCAAGGCCTCCGCCGAAAACTAAGAGTAGGCCGTCTGTCACAAAGCAAGTACAGCAAGAATCAGAGAGTAGGCACTCTGGGATGGTACAAACACGTTCGGGCGCTCGAATATGGATGGGTCCAAGACCTCCTCGGGTAGTGAGGAGTGCAGGGGGGGCACAGACCAAGCCCGCAGCACCCCAAATTTCCCCGCCACCGGTTCAAACACCGCAATCTGCTGCCCAGTCACTGTCAGCTGCTCAGCCGCCGTCTTCCCGGTCACCTCCTCGAGGAGTGGGGAGTGCAGACCCGTCGGGGTCCAAGGCCGCAGCACCGCAAATTTCCCCGCCACCGGTGACTGAGAATGAGGTTTCTGCTGCCCAGTCACTGTCAGCTGCTCAGCCGCCGTCTTCCCGGTCACCTCCTCGGGGAGTGGGGAGTGCAGACCCGTCGGGGTCCAAGGCCGCAGCACCGCAAATTTCCCAGCCACCGGTGACCGAGAATGAGGTTTCTGCTGCCCATTCACTGTCAGCTGCTCAGCCGCCGTCTTCCCGGTCACCTCCTCGGGGAGTGGGGAGTGCAGACCCGTCGCAGCTGAAGGCCGCAGCAGCCGCAGCACCGCAAATTTCCATATCCCCAATCCAGACCGAGCAATCTGCTGCCCAGTCACCGTCAGCTGTTCAGACGGGTTCTTCATGGTCACCTCCTCGGGATGGTACTAACCGATCACCGGTTCAGACAGAACCAGATTCGACCCGAGACTCGACATGGCCTTCGTGGGATGGTACTAACCGATCACCAAACATGGAAAATTGGGAAGGTCCTGAAAAGTCTCCGCCTCAGGGCCGTGCTGACCAGTCATCGGAACCCTCTGACGAGCAATGTCAGGATGGTCAGTCAAGCGAACCACACTTTTATGCCGGGGTTGACGATGGCGGTAAGAGGTGCATATTGCGTCGGCCCCTTAGAGAGTGTCGTGAGGCCTTGGCAGCCTGCGGGCAAGAGCTAGTTGAGTCGGCATCTGAGGTGTCTGCTGGCCAGAATAAAAGAAAGAGAAATAAGGAGAAAAGTGATGTTAAGTGTGGGCGGGGTCTTGCAAAGCCTCGTGACCCTGCGGCACCTGGTGACAGACCAGAACTGCTGGTTGTTGGTGACGGGGAGTTCACGTCCAGGCCCATGTGCACAAAGGTGATCACCACAATACGGATTCTGACTTTGGAGAACTTACCCGGACCGTTTAGGTCGTACAAAATGTTTCCTACGAAGGCGAGGTTGCTAATCCTACAACAGTTCATGCAGAGGTATTCGTGGGGGCATGAGGAAGACATCAAGCGTTGTCTTGATGTCTTCGAAAACATAGCGGCAGAAGCATATTCGCGTGAAATGACCGAAACAAGAGCCACGTGTAAGAAGAAACATGGAGTAGATAAGGAGGTGTGGAAAAATCATCCTCCAAGATGGTGCAAGAACGTAGAAGCATGGAAGAGCTTGTGCGATATTTGGTCGACAACAAAATGGGACCAAATATCGACCACCAACCGAGAGAACAGAACTAAAGCACCTGACGTGGTATACCATGTGGCGGGATCGAGGAGTACGTACAAGCACAAGCAAGCACTGGTAAGTAAAAAACACCCTTCTGTGAATTTTTAATATTTCTCTGCTAATGTAAAAAAAAACACACCCTTCAATGCTATTTTAATATTTCTCTGTTAATGTAAAAAAATAAACACCCTTCAATGCTATTTTAATATTTCTCTGTTAATGAAAAAAAAAAAAAACCAGTACTTGATATAAAATTGGACAAATTTAGTTACGGTTTTAGAAAATAGAACCGAACCAATTCGAACCGATCAAACCATCAACTGAATAAGAATCGAACCAAAATAAGACCCCTGATTATGGGAATCATCTCAAAATTGATAAAATACAAAAGAACCATTGATACTATTATTAACAAAAAGTCTACATTTTCAATTTTTCATACACAACAAGTGTAAGTTGTATGCAATAATACCCAGCAAAAACCGAACTGATCAACATTCAGAGTCGAATCATTATAAACCGGTCATAAAATAATTAGTTATATTGATACTATGTATGTGTTACTTTTTGCATTTGAATTTTTACATTATATTTTTTTGTTATATTCTAGGGAATTGGGACACCAAGATTGAATTGAAACATGATTAATTAGTTGCTGCAATCTTGAAGCTAATTTTACTCACCCTCATTTGCAGGAGTACACAAGAGGCAATGTTGCTTGCTGCCACAATGTTTTCCATCAATTCAATATTGCTTGCTGCCAAAATGTTTTGTATCAAAATTTCATATATAGGGTTATTCCAAATACCGAAATTTAAGTTTTCAATATAATGTTTCAATTTAGCACAATTAAATCTTGCTTGCTGCTGTGATTTGTTTATTTAGACAATTCAAAGGGAGATCTAAAATATACACAATGATGCTGTCTCCAGGAACCAAAACATTTCCAACGGCAGCGCATGGAAATAGTATGTCCACCATAAAATAATATAAACTGTATCAATAAAACATTTCCATGCGCATTTTCCCAGTATTTCCATGCGCTCTCATGGAAATAGTATGTCCAGCCATAAAATAATATAAACTGGATCGGTAAAACATTTCCATGCGCACTTGTCCCACTATTTCCATGAGCCTCCACTATAAAATATTATTATCAGAATGAACAAAACATTTCCAACGGCTTTGCCCATGGAAAAAGTATGCCCAGGAATAAAATAATCTAAACTGGATCTGTAAAACATTTCCATGCGCATTTGTCCCAGTATTTCCATGAGCCTTCACTATAAAATATTATTATCAGAATGAACAAAACATTTCCAACGGCCAGGCCCATGGAAAAAGTATGTCCAGGAATAAAATAATATAAACTGGATCTGTAAAACATTTCCATGCGCATTTGTCCCACTATTTCCATGAGCCTTCACTTTAAAATATTATTATCAGAATGAACAAAACATTTCCAACGGCCTGGCCCATGGAAAAAGTCTGTCCAGGAATAAAATAATATAAACTGGATCTGTAAAACATTTCCATGCGCATTTGTCCCACTATTTCCAACGGCATTCCATGGAAAAAAGCTATCCAGTTTGTTCAGACTTATTTCCATGCGCAAGTGGTTGATTATTTCCATGGGCCTTCAATAAAATATTATTTTTGGTCTGTTTGGCGGGTCGCGGGTCATGCAAAACCTTTTCCAACGGCGAAAATGGTACATTTCCATGGGCAAGCATGAATTATTTCCATGCGTAACTGTTTCCATGGGCTACCTCTTGGAAATAGTTATTGTGTCAGAAAAGTCGATTTATTTCCATGAGCCCTTCACACACTTGGAAATGCGTTTTACTACCGTTGGTAAAAACGGAGATTCTAGTAGTGATTACTGCTTACCTTGACTTTATTATTATTTTATTACAGTTTGATTATTATTATTATTATTATTTTATAAAGTATCTAATTTATCATTTAAAAAAATTAAAAATATGTAGTTTGTGTAAGAAGTTTTTTATATCTTCTAACTTATCAATTTTCGAGGATAAATAATTCATTTCTCTACTTGTGACACATACATAGTGACATTTAGGCATATGCTTATGTGTGTCAAACAAGTAAGAAAATGCACTATTTGCTCTCAAAATTGACCAATTAGAAGACTAAAAATATCTATTAAACATGTTACATATTTTGTATTTTTTAATAAAGGATAAAAATGAGTACTTTGTAAATTTATAATGAGTTTTATTAGAAAAGTCATAAATTGGTAAGATTTGTGAGTTATGTAAATTTAAATGATAAATATGATATTATGAATTTTAGAGGGAGAAATCCGTAATTTCTAGATTTTTTAAGAGTATATATAAAATTCCCCCATAAAGAACAGAAAAGAGTGGAAAGTTAGCTACAACAAATCCTGCTGTGGCTCTCCAGTTTACACGCCTCCCCGCCAAATCATAATTTATATCATCTAAGGTACCTCAAATTTTGATTTTGGATCCTGACCGTCCGATCTGCTTTGTTATGAATATTAAAGGATCCCGTGCATTCCACCTCGAACCGGATTGGTCCAAATTTTGATCGGACGGTCCGTATTCAAAATCAAAATTTGAGGTACTTCAGGGGATATGGACTCGCCAAAAAAGCCTCTCTAGCTTTCTCTCAAACCACCTCACAATCTCACGCTCTCTTATCTCCTCTCCTTTTTCTCTGGCTTTCGCTTTTAAATTTCTCGGTTCCTTCCAACTGATACAATTTTCTTTAGTCAATACCAAATGGAGCTCGGTAGGGTTTCATTTTTTCAAACAAACAAGACAACTCCAGCCCCCATTCTCTCTCCTTCCAAGGCCCCTTTTCTGGTGCGCAATTTTTCTCTTTAACTTGCTTTATTTTTCCTTTTCTCTTTTTGTTTGTTCCTTTATTTTGCGTTAATTCTTGGTAATGATTAAAAAGGTGAGTGCATGAATCAATGTAGGGAAGCAATGCTAGGAAAAGCCGGGTGATTTGTGCAAAGGTAGTATTAAACTAAATTATCAAAATAAAGGTAGTATTAAACTATCAATTTGATTACCGATTGCAATCTTTCATATCTAGAGAGATTTCATGATGCATATTCTATTCATACCTCCATTTTGAATAAGAAAAGTACAAAAAGAAAAAAAAAATGATCTTATGTTGCATAGTCATCATCTATGGTATGTCTCAGGCAAATCAGATGACAGTATCAATCACTGGCGCAACTGGATTTATTGGTCGAAGATTGGTTCAGAAGTTGATTTCATGTTGCATATTCTATTCATACCTCCAATTTGAATAAGAAAAGTACAAAAAGAAAAAAAAAATGATCTTATGTTGCATAGTCATCATCTATGGTATCTCAGGCAAATCAGATGACAGTATCAATCACTGGAGCAACTGGATTTATTGGTCGAAGATTGGTTCAGAAGTTGATTTCAGGTTGGGATTATCAAAAGTCATAGCCAACTGAAAATAAAAATAAACTATAACAAATATAGAATGGTTTATTAGAAATGTAGGCCTCTGCTATATTCCTGACAAAAAAAAGGAATAATGATGCAGATGATCATAAGGTGCATGTTTTAACAAGATCTAAGTCACAAGCACGAGTAGTATTTCCTGGTAAGAAGGTAAATGCTCTTTCTTTTTTTTTTTGGTTTGAGAACTATCATCTATCTTCTTGATTAAAATGATAAAACAAAATGAGAAAAGGAAAGATTTAATTTTACGAAGAAAGAAGTAAGGGAAACTAAGCTACCCTATCTCCTACATTAATTCCTCAAGAATAAAAGTTCATAAATTTGGCATGTTGTCTAGTATATTTTTTTTTTCTGAGAAGGGTAAAAAGAATAGTTCTGATGTTTCTTAGTTACGTAATTAAAGGATATTTTCGAAATTACGAGAATAATGTCACTTATAGTTTCATTAAAATTGAGTCTTTGGAGACATCCTCTGAACTATCTAATAAACAATTTCAGAGCAAAAGTATTCTGGAATTCTAATTGCGGAAGAAGGAGAATGGGAGCAATGCATACGAGGATCAACTGCTGTGGTGAACCTAGCTGGTTTGTCCATTAGCACTAGGTGGTCGCCTGAGGTTGATTTTTTGTCTTTTCTTTTCCATTGTTTTGGGAAACTTGAAGTTTAATTCAGCCTCAATCCAGATTGGATATCTGTGTAAAATTTCAAATAGTGCAGTAAATTTCAAGTAGAACATAAAGAAGGGGTGGGGGTTAGTGATAGATGGTGATTGGATATGAAGTCATGTATTATTATAAAATTTCTGACATTCCATCAAAATACAGATCAAGAGGGAGATTAAACAAAGCAGAATCAATGCTACTTCAAAGGTACTTGATATTTGTCTTCTTTTTTCCTCTTTTATTTTCAAAATTTGCAGTACATTAATGATTTTTGTTGATGTGAAAAATTGTTTAAAGGTTGTAGATTGTATAAATAAGGCACCTGCTGATTTGAGACCGTCAGTCTTGGTTAGTGCAACGGCTGTTGGTTATTATGGTAGGTCAAAATTCACTAATGGGTATAATTTAAATTTGTAATTAAAAAAAAATTAAGAAAAGCGAAAAGCCTCACCCACTCCAATAACTTAGCGAAAAAAGTGACATCAAAATTTATCATTTACTTTCTGATTCACAGGTACAAGTGAAACACATAGCTTTGATGAGACGAGCCCATCTGGAAAGGATTACTTGTCAGAGGTAAT
This sequence comes from Carex parvula, assembly GCA_025461045.1. Classification (NCBI taxonomy): domain Eukaryota; kingdom Viridiplantae; phylum Streptophyta; class Magnoliopsida; order Poales; family Cyperaceae; genus Carex; species Carex parvula. The sequence continues at coordinate 15,837 of JAJGRW010000710.1, forward strand.
GATCTCATTTCTGATATAGCATTTTACCATGTCAAATGTAGATTTAAGTTATGGCATATCAATTTGAGTGCTGAAGTCGTAATTTTTCAGGTTTGTAGAGAGTGGGAAGCAAAAGCACGAGAGGTGAATAGTGATGTTAGATTGGTCCTAATTCGGATTGGTGTTGTTCTTGGCAAGGATGGTGGTGCTTTAGGTTTCTACTTTTTGAATATTTTATTGTATAACCTTTTAGTATTCTTAACCAGGATTATCATACTACTGTGTTTATTTCCAGATAGTATCAGTATTCTGGCTCAGCTCCAAACCAAACCAATATAATGAAAATATTCAAATTCTATAAATAAGCCTTTGTTCTGTACATTATTTGTACAGATGATAAACCAGATGACTGAATTTCTATTTTATGCATTTTACAGCAAAAATGATACCTCTCTTTATGATGTTTGCGGGTGGACCTCTCGGTTCAGGACAGCAGTGGTACTTTATCCATTTTGCATGTTTCATTTGAGTATGTTTCATATTAGTTAATTAGTTATTCTGATTAATATGTCGATCTGATGCTTGGACTTCAAAAAGGTTTTCATGGATACACCTCGATGATTTGGTGAACCTCATCTATGAGTCCCTAGTAAATCCTTCTTATAAAGGTAGTGACCTTGCTTGCTACTTCAAAAACTAGAAAAATACACTCCAGGATCAGACATCTAACATCTGAAGTTAAAATCTCAGGAGTAATCAATGGAACGGCCCCACATCCTGTCAGATTATCAGAAATGTGTGACCAACTAGGTCAAGTTACTGGCCGACCCTCTTGGCTGCCTGTGCCAGAATTTGCACTTAAAGCAGTTCTTGGTGAAGGTGCCTCAGTGGTATTATATCTCATTCTTTAAATTTTTCTATTCCAATTTCCAGGGGTTTATGTTCAGTCTATATTCTTTGTTGAAATGTCTACTATTGACAACTAAGCCTGATGTAAATCGGATTTCAGGTTTTGGATGGACAGAGAGTGCTTCCGGTGAGAGCACGAGAGCTAGGGTTTTCTTTCAAGTACCCCTATGTTAAGGATGCACTTCGTGCTATCATCAACGAGAAGTAACAACAAAAGGACCTTTCCCCCTCTCTTTTTAATCTTATAGAGTTCCAAAATACATGATTTTTTTTATGTATGTCTGAAATGTGTGATTGATCATGAAAAAGTAGGACTTTGATTCTTTATCAAAATTTCATTAAAAAAATTGTACAAGATGAAAATAAACCACACAAATATGGTTTGGATTGTTAGTTTGCCTTTTGGTTTCTCTCTCATTCCTTCATGAATCTAGTAAGGTTTGTAAAAGCAGTTACTATGGTGACATAAATGAGACAATAGTGTAAATTTAAAAATGTTGTTTGAATTGTATGATTAGAATAATGATGGATAGAATAAATTACATATTACAAAAAAATTACATATCGAACCTCATAAATTACAGAATTTTTACAAATAATGCAGAGAATTCCTTATGATAGGGACAAGTTATAAATTTACATTCAGACATCACAAACTGTTAAATTCTTCAAACTAGCACTAAAAAACTTCAATTACTGTCTGTATGTGATAACGCACTAATACCGACTCTGTACCAGTGTCGAGAAGAGATCAGACAAGTGTAAAGGAGATAATCAAGCAAGGATATTGCCCTTGCAACTCAAAATGTTTCAGGAATCAACAAGTTTTTCCTTTTAAACCATAAATTTTTGTATGCAAAAACCAAAGGGAAAAAACAAACCGTTTTTTTAGGCTCAGTATTTAATTGGTTCATTTGGTTGCATCACAATCTTGCCACACCACGATTCAGCCTTTTTAACAAAAATTTTTAACAATATTTCCTGTTTTCAATTCTCAGCCTTCAAAACCAATCAACAGTGAACTACAACAAAAGACGTACAAATTAACTGTTTGTAAAGCCAGAGATTATTCTTATCTAGAATACCCAACAAATTCTTTATAACTTAGAACCGCCATTAATGGCTTTAAATCAAGCAAGAAAGAGAAGCCACCTAGCTCCTGCACTTTTGCCTCACTTTCTTTTTAAGTTTGATTTTTCTCGAAATAGCGAGTGGGTGGATTCAAGGTGGTAGAAGAGGCAACTGAAGAAGGCAGAGCTATTCAGAGAACAGAGGTCATCCAAACACGAATAGCAATTTACTGAATAACGAGGCAAGCACAAGGAACACAAAACGGATACTATGTTTTGACCTCATTCTGGAAAATGGAAAATCACTGCCATATAAACCACATATATTATATTTTTTCATAATTTGCCAGGCCTTAAAAATAAACAGATCATACCATTCAAAAGAATTACTCAGCAAATTTGCGTAGCATAGGAAACTAAAGTGGCAGACAGATTGTGTTTTCTGTACTAGCAAAAGAAAGAGAAAGCCAACTTAAAGTATGCATGTCAAAGAAACATTTATTTATTAGTGCTCTTGATATCAGACATGCTAAACAAGGTGTACAAAGAAAACAGATGCACCAAAGAAATGCTTAGCATTGCTTAAAAAAATATAGCTCAACTCATTCTTCCTTTCCATAGTCATAAACGATCTCGATCTGCATGAGAAATAATAGAAAGGGTTAATAACAACATTAATGACATGGATAGAAAAACTTCAGACAGGTCTATTGGTTTAGCATGCTCCCTTTTTACACTAACAAATTAGAACCTACCGTGTCATAATACAATTGAATGTGCCTATGCTACTTTATAAACCCCACTATTAGTTTCTTCAAATTTACATTGGCATCTAGTTCTTGGTGTACAAATATGAAAAGAAAATCTTACCCCTTCAGGTGGTGGAGGATTCCTAGTAAATTTGGAGCCACCGGGAGCCCAAGGCACTGCAAATGGAAATTGAAAAAAATAAATAATAATGAAAATACCTTAAGAAAACATATACAAAAGCTGTCAGCAATAATTGAAGCTCCAAAGAGCAGCATCACCTTCCAATCCTTACAAACCTGAACGTCAATTAGGACTTGTTGGTACTTGATATCGATGCCCTATAAGCCAGGTTTATTTCTTTGTTTATACCATGAAGCCATTTAAATGAAATACATTTCAAAATTCAAGCCCAGTAAGAGCATTGACATTCTGAGAACATGGCTCAAAAAACAAAACATGAAGCATCAATTCAATTATAGAGAGATTTTTAACACACCAATAGAAGGATCAGGGACCAGGGTACTGGAACATTTCAAATTCAAATCCAACATGATAATTCAAATCAGTTAGAGATGTTTTAACATACCAATATAAGGATCAGGATGCTGGAAATTTCTAAAATGTGCTTCTGCATCGTCAATAAGCCTGTCAATTGCATCTAGGTCTTGCTGCAAATTTACCAAATTAATAAAAAGATTTTAAATTTTACACATTACCCTACAAAACAACAGTAAATAATCATGTGCAACCCCTTCAAGACTGGAAAATGGCATTATAAAATACCACAATCTTCACATATAAAGACACCTCTTCTGCTCATTTCTTCTTAAGTGCCCGTATTGTCCCTCTGCCTACAAATATTTGTAGGGGTGAACAGTGGATGGGTCATCTCAGGCGTCTTTTGTAGTAATATGGGGAAATAGTACATGTGTGATATTTTTCATGTTTAGTATAGGTGTGTTATATTGCCTACATTTCTAGAAGTATGTGAGATATTCCTGATTTCACAAAGCTATATAATACATTTGACTAGCTGCATACACCAAGCTGCCAATTATTTAAACTACAAAAGGTAACCAACAGAACTCTATAAAAACTTATTTTTAGGTAATTATTAGGAGAGAAAAACAAACCAGCATCTAATAGACCCTATATTCAACTGGTCACAATTTTGATGTATTTCTAACTTCAATTATCTAACTGGCATATATCAAAACAAATCACATAACAAATGGTATACACATATGAACAAAAAGGTCTCAATATCTCCTTGTTGCTCATGAAAGATTATATCAATTGTGCCAATCATACTATGAGATGACCAGAGATTTTGTATCAACACATAACAAATGAACAGTAGGTTTAAGTGAAAATAATAAGAAAAAAAAAAAGAAGCATCATACCACATGCCTATTGGCCTCAAACTTCTCTCTCAGTTCCGATGCCTAGAGAATAAATTTACAAATATTAGTTAGTTCGATAGCCTCCAGTCTAGTCATAAACAAAATACATAATATCTTAAAAGACAACAAAAATATGTCTCCTAGCCTCCTAAAATCTTTCCTTTCATTACAAATTGCAGTTCTGTAACCAGTAGCCCAGGATTATAGTATTTACCTTTATATCCTGAAGCAATAAATAGGAACATATATCTAAACTCCTCTCACTAGGTCAGCTCAAAGAGTGCACAATGCTTTACAAGACTACCAAATAACCAATTCAGTCAACACTCAGACACACCATTTGTTCATGAAGGGGGAAAAAGACAAACGCAATAAAAAACGAACTCAATCGACTTAAAACCACCCAGATCTCGATTGCACAGTTCCAAAACCCAGATTCTGGAACACGATCATTGCAATTAACAAAAAGCGGTAGATAAAGAGGGGAACAGTACATCTTGGTAGAAGAGGTGGCGATGCACAGCCCAGTTGAGAGTGTCCTTGAGAGCGTTGCGATAAAGGATGCGCACGCGCTCCTTCTGCCCCGCTCGCCGCGCCAGATAACCCGCTGCTCCGGTGATGCTCATCTCTTTCTCTCTCTCTCTCTCTCTGATCCGAGTCTCGACTGGTGCTGCGTTGTTTGGTCTAAGGTAAAATCTGTGAGAGGAGAAACGAGGGGGTCGGATCGGCCCATTGGGCCTAAATTGTAGTTTATTAGAAAATGAGGTAGAAAGCTAATAGCTGGGTCTAAAAAGCCTTATTGGTAGCACTAATAATGGGCTAATTTGAATGTGGAACGTCTTTTTAATATTTTCACCAATTCAGCCATCATTTAAATCGTGCAATTATCAAAATAATTTGTAATGCATTTATAACACAAATTCTTGTATTTATTGATTTTTCTTAAATTAATTCAGAAAACATATCAGGTTTAGACATCAATAGAAATACCATTTGTTCTAGAAATATTATTTGATATATGCAAAAAGAGAAGGGTTCAAATGCATCATGACTCTAATATGCTCCACATTCTTTATTTCTGTTTTTAAAGTCCGGATAGTCGATCCGAACCGCTCAACATGATCTTCGTAATAAAATATTCTTGGGACCAAATTTTATATTTTTTAGAATTTTTTTACATTCTACCTCATCCAAAAATGACAACTCATTTTTCAAATATTATATAATACACATAGAATAAATTATGTGCAATAATTACATCATTTTTTATGCAAATAAATATTGCTATAATGCATTTGGAGCATGATGTGTGCATGCATTCATGTTTGAGTGAGGCTATGGTATTATGCATAGGGCAAATTGGTACGTACTAGAGATCAATATTTTTGTTTTTAAAATTATAATGGTCAATCCGAACTGTACAACATGATCTCCATATAAATATGTATTTGTAAATTAAATTTTATATTTTTTTTTACTATTTTCTTAGATGGGTAGAAAATCACTTGATCTGAAAATCTGATTTTCTTCTCATCTAAGAAAATGTTAAAAAAATTATAAAATATGTAAAATTTAGTTTACAAGTACATATTCACGGACATCATGTTAAACGGTTCGGATCGGCCATTAAGTGAACAAAATAATTTTATATCTGTTTTCAAGTACATACTCACTCTTCATGTTTTCAATCAATTTTATATCTCATGTCTAGTTATAAAATTACAAAAAAAAAAACTGACAATTATTCTTTGAATATTATCAAAAGTGAATAAAAAAATTTATCAGTGATAATTACAAGAGATCCATCAATAATGTACAAATAAAAGCTATTGTAATTATCACTAATAAAAATGTACAAAATAATGTACAATAGATCTAAAAATATTAACCAATACTTGTAACAGAGTAATTTATCACAATTATATATTAATACAAAGATGTGAACTTCTTCAGCTGCCATATAAAAATTTAAGGTATGGGGTTCAAATTTGAATAGCGGTCAACTATATAAAAATTTTGTACTGCGAATGAAAGTCAATTTTATAGTTCTGTAGCATTTTATTCTAAAATATATAGAAATTTACATATAATCATAAAAAATTTGAAAATAAATAAAGGTCAATTGATCGGATCCACCTCTGCTTGGATTGGTTCACCATCTCCACAAAAGAAAATAATAAAAAAAAGATAATTTATCCGGACAAACAAACTCACTCTTGTTTCTTTTATAATATTTTAGAGAATCAAATTATGGATTTGTTCAAAGACAGTTTGTACGCCAAAATACGCTTAGTGGTACAGTAGAGGTATTATAAAATTTGCGATTTGCAACTGTAATAGGTGACCTAAAAGTCTGTTCAACAGTATATGTTTATTGAGGAGGGTTCAAATACCTCCATTTTTCATGCCTCCATTTTTAAAAACTTTAATAACTCAAAATTTAAAACTTAAAAGTCAAAATAAAACCGTTGGATATGATCTAAATTATTTTATCTATGCACGTGTAAAAAATTATGACATTTCAATTTTGTTTTGGTTGTCATCAAGAGCTTGTAAAAAAGCATACTAATGTGGATAATTTCTAGACGTTGATTTTTCAACTTATTGATTAACATAAAAACAAAATCAAAATGTGATAATTTTTTATGAGCACATAGATAAAATGATGTAGATCATATCCAACGGTTTTATTTTGACTTTTAAGTTTTAAATTTTGAGTTATTAAAGTTTTTAAAAATAAAGGCATAGTGGAGGCATGAAAAATGGAGGCATTTGAACCCTCCTCATGTTTATTTGCAATGTATTGTTTAGTCCCAAATCCCAATTCTGCTGAACTCACGATCAAAAGTTGCAAAATACAACCCCACTTGGATCTGAACTGACACTTGGAATATATAAAAAAAAAAATTAAAAATCAAACTTGAAGGAATTAGACTAGAAGCAAGTAAGAGAGAAGAGAGGGCATTTACTGTTTACACGAGAACCGAGCGGTTGCATTTATTTTGGAGCAGTTTTATACTTAGACTTTATAGCTATGGAAAAATAAATAAACGGTGATAATTTAGGTAGAAAGGAAGGGTTGTGAGTTCTCGTATTTTTTTTATATCTACGGGGTAATTTTTCTTTTTCTTTTTTAAAAGATTTTTCCCTACGGGGTAATTTTTTGTACCCAAATTGACACATTGGGATAATAGACCTGACTTCGTCAGGTATCATGTATTATATGAGAACATAATGAGATGTATTTACAATATATTTGAGTTGGAGAATGTTCCGGTAATGAACATATATTCGAGGAGAGTTCCGTTTCAATACCGAATCCGAAATTATAGTGAAAATACAGGTTATGACAACTCGGGTTATGACAACTCAGGATATTACAACTCGGAGTATGTACCACCGGTTTATAATAATTATGTACCATACTAAGATTATATCCCTGATTGTACCCCCGAGCTACCCCCACCCCCACCTGAACCCATAATCCAAGTTAGATTTCCATTTGTACCAGAGACAGTACCCAGACTGTTACCCGTTGTTGATCAGAATGAAACTGATATTGAAGCTGAAGGGGTCAATGTGGTACCAGAAAAGGAGATATGCATTGGTGGTGATTGGGAAGAGGGTAGGAATTCTGATCACTTATCAGATGGTGATACAGATATAGTTCCCGGTCCCAGAAAAGACAGATTTTTAATTAGAGAGCGGACAGATAAGCATCCGGTCCAGAATTTCAATAATACCAGTGTTTTTTAAAAAGCAAGCATTTCTTTCTTTAAAAGATGTATTTTATACAATCAGGAGCTTATAATATAGATTTTCCTTTAATAGACTGTGGCTCTTTTGGTGCTTAGTGGTTTTCCTTTTTGTCATTAGTATATACAGTTCTACTTTTCTTCTCTTTGTTTTTTTTATTATTATATATGTCGGTCAAATTTTACGGTATGGACTTGGTGAACCTTTCTTGCGTGTTATTATGTTTAAATAAATATCTTTCTCTTGCAACTTTGACTTTGTTTAAATAAGTAATTTAATTTGAATGATTATTTGTCCGATTTTTTTTTTCTAAACGTGAAATAAATATTATAAATTCAATGAATATGTTGACTTCAACGCAGTTGGCAAGGTAGATATTGTATCGTTTTAATTTAATCATCTCAATATTTAAAGTGTGGTATCAACGAGTTCAATTATTGCATTGCTCAATGAAATCCGAATTTTTTATTTTATTATTAATAGAAAATAAAATAAAAAAATATCGACATTGAATAATGTTTTCACTGGAATTCGAGATATAGCAAAAATGTCATGGTCCATAACGTCCAAGCACTGTAGCTGGACGTTATAGCCGATAACGTCCAGTTAATCTGATCGCTAATTATCTCTAATTAACAACAAACGCTGTAGGTGGACGTTATGGTCCATAATGTCCAGCTACAGTGTTTTTTGTTAATTAGAGATCATTAGCGATCAGATTAACTGGACGTTATGGTTTATAACGTCCAGCTACAGTGCCCTGGACGTTATGAACCATCACGTTTTTGTTACATCTCGAATTCTGGCAAAAACATTCTTCAATGTCGATATTTTTTTATTTTATTTTCTATTAATAAAAATTTCGGTGAAATAATGCAATATAAAAGTTGATGTAAATTCAAACCAAGCCAACATTTAAATGAACTCTATCAATGGTTTGGATGTATTCTTTTAGATATTTTTATAATTTCTCGACTTTACAGGGACATGGACGGAATGATGTTGATCCCCTTAGAGAGAGTAATAGGTTTTGGTGTGGCGAGTCAATAGAACATGGCAGTATTATGACTATGTACGTAGTGACAAACGAATAGTTCGGGTTCAGTTCGGCGGAGTCAAAAATTCGTGATTCAGGTATAATTCGAGAATGATTCGGTACAACAAGGAAGCAAAAAACAAAAAAAAAACCCAATTTTTTTTAAAATTTTAAAAAAATCGAGTTTTTCACGCGAATAATTCGTGATTCGCGTTTTATTCTCGAATATAATGTATTATATATTTTTTTTGCGTTTTATTCAGAGTCCGGTTCGAAAATGTTAAAAAAACGAATAAAATACAAATTATTCACGAATTATACCCGTATATTGTTACTATGCTCTGTGCTCAGACATTTATTATTAGTTATTAATCCATCAAGAAAAGAGAAATCATTTTTATTGGCTACAATAATTTCATCACCAATTATCCATTAAAAAAAGGGTCACATTATTTGTCAGTTTTATTATATTTTAAATTTATATATGATTGACAATCTCACATTAAAGAACACATAATTAATGCTTTAGAACGATGCGATGTGCGTATATTATTAAACGAGTTGTTAGTAAAGATATAGTTTTGACAAAAAAAAGCACATTTATATGAAAAAATATAGCAAATTCAGCCTAACAATTATATCTGGTTGCCGTTTTAATTGAGTGTCTATAATTCAATTAGTGTTGTAATTTATGCACTTGCTTCATTCCTTTTTTTCATGCATTCTTTGTAGCTATGGTGCATGATTCGCTATATAGGAGTTGGCTACGGTGCTACGCGTAGCATAGAGGGTCTCCGTGCTACGGTTCAATATTTGAGTTTTCAAAATTCTAACGGTCGATCCGAATTGTTCAACATGATCTCCATATGAATACGTACTTGCAAACCAAATTTTACATTTTTTTGAATTTTTTTACTATTTTTTTAGACTAGTCAAGTACCCGTGCTTTGCAACGGGGAATGAAATGAATAATCTAAAATCATTTGCATCTATGAAAATCATCATTAATATTCACTATATACAATCTAATAATTCAAATTTTAAGTGTGCACACATTTTTAACATGCTATACTATCTCACTTCATCTTCATGGAGCAAAAATGTTGGCATGCATGTTATGTCCCTGTATGAGAGAATGAGAATGACAATTTATTGTTAGTCAAAATGAGGCAGCAGGATTTATTACGTAAGGAATACAAAAGCTGATAAATGAATACCGGGTCTTTTCAATCAAATTTTGTATGTATGAGGTGCTAATATTATGAAATAGGCATCAATAGTTAATATAATTCACAAAAAAAAGTGAAGGATATGAGTTGAGAATTATATTTGTTGCAATTTCATCTAAAAGCAATTTATACACCAAGCACATGAATCAGCAATGTTGCTTACCTCAGTCAACCATCCGGTAACTCTTCAATAAAAGAATGAGCATTTGCAACTCTGCAAGCTTCCATTACATCTCCCATCATTTTCTCTTCCATACATGATATTTTTGGCAATAGATGTAGAGAATAGAACTGGTTCTTGACAGACCAGTCCCATTTGGTTTCTCAACCACTTCAATTGGAGGTTCCTTATATCATGCCAATCCAAGATAATTCTACCTATTCCCGTAGACATCACAAAATTAATGGCGATACTTATATCTGCAGAAGATAAAAAAAATTAAATGATTTGCTATAGTTTTTGTTATGACTGACAAGCTGGGATTCCTGAACCAAGAATTGCAATTTGGATTGCATCTTTGTACTGGACAATAGAACACAGAGCGCCCCAAAGGTGGCATTTCTTTTTCTTATCCCATTGCAAAGCTTTGTAATTACCTGATTTTGGTTCATAAAGCCTTTCAATCAATGAAATAATGGTGCTTTTTCCACATCCACTTTGACCGACGATTGCAGTTGTTATGCCAGTACCTATTGTGAAATCTAAGTCCTAAATGCTTTCCCTTGATTTGCATGCAAAATAAACATTACAAAATTTAATTTCTCCAATTAATTTTGTCCTGACAATTTCTTCTCCTTCTGTTAGAGAATAGCTCTTATCCTTTTCTATCATAGTGACAATGTTTCTTGCATCAACCCACACTTTTACCAAAGAACTTAAATTAGATGCTACTTGACCAAGAGCACTGCACTGAAAATTATTAATATTACAATTTTTTTTAAAGTTAGGTCTAAAAATAGTAATTATAGAACTACTGTTTACAGAGAATTACTAACAGCATTTGTAAAAAGAGTTACTTCATGAATTAATAATAATTAGAAACTCTTTGGTATTATTAGTCTGAAAAGGAGTAGTCTAGGAAGTTTTGGAAATAAATTTGGATTTGAATTAGTTTATAGACACATGAAAGTGACATATAATTTTGATAGCACTCTCATTTCATGAGTTTTTTTTTTCAGAAAATAACAAAAAATGAAAAACTTTGAATAGAAGTCATAGATCCAATTTCAAATCGAATTAAGTGATTCATTATAATCTGATCTCGAGAGAGACATCTTGACAGAGAAATTATGCAAGAAAACCCTAGTTAATTACTGTTTCTATTTGAATCTGACTTTATGCATAAATAAAAGGGCAAAATAGACTTAGTTCAGTTCATCTAAGAAAACCCTAGTTAATTACTGTTCCAAAGGACATGACCCTGGGATAGCTCGGGGCATAAACTCATGCTCAAAGAGATGGCTGAACGGGTCGTGCCAGATATCATGTAATAATCCTAACAGCAGTTGTCAAATAACTTGATATCATTTTTTTTGTATATGTTCTTCAAATAGTTATACTCCTTGAATAAATATGTGTTATGATTCCTGCCACTTGAACCGTTTGCATGTCATATCTAGCTCAGCGTCCTGAAAAATTGCAAATATTTTTGCTTAACCATAGTTAATCCAGCACTAATACACAAAATACAGTTATTATAGATATACCTGATACTTCTTGAGAGACTGTACCGACTCGCTGGCAAGCCAATAAGCCCCTAAAGAATGCTTGAATCGAGTATGTACTGCTTCTGAATACACCAGATATGTCAGACCTATAAAGAGAAGACAAAGAAAATTATTCCGAGGAATCTTGCAACTTCAGAAAATATGGAATTTAAAGTGATCATTTTTTTTGGAAAATATATGCTTCTGGTACAAGCAGGCATGATACATTCCAATTGATGTGACCATTAATAACGCACGTGCTGGTATTAGACCTAACTATATGCTAGAAATCATATCTAGAGAGGCTTACTTCATGTGTGCTCTGACGGCAAACTCAACAATTTTGAAAGGTACCTTGCAAGGATCCAGCAGTTGACCTCCTCTGCACAACCTGTATTAACAGAAAGTCATTAATCACCTCCAAATATCCACACTGAAATTTGGAAAGGACTAAGCATTTTACGCAATATACAGCCCACTGGTTATTGATTCATCGTTATTATAATGAAATAAGACCTACTATTGGTTTACCTCTAATATATAATCACTTAGTTTCGCAAAAAATGAAAACAATTCAACATCTGTCAGTTGCTTCGCTGCTCCTCCCCATCACCTCTTGTTTCACATTGGTCAGGACTGCTGAAATAGAAGAATACAAGTCATTAGTATCAGGCACAATGTGTACTAGAAAACTTTGACATGATAATTGTAATCCAACAAAAAATTTGTAACCCACCCGGTCATGATAATTATAACCCACCCAACAAATCTGGTATCAAGGATACTGATATGTCTATATTTCATCTATTATTTCGACCTATTTTCAGACCAGACCTTATGTTTTCGACCACTAAATTGCATAGTTTACATTGAAAATCAATAGAATATGGTACTGCTGCAGTTTTGTGGTTGATTTGCAGGAAATAGGCGAAAACAGGCAAAGCAGGCAGAGTTCTGACTTCCCCCACGCGACCCGCGTCAGATCTCACGTGGGTCGCATCAGACCCAGAAATTTCAGCACCGAACTTAAAACAGTCATAACTTTTGACTCGTAACTCCGTTTTGAGCGTATGACCACTTTTTGAAAAGCTAGCGAGAAGATCTACAGTCTGAGCCAAGCCTCACTGCTCACTTCCACCTGACGCGACCCGCATGAGTTGGCACGCGACCCGCGTCGAATTAACTGCACCAGGACCCGATTGAAGCCCGTTAAGATGCCTATTAAAAGGGCTGGCGCAAAGGAAGAAGGGGACCCCTGACACTTTCACGAAAAAGGGGATCTGATCGGTTTTGAAGCGAGAGCTTGGCGCCAGGGAAAGGGAGAGGCGATCTGGAGCCACGACTTGGAGAAGAAGATTCCAGAAGCCTCGATCCTCTTCCCTCCTCCTTCTCTCACTATGATTTGCTTTCTCTCTCTCTCTCTCATGTTTTGATTTATTTGATGTCTGAGTAGATACTGTAGTTTCGAGCGTTTGGATTTGTAGTCTGATACTTTGTTTGATGATGCACATGGATTGATTCTTATTGTTATTTCGTGTTTCTTTGATTCTTGTATTATTTGTGATTGCTTGATCTGAATTGTTTGATTCTTGATTGCTTACTGTTGAATGCCTTTGGCATTTCTTCTTGTACCAAAGGCTTGACGTTTCTTGCAAATTAGGTTGGTAGGTCTGAGAACCGAAAGGTGAGGTCAATGAGTAACCGAAAGGTGAAAGTTTCCACTTGCTCTTGCTCAGCTTGTGGATACCTTTAGTAAACAGAATTGAGAACTTAGGTTTAGATCAAACAGCTTGATTAAACCTGAGAAGGTGAAATTGCAATTCCAAACCAGGTCTGCTAAGCCAACACACGAAAGTTGAGGTTCAGTGACACTAGGTACGGTCAATCTAACCTTACACGATTTAAACAACAAGTTTCTGACATGTGCAGATTCAGCCCAAGGGACCATGCGGGTTGCGTGACTTAGCACGCGGGTCGCATCACGAGGGTCGCAAGCCACAGCTTGCGGGTCGCGTGCCAGGTTCAGGGCGCTTAAGGCCAAGCGGGTCGCATGCGAGAGCATGCGGGTCGCGTGACAGGTCCTGAGCAGCAAAGTTGAAGATGAAATCTGAAATCCTTGAAACGCCCTTTTATACCACAGTACAAAATACAAACATTTACTTGATTCTTTACTTGTTCATACATTGATAATTGAAATTGTTCATACATTCTTTTATTTCATTCGTTTACTTGTTCATACATTTTAGGAATAGACAAACCCCCAAACATTCAAACTTCTAGTACCTAACTAGGAATAGTTTAAGTTCAGAAAATAGACCGTCCCTAAGGATCGACACCCGTTCTAACTACACGACAAGGTTGTGCACTTGCAACCTTCGTCAAAGAGTTGAATAGGGTTTAAACTCTACAGCTTAGGCTGTAGTGAAGCTCTGTACCTCTCATTTGGGAGCAAACAGATACCAACAATTTCATGACAAAAATAAAACTACAACTGGGTAAATATGATGTTTACCTAGGATCCCTCCAGATGCTGTGATAGTGACACTTAAATTTGGGGTTACATTCATGCCATCAAGCTGCTTTTAAACATAAGAAAAATCATAGTCAGCAAGTTTGAAAGATAAAAATATTGGTTAAAATCAAAAGTATCCCAGGATTGAAAACTTCCAAATCAGAATTTGCTTAAGCATTAAACTTGAGCAGTAGATACTTTTTCTTTTAACATACCTGCGAGGAACTTTTAAGCCGGTTCATTTCTGAGTGTGCATCCTCTCCTCTCTTTTGACTGATGATTCTGGCATCATAACTTTAACAAAATAAAGGAGAAATAAAGAAAGCAGTTAAATGGCTGCTAACTAAGACTGTGTACAAATTGACAAAGATAAAATATCATAGTTAAAAGAGTTGCAATTTAACAAAAGGAATTTATTTTTTTTCCTGTTTGGAAAAGATTTGCAATGGGATCACCTATTCACCTTATAGAATCAGTAGTATGGTGTATGCAATTACAAAGGTATGTATACAGTAACACAAGCTTTTTGAATTTCATCTGGTTGTTCTTTCAATTGGAGATCGTTTGTGATATAAATAATTATCCACTCACTGTGCTAAATTAAATTTCATCTCGTGAATGATCAGTCATCTTAAAATACAAAATAGACAAGCTGATCTCAAAGTGAATTGTTTTTTTTCGAGAAAATGAAATAAGTAGCTTAATTTATTAAAATCAATGGTAAGAACCTGCTCATGTAATTTTAGGGCTTTAGAGAGGAAAATTGTAATTATGAGTCTCCATTATAACTTTTTGAAAATTGGTACTAATCATCTTCTTTCAAAGGAAATGGACTATGGAAGGGTCTACAAGGAATAAAAATACTCCCTCTTTGGAATAATTTTTACTATTCCCATAGCAACTCACAATTTTCACGGGTAGAATAAAATAACCCAAAACCCAAATTTCATGTTAATCAAACAAACACAACAACACTTCAGATTGAACATAAATTAACCAAAAATATAAATAGTTAACTATAAGAAAAAAATTATCGAAAGAAGGTCCTGACCAGCCTGAGTCGGAGGAGCAGGCTTGGAGGGGAACTTCCACCTGGCTTGGACGGGAACTTCGAGGTGGCCGGGGCAGCTGGAGTGGGCGCTGCTGCTGGAGCCACCGTGTTTTTATAAGTGAGAAGAGTCGGTGCCATTGGGAAGGAGAAAGAGAAAGAGGAGAAGGAGACCGCGTGGGGAAGGAGAGAAGAAAAGCATGTCCTTTGCATCGGGAAGAAGGAAAGTGCGTTCCGCGCACAATAGCAGAGAAAAAAATATGTGTTGTTTTGCATTGAAACGGGTACGTTTTCATCTTAGTTTAGACTTCTACACGTTTGGACATATGAAACAGAAGCATAAAATCAAAACTTTTTATTAAAGGCTGAGATTGAGATATGCTTTTGATGAGTGGCTCAGATTTATATAATGAACGGCTCAGATCGCCTCTGGACGAATAGAGGATTGGATCCCAAAAAAATATGCGTGATATTTAGTAGTCCTGATAGGTAGAAAAACACTTGATCTGAATGGTACACAATTTTCAGATCAAGTGATTTTCTACCTATCTAAAAAAATAGTAAAAAAATTCAAAAAAATGTAAAATTTGATCCGCAAGTACATATTCATATGGAAATCATGTTGAACGATTCGGATCGACTGTTAAGATTTTAAAAACTTAAATATTGAGCCGTAGTACGGATGCTCTCTATACTACGCGTAGCATATTAGCAATTTCCACATAAATTGTCACATAGATCGTCTGTGGGGAGATCCCGGCATTAGGTATAGTTTTGCTGAATAAATTCTTTAGAACGATGCAACGTGCGTATGTTACTAGACGAGTTGTAATTAAAAGAAAAAAACTTGAAAAGGCACATTTATATGAATTTTTTTTTTTGCACATTCAGTCTAACAATTATATTTGGTTGGTTATTTTAATTGTTTTTTTTAAATCAACTAGTGTTGTAATTTATGCACTCGCTTTAGTCTTTCTTTTTCATACAGTCTTTGTAGCCCAATATACATGTATAATTGGTGAATAATTCGCGTATTTGTTTTTTTGACGTTTCCGAACCGAACTCCGAATAAAACACAAAAAAACGTATAATACATTTTCTTCACGAATAAAACGCGAATCATGAATTATTGCCAGAAAAACGCGATTTTTTTTAAAAAATTTTGGTTTTTTTTTTATTCCTTATTGTACCGAATAATTCCCGAATTATATCCGAATTTTTGACCCCGTCGAACTGAACCCGAACTATTCATTTTTCACTATGTTTGTAGCCATGGTGCATGATTTGCTAATGGATTGCAACATTGATCGTCTGTGGAGAGATCCTGGTGGTGTTAGGTGGAATAAACTCTGCTGATATTATAATAGAAAAGCAGGATTCTGCTTTTCCGATTTTAATCATTCAAAACTTTTCATTTGTGTATCTCGATAAAGAAACTTTTTATGCACGAATCTCAATGAATTTGATGCATGGTTGGGATCGGAAAAGCAGAACCCTGCTTTTCTATTGGAATAACAACAGAGTCGTATCTGTGTTAGGTATAGTCTTGCTGAATAGGACCTCAATTAGTGTGATTTCACATTTTTCTTCTTTTAAAGAAAGATCAGCATCATGGATTAGTTAGAGTAAATCCGGGTTACAGAGGTATCACATTTATAATAAAAAAATGTCAACACCTTTTATACATTTTTAAGGCACCCATTACTACAAAAAAAGCTTTATTGGGAAACGAGGAATCTAAGATCATTTAATAATTTGTAGGAGGTCATCAAATTAAAACTTAAATCACAAAATGATCCTTGTAACTTTGATTTATCCTCTTCAACTGCTGAATTTTTTGACATAAATATTAATGGATTGTTGACATTAAAAAAATATATATCCGCGCTACCAATTATTTTTTTATGTGAAAAGAAACAAAAAAAACAAAACTATTTAAGAAAAAAAATTATGTTATAGCAACAAAACTATTTAAAAAATATTATGTTTGGAGCTTTTTATATATAAATTTGGGCTGTTTGTTTTTCCGATTTTATACATGTGTGTGTAGGATAGAGGGAGACTTATAATATATACAATATTTATAAAAAAAATATGAGAATTAATTTTATGTTATTCATAGCATTTTACTCTAAATTATACAGTAAAATTATATCTAAGTACCATATTTTTTAAAATAAATGAGAGCTAGTTGACTAGAATATGGGAAAATCATACTGTGCAGCTAAATGAAACATGATTTTTAATTTAAGGGAATTTTAGAAGATCCGGAACCTTCTTAGAATTAAAATTTCTGGTTATATTACTTTTTTTAGTTGATATATTTTGATGTGTGAGAGTCTAGAATATGGAGAAAAAAATTGATGGTTTGAATTTTTTTATTATTATCAATGTTGTATTGATTATTATTATTATTTTATTAGTATTATTATTACTACTATATTACTATTATAGGTCATAAGTCATTACAATGTGGAAAATATGATTAAGAAAAATAAGGGGGATAAGAGGGCAAATATTGTCTTTCTAGGAAAAATTTGACAGTCCAACAAAATAAAAAACAAATTACTTCTCTTATCCGATTCGTATTCAATCCGTATTCAAAAAGTTAGATGTGGATATCCAATATTCGAATATCCGTGTAGATATGGATACCGATATAGTTTTATGTTTTAATTATCCGTATCCGAATAGTAGATATATATTATTTATTATAATATATATTATGAAAAAAATATTGTTATTCACCATTAAAATTAGATAAATATTATGAACTTTGGTATTTTTTAATATTATTTTAATAAATATCAGATTCAATCCGTATCCGTATCTGTATCTGACTGATATCCGATCCGTATCCGTATCCATATCCAGAAAATTAAAATAAATATGAATATAGTTTTACCTGTATCCTCTCCATATTCGCTCCGTTTTCACCCCCTGTTACCTCATTTTTTCAATAAATCAATAATTAATCTGCTGCATAAACACATGATTTCGTAAGAAGTTAAGAATATTTCTTACCTAAAGATTTCACGCATGGTATACAATAATTACTTGCTCAAAAAAATATATGATAATTAATAAGACCAATCCAATTCTACTAACTTTTTTTTATTGAAATTCTACTAAATTTGAGTTACAAACAATAAGCCAAAATTTCTATTAATACCACTGTAAAAAAAAACCATAAATTATGAAGAATTCGAAAAATATCAGGGCCTCCAAGTCAATATGTGACCCATTATGAGAGGCGCAGATTGACGTTGAGGCCCCAAAAAACTCAAAAATGTACCGCAATATATTGATATTTAGGTTTTTGAGGGACCGCAGATTGACTTGGAGGTCCTGGTATTTTTCGAATTCTCCAATTTCAGTGGTGTTTTGGTTTATTTTTTTTTTTTAATGGTATTAATAAAAATTTGGGGACAATAAGCTCCTTGCAATTTCTTTTTCAAATTAGTACTATCAAAATTAATACATCATTAGAAGTTTTGCATATGAGCCTACTATCAAATAGAATAAGTCAATTGGAACATCTTTCGGTTGGATTTTGTCCAATAGTATATGAGCCTCCTTCTGCAAGAAATCAAAAATTGGTTGATTAGTCCAAAACAAATGGTTGAAAATTTGAAATGCTAATCTAAAGTAGATTTGCCTTGACCATCCCTTTCAAAAAAGCTTAAATAAACAACTAAACCGAAATTATCTTGATTATTATCGGACAGCATATATACCTTTTCCTAATTATTATCTTGATTATTACATCAGCAAACAAAAGCCCCTAATAAAGAAAAAAATGATTTTTATTCTGTGGTTGTTTGAAATTCTGTCATTTTTATAATATCCATAGTTAAATAGAAATTAATAAAGTATACTCAGATTAGCTGGGTTTTGATAAAAATATCAAAAACCCATCTTTCTCTTATCCCCCTCACAACTTACTAGTTAGCGTAAGTTAGTTTAATTTAGCATAATTCTGATAATTATTTTAGTTTAGTACAATTCTCATTAGTTTAGTTTAGTATAATCATGATAATTTATTTTATTTTAGCGTAATCTTGCGTAATCTAGTTAATTTAGTATAAGTTAGTGACTAAAAAATCTAAAAAAATATATAAATAGTACTATAAAAACACACATAAAAATAACCCAAACATAAGATAATTCAAACATAAAATACCAAACATAGTATACCACATGTAAACAGTACAAAACAATCACCGCTGGAACGAAGAGGACCATCGCTCAACTGCTTGTCCTTTGCCAGACTCTCTCTCGCGGTGTAACCACTAGCCTCGGCCTCCTAAGCATTCGGTCGGCGGTATCCCATACTGACTCATCCCCCCTAGAGATTGGCGCGGTGTAGAGAAGACTGGGAAGAGATGGAGAAATCTTGGAGAAAGAGCTCAAGCGAGGAGAAATAGTTTGAAATTTGATAAAATGAATTGTGAGAAAAACGGCTAACTTTCCACACACATATAAAGTCCGTACCGGTCATTAAATGGCCGGTAATGAATAAAAATTAATACCGGCCATTTAATGGCCAGTAATGAATTAAAATAGATACCGGTCATTTAATGACCGGTATGAACATTTTTATCAAAATCCAGCTAATCTGAATATTTATTAATTTCTATTAAACTATAGATATTAATAAAATGTGACGGTTTGAAATTTGAATTAGGCAGACGCTTTCCCCATGTTTGGTTGTGGCCTAAAGATGGCTTAAAGGCTTTAGGCCACTGTTATTCCACCAAACATGATTTAAACTAATTGGCCTAACATGGAATAACTTAAAAGTTAGGCCGGCCTAAATGGACCTAAATTAAACCACCTCTTGAGGTGCCTTAAATTTAGACTTCAATTTTACGTCACTGGAGCCCGCTGTCATTCACCTTCAACCATTTCACCACTCTCCTCATTAATTAGTAATAATATATTATTAGTATATAATTAGTATATTATTTTAATTTATTATTACTATATAATTATATAATTATATCTTATATTGTTATATATTAATAATTATATAATATTATATAATTTATTTTTTTTAATTAATTTTTTTATATAATTATATTATTATATATTAAATAATTATTATAATATATTATAGTTATTATTAATATATTAATTTATAATTGTATCTTTTTATTACTATTATATATTAATTAATTATATAATTAATAATGTTATATTATTATTTAATTTATTGACAAAAATATTATAATTTATTGTTATTATTAATAATTATTATATATATTTAATTATATCCTATATTGTTAATATATTAAATTATTATATAATTTAATATATTTATTATTTATAATTATTAATGTTATATAATTAGTATCTTATTATTATAATATAATTATATATTATTATATAATATTATATAATGTATCTTATTATAATATTAATTATATAATTAATATCTTATATTGTTAATATATTAAATAATTATTATAAAAATGTTATATATTATAATTATAATTAATTAATTTATATAATTAGTATCTTGTTATTAATAATTAATTAACTTAGGTTTCCAAAACTTTAGTTCTCCACAACTCTAACCAAACAAGAAATACTTTTAGCCGTGGTCTAACTTTAGACCTCAACAAATATAAATAATTTAGGCCGGTTTAAATTAGAATAACAACTTAAGTCACTTTAACTTTAGTCCACAATCAAATACTAGCTTTTGTGTAAACAAATTTCCTGATTATAAAATTCTACCTGCTTTTGCAAGCATTTCTGGTTATATTGTTATTTTTTTGTTGGTAACAGACAAACACAACCACAGCTTCCATTTATTCTTCTCTTCTTTCGTCATTTTTTTCCTGAGCTCCGCATGTACGAAACTAAGGAAATATTTTTCTTTTCAGTCCAGACTCCCGGACAATACCTGAAAAAAAGTAAGACAACTGTACATCGTAATTCTACGGAAAGATTACTGTAGAGCATTTGAGAATTTTACGAAAGAAAACAATTGGTCAGGTAGCGTGATGTGAAAAATGAAAAGTGAGAATAACATGCCTTCGTATATCGACAATTTAGCCACACGCCGTGTTTCTAGAGCAAATCCTGCACAGCAGACGAGACGCGTGAAATCCCGTAATCCTTCTCAGACACCATCACGGATTGTGAGTAATGGAAATCTCCACGTAATCTTTTACGACCAACTAAGCTGTCAGCTGTTCGCCAGTACAAAACCAAGACAATGCAAAGAAACAATAAAAATCCCAAAAGAAACCCCGGAAGTTTCTTTTTTTCCTCTGAACTCAACGGCTCGTTCACTTTTGCATATCCGCCCTCCAACTTTACGGAATTCAGAGTCTTCTCCTCCTCGATCGCACACGCATGAACAGAAATAGTGAAACCTCTCTTTCTTCAATTCTTATGCTTCCTTTTCAAGTTTCACCTCTCTCACATCCAAATCTCGCCACTCCGACCGAACCCTACCAAACCCTAATTTAGAAACCCGGAGATACACAACCCCAGATTTTATCTCTGGGAGAATTTTGTTCTTTTCCCAAATTTTTAGAGAAATCCCAGTCGACAAAGAAGAGAGAAGCCACACATGGGGCAGTGCCATGGCAGGAACATCGCTGTGACTGGAGACGATGAGGATCGGATTCCACCAAACCGTCCAGTGCTCCAACGAGCCGACACGCCACGCCACGTCACCACAAGACGGGTACTGCTCCAGCAACTCCCACACCAATACCAGCACCAATCGTCGAACGCCACATGGCCCAGCCCGTACCGGCTGGTACTGTGGCGGGAAGTCCGCTCCCTGCCGGCGTATCGCCGTCTCCGCGAGGTCGACGCCACGGCGGTTCTTCAAACGACCGTTCCCTCCTCCTTCGCCAGCTAAGCACATCAAGGCCTCCATCGTGAAGCGGTTTGGGCCGCAGAGGCCGAGGAGGGCCGATACCAGAAGATGGAACTGGAGAAATCGAGAGACCCCTCGATAAGAATTTCGGGTTTGGCAAGAATTTTGGCGCCAAGTACGAATTGGGGAAGGAGGTCGGGCGGGGGCATTTTGGTCATACTTGCTCGGGGACAGTGAAGAAAGGCGAGTTCAAGGGGCAGACGGTGGCGGTGAAGATCATCTCTAAAGCTAAGGTGCGTTAATACATCTAAAATGTGGATCTCTTGTGTTTTGGATTTGTGTTTCTTGGGGTTTTGACTAATGATCTTGAAACCTGATTATTGCCTAGCGAATTGCATTTAGTGATTTATCTTTCAGCAAATCTAAGTCCTAAGAACTGAGTAAATTCAAGTTTTGTAATTAGATTTTAGCAACTACTTGATCCAGCGGAGTCTAGAATTTGACCAAGTCTTTTTTGGGTGAATTGACATGAGCTCAATTTTGACTTTTCTTCACCTCTGTACAGTGTTTTCAAAATCTCAGTTTCAATTAAACTAAGTTACTGGATTCGTGAGTTGTCTGATAGTATCAGCTTAGGTGAAATTGGAATAAAACCAACCACTGATATCTCTTTTGAAATGAGATTCATCCGTTTTCCCCTTCATTGTCTGTGCTAGTTACTGGCAACTGAACTCATTTTATTTCTACAGGATGACAATCTATTTATTATTTTTGTAATTATTATATATATATGACATTTGACATTATGAGGCTATGAGCTTATATTTTTTTTAAAAAGGAGACAAGCTAGCCACCTCTTATTGACCTTGCTTTTCTTCTGGAGGAAGTTCTGAAATATGGAAGTGCTTGGG
Source organism: Carex parvula (assembly GCA_025461045.1). Taxonomy (NCBI): domain Eukaryota; kingdom Viridiplantae; phylum Streptophyta; class Magnoliopsida; order Poales; family Cyperaceae; genus Carex; species Carex parvula. The sequence continues at coordinate 38,988 of JAJGRW010000710.1, forward strand.
TTTATAATAATTGTTTCTGTCTGGTCAATTGCAAAATGGGAGAGCAACTATTGAAAACTACAAGGTTTTTTAGTTGGAAACAGAGAAATAAAATTTACTGTTCTTAGAATTTTTAGATGTCTAGTGCAGAATTTTGCATGCTCCGTTTTTCTATCCAGAGTGTTTTCCAAAATCCTTAATTGAATTAGTCAGACCATCTAATTCTTCTAGTCCATTTGAGGTCTTTCTGGTGTGTTTACTTTTAAGTTGTTTCCTGGAGATGCTATGAAAATGTATAAAAGTTACTGAGATGACCACGTCCATATTAAAAGAAGATGGCCACGCCGTATGAACTGTATGAAAATCACATTTAACTTGGTTTCTTTAACAGATGACCACGGCCATATCAATTGAAGATGTGAGAAGAGGTTAAAATATTGAAAGCTTTGTCTGGGCATGAAATCTCGTCAAATTCTATGATGCATGTGAGGATGGCTTAAATGTCTACATTGTTATGGAGTATGTCCTTTTTATTTAAATTTCACTTTAACTGTACTGTTCTTGGAACTGATATTTACGTTGCTTATTGTCATCATAGGTTATGAGGGTGGGGAGCTTCTTGACAAATTTTGGCCAGTATTTTTTTTTTTAAATAAGGCTACTAGGCCCGTTTCATTTAGAAACATGTAAATTACAAGTTACTACAGGTTCCTTCCATCAGAC
>JAJGRW010000710.1:47043-77576 GCA_025461045.1 Carex parvula
GTTCTAAATATTTTCACGTGAGGGCTCTGATATGCTTCACATTATTTATTTTCGTTTTTAAAGTCCGAACATTCGATCCGAACTGCTCAACATGATCTTCATAATAAAATATGCTTGAAGACCAAATTTTATATTTTTAGAATTTTTTTAATATATTTTTACATAGGTACAATATCACTGTTTTGAGGAGATTCTGGACCATCCGAAAAAATGATATTGTACCTATGTAAAAAAAAATAGTAAAAAAGTTTCTAAAAAATTATGAAATTTGGTATCTAAGAATATTTTATTATGAAGATCATGTTGAGCGGTTCGGATCGACTGTTTGAATTTTTAAAATGGAGATAAAGGATGTGGAGCATATTGGAACACAAAAGCTTAGTGCATTTGAACCCTTCTCTTTTAAGATATACGCTCAATGTAAAATTAGTTTTTGATCTAGTGACTACTTGACACTCAAAATAGAAGATTATTATGGATATATAAAGGTGAAATTTTTTTATTTTTATCTTAAAAAAATAGTAAGATGTACTATGCACGGACTTTTACCTCAAAAATAAAACTCGACTCCCAACTTAAAAAATAAAATAAAAACTAAATGTTATTTTCTGATATGAACTCTTTTTTTTCTTACCGTTGTGTATGTGTAGATGTTTGGAGAAAATAATAAGCAAAGTGATTTATCTATCAGAAAATTGTAAGCAAAGTGCTTACCGTTGTGTATTTGTAAAAAATATTTAATAACAATAATATTATCTGCAAAATTTTGTTTATGAGGAGGGTTCAAATATTCCATTGCTTTCATGCTCCAATCATACCTCCTGTCTTTATCAATATGATATTCACATTAAAATGTGCTTGGGGACCAAATTTTATATTTTTCAGAAATTTATTACTATATTTTAAGATAGGTACAAAATTACTATTTTTAGATAGTCCGGAATTTTCCATAAAACAGTGATTTGTATCTATTTTAAAAAATAGTAAAAAAGTTTCCAAAAAATATAAAATTTAGTCTCCAAGCACATTTTAATGTGGATATCATGTTGAGCAGTTCAGATCGTCTGTTTTGACTTTGAAATCGGAGATAATGATGTGGGATATCACTGGAGCATGAAAGTAATGGAGCATTTGAACCCTCTCCTTTGTTTATTTAATCGCATAATAATTAGTCTCTTAACATTACTTTTTATATCTATTAAGCACATGCATATATACCAAAGAGTATGTTGTTTAAGGAACAAAATCTTCTCACCGGCCAAGAACCATATACTTTGACAATTTTGCCATTTTATATGTAAAGCAGTTCATTTGTAGATTTGGTGGATCTCCATAATGCTTTCTTTCTTTTGATCTTAAAAGCGTCACCTGTTAATTTTTCGGTTTGAAAAATGAATACATACCAGAAAATGTTTAAATAAAGAAAGCAAGAGAAAGTAGTTAGACACTGAGCAGCCGCTGCTAAGGATTTTAGAAAGAGAGAGAATATTTAGTTGTTATTGACGGCTAATTTTTTTTTTCTTTTGTAAATCAGACGGTGTTAATTAAATCTAAAGTAGTCGGGAGCAGTCCGATAGACAGGAGCGGATCGAAATCTTAGTTAGAGATTGATAAATCATCTATATGATTTCCAAATTCTAGTTATGTATAATAAAATTTAGTTAAACTTTTTTTATATAATTCAGCCTTTTCATAAAATATTAAATATTTACTTATAGTTTAGTGGTTAGAGTTTTATTTTATTAGCATGGAGACTTGAGTTCAAATGCCACCTACTACATATTGTTCATTTTAAATTTCAGTCCCTCTATTAAAATTTTCTAGTTCTGCCTCTGCTAATAGGCATTGGAAGTTCGGTCCAATGTTTGGTCGGACCGTTCAATTCGTATCGAGATTCATACACAGTTAATCAGCACAAATTTTGAAGATGTCCGCAAGGGGAACAATTTGGGTGCGATGCCCATCTGACTCAAATTTGAGCTTGATAGGTTTCGCGTCCGTCTGATCCGCTTTAAGATATGTACGTGTTGCTTTAATATTCGTGCACGTATATTTTAATATGAGTGAGCCTATGGTGCTAGGCATAGCACGGATGGCTGGTGTGCTACGGCTCAATATGATACTTTTTAAAATCCTAACGGTCGATCCAACCGTTCAACGTGATAATCATATGAATATGTACTTGCAAACTAAATTTTATATTTTTTCGAATTTTTTTACTATTTTTTTAGATAGGTAGAAAAATCAGTGTTTTCTGAAAATTCTGGACCATCAAATTTCTACCTATCTAAAAAAATAGTAATAAATTCTAAAAAATATAAAATTTAGTTTGCAAGTACATATTCATATAGTTATCACATTGAACGGTTGGATCGACCGTTAGGATTTTAAAAAGTACCATATTGAACCGTAGCACACTAGCCATCCGTGCTATGCATAGCACCATAGGCTCACTCTTTTAATATTTGTACGGATCTAGCGCGCACGGATGGGCATCTAATCCAAATTGTTCTTGTCCGCAAAGAATCTTGATCCAATAGCAGATTTTGGGCCGCTGGTTTTCAATTAGAATGCCATCGCATTTTGGGCTGCTGGTTTTCAATTAGAATGCCATCGAATTTTGGGCCGCTAGATTTCTGTCATATAAAATTTAGGAAGCGACTAATTGTCCTCAATCTTCTTTCCTCAGTTTTTTTTCAAAAAAACTGTCATTTGACTTGCGCGAATACTGTAAAACTCTATAAACAATACTATAACTTCAATGACAAATCATGTATAATAAGTAGTTTAAAAATCTAACAATCCAAGTTAGTTGGAAGTAGTCCCAAGTTAGTTGCAAACAGTTAACAACTTGCAAAATACTGTACTTCCGGCTGTACTTGAAAAACTGACGGCTTCTAGAAGGTTTCAAAAACAAACTACTTCTCAAACTTGTAGTTATTTACAAATAACACCTAAAATTGTGAAAAATTAATTTTTTTGCATCAAAATTAATTTTTTTTCGAAATTAAAATTAAAATTTTTTTTGTATTTTTTTTATGTAATTTTTTTTCTTCAATTGTTAATATTTGTATATCGATCTATATCATGTAAAATAAACTTAAAAACTGTAAATCAGCAGATGCAAACTATAAAACTAACATATGTGAATTACAAAGACTTCAATACTGTAAAATTAGCAGATGCAACTTATAAAACTAACAGATATGAACATCAAAACTTCAATACTGTAAAATTAGCAAATACAACTTATAAAACTAACAGATGTGAACTGCAAAACTTCAATACTGTAAAATGGACACCTGAAACTATCAAAATAACATATACAAACTATAAAATTTCACTAATTACAAAATTAACTGTTCACAACCATAAACAAACAGTAACAACCAACAACTGTTCACAACCACAAACAAGACTTCAATAAACAAGGTTAATTGTTCACAACTATCAATACAATAACGGCGTTTGTCACTTCATAACTCTCTGGTGCACGTTATTTGAATGAGTGAGAAGCTTCATCGCTAGAACCACACGTTCTTTCAAAATATCATCATGCAAAAAAAAATAAACAAGGTTATAAATTAGAGTTATGAACCATTAGCAGATGCAAACTATAAAAGCAACATATGTAAACTACAAGACTTCAATACTGTAAAATTAGAAGATGTAACATATAAAACTAACAGATGTGAACTGCAAAAGTTCAATACTGAACAATTAGCAGATGCAAGACTATAAAACTAACAGATGTGAACTGCAAAACTTCAATACTGTAAAATGAACACCTGAAACTATCAAAATAACATATACAAACTATAAATTGGAGTTACATTTTTAATACATCGTATAAAACTATAAATTAACTGATACATCATATAAAACTATTGTATAAAACCTGTAAATTAACTGAAACTTTTTAAATAAAACTAACATGTACAAACTATAAAACTTCAATACTGTAAAATTCGCAGATGTAAACTGGAAAACTAACAGCAGCAAACTATAAAAATTACATGTGTGAAAGTTAGAGGCATCTCGGTGATTAGGTTGTAGACAAAGCACAAAACAGAAATTGCACAGTCCATTGATCATTCTTCTTGCTTTGGGCACACCTTTTTAATAATACCAACATTTTTCCAAGTCATAATCCTATAAAACTGTTAAGTAGATCATGTAATAGTTTAATGCATTTTAAATTCTAATCCTGTAAATTATTGGCAAATTTCTGTAAAATAATGTACAAAAGACTTTAAATCAGCAAAATTTACATGTTGAATAATATAAATAAAAACAGACATTCAAATAATACGAGATATGTGAAACAATTGCATATATCCTGTAAAACTGTTAAACAGATCCTGTGAAATAAAGAAAAGAAAAACAATGCATAGATCTTGTAAAACTGTTAAATAGATCATGTAAAATACTCTACAGAACCTTTAAACCTGATTGATAGATCATGTAAAATATTATATATATCCTGTAAACCTATTAGATAAATTCTGGAAATTTAAATCAGAAAAATAATTTTTTTACAAAACTAGACCAGATCAACAGTTGATCTGTTAGACCAGATCGACAGCTGATATATTCGAAGTATTACCAGATCGAATCAGGATTCGCCCGATGCAGCAGATCAGTAGCAATATAACACTACTACATTGATATTGTAAAACTAACAAATCAACACTGTAAACACTGACAAACACATCTTATATATGAAATCTGAACTGAGAGAATAAAGAGATTTCACTGGATGTTAGTTTGACTGTTAGTGATGTACTCTTACACCATTTGGTCGAGAGATCAGATCATAAAGAAAAAAAATAGGGCGAAACCTAAAAATCAACGAGTCAGATTTTAAATTAGTACCTCAATGTTTGCAAAACCTCTTCTAATACTGAGCTTTTTCACCTCATCTTGATCGTTATTCGAATCTTCTTCACTTTAGACTCTAAACCAACTACTAGCACTGAATGTGTAAGGCAACGAAAAGCCTTATCACATATACAAATCTTCTTTGATCATATCTCATCTCATCTATTATATTAAACAACAGATCCGATCTTTGGACTTTTCTATTAACACTTTGATCGGAAACACTGGAGCATGAGAAATGAGTTCATTTCATTAAAAAGAGATGAATAGAAATGATTCTGATTTGAAATTTTCTGATTGGAAACTATTTACAAGTGAGTAGAATTCATTTTCAAGAGTTAAAAAACCATCCATCATATTTAATGAATTTACATAAATTGCCATTGTTAGGATTTCACAGAACTCAGAAAATGGATGTTAAATTGAAAAAAGAAAGTTACTGGAGAACAATAGAAGTTTGAAGAAAGCAACTCAATACCTTGTTGGACCTCCAGATGTGAAGAAAAGAGATCGATTTCACCGTGCAGTTGACGAAGGAAGAGAAGAACGAAGAGGGTAGATAGGTCTTCTCACGAGCGAACAATCAATTCTCGCCAAATACCTACGTTTTGGCGGAGATTTGCTGAGCGATTTGAGGGTCGGAAAGTCGCGTGAAGTGAACTCTTCTCTAGCTTCTCCTTCGCTTCCGATCACAAACGCGACAGCGAATTCTAATTCTATTTCGCGTTTGTTGCTCCCTTCACCTTTCCGATCAGAGCCTAAAGCATATTGGCCCAGGCAAAAAGAGCTCCACAAAGATGCAAAAAGACAAAATATGATTGAATCCAAGCCAAGAGATCAGCGATTTGTGTACTAGACTTTTTCTTCGTCAACGCGAGTCTCACTGCTCAAAAATCGAATTTTCAAAGTTCGATCGATTTTTAGATCTAGAAATTTTTGTCTCCGTAAAGCAAGAAAGAAATATCGGAAACTTATTTTCAAAACGAAGAGACAGATTGGGAAAGTTTATAAAAGAAGGATGGTACAGTGGAGTTCGTTAGAAAGACATTAGAAGACGGAACGGATAAGGTGGGGGGACAAAACGGGGACAAAGCTTTGGGTATAGAAACCTTTTCTCATAATTTTATGACCGTTTTAAGACATGTAAATGAATTCTCAACTAGCAAGTATCAATTGATATTTTTTTCCTAATTTCTTGCAAGTAAAACTAGCTAAAAATGACAGCTGCCGAAAAAGGAAATGAATTGTGGAATTGTATTTTCTACAAGGGAGGCGCATAAATTTCAACTTCAAGTATCAAATTTCCATAACAATTGACTATAAATAGGGGCATGAGCCTACCACAAATCACAATTCCAAAACAATATACCTATCCACATACAATACAAAAATCTTGTGAAAAGAAAAAAGAAAGCAATATGAAGGAGGCACTAGTGCTTTACACCGGCCCTGGCCTCGGCCATCTGATACCGATGGCGGTTCTGGCAAAATGCTTTCTAAATCATGGTTTCTCGGTCACCGTTGTGACCTTTAATCATCCCCTCAATCCTGGTAAGGCTGATCAAGATGTCTCACGCCTATCCTCGGCTAACTCCACCATCTCTTTCCATGTCCTCCCTCCTGTCTCCTTAGACGACGGTTATGAAAATCTCGAGCCGCTCACGTTGAATGCGTGCCGCTCTTGCTGCGCAAAATGTAAATCTTCACAAGTTCTTAATGGACTTGTCAAAAACCAGCTTTATTCAGGCAGTTGTGCTTTATTTGTTTTGCCCACTTGCACTTGATGTAGCGAGTCAATTGAGTATCCCGGCTTATTTTTTCACGGCATTCGGTGCCTCTGCCACTGCGTTCTTCCTTCATCTTCTCGAACTCGACGCAAGTAGTAATCTTTCTCTAAAAGATTTCGGGGAAAATCCAACAAATTTTCCGGGTTTGCCGCCAGTACTGGCTTCTGATCTTCCATCATTCCTTCTCGACCGCACAAGTGATTCGTACAAATCTTTTGTGAAAAATTTGACAAGTTTGGTTAAATCAGACGGCATCCTCATGAATACCTTTGCATCACTAGAACCAAAAGCGATCTCTGCACTTAGAGAAGGGCTTTGTGTGCCTAGTTTTAACATGCCACCAGTTTACAGCATAGGCCCGCTGGTCACTGAGTCGCAAGAAACAGAAACGGAGCGGCATGAATGTCTCAAATGGTTGGATTTACAACCTAAAGGTACTGTTGTCTTTTTATGTTTCGGCAGCATGGGCGGTTTCCCTCCCGATCAAATCAAGCAAATCGCAACCGGTTTGGAGAACTGTGGTCAGAGGTTTTTATGGGTTGTAAACATCGCTATGGACCCGAAAATGATGTTTTATAACTCAATGTCTGAATTTGAACTGGATCAAATACTACCAGAAGGGTTTCTCAACAGGACAAAAGACAGGGATGGTAGTCATATCATGGGCTCCTCAAATTCAAGTACTAAATCACGAATCTGTCGGTGGGTTCGTGACGCACTGTGGATGGAACTCCATACTGGAGGCAGTGACAGCTGGCAAGCCGATGTTATGCTGGCCACTGTATGCAGAGCAAAGGTTGAATAAAGAGATCTTAGTAAATGAACTGAGGCTCGGTATGACAATAGAAGGATATGATCGAGACATGGTGGAGGCGGATGAGGTAGAGGCCAAGGTGAGATGGCTGATGGAGGATGAAGGTGGCAGGTTGCTTAAAGAGCGCTCAAAGGCGATGAAGGATAAGGCGGCAGAGTCGTTCACAGAAGCGGGCCCTTCTTCTCAAGCATTCATGCAGTTTTTGAAAGATTTGGAGAGGTAGAAGTTGGGGAAGAACAAAATATTAATAAAGGTTTTCTTGGAGTTTATTAATGTTGGCAATATTATTAGTTGATCATTGTTTTTAATATCTTTCTTTCTTTTGAGTGTATTAGATAAAATTCAGATGTTTTCACTATTTAATTTTATCTGTAGGAATTGTATTACCAGAAAGAGTATTACATATACTACAGTTTCAGCTGTAAATCATAAAATCAATACAGAAAACAATAAATAGCAACCAGTATATTCAAAAGATTTTAGGAACTGATATCTTCATTATCCCTGTGCATCCACGATAGAAGCATTTTTACACCTCCTTAAGATCTCTCCAATTGACATCCAACCAAGTCATTGTTGCGGCTACTGATGGTTCTTTATTCTGATGCATATCAGCAACTCTGCAACATCGATCGCTAGAGCTTCAGTTTGTAGTGTGTTCTGATAATTATCTATCATTTTTATTTTTCTCAGCAATTATATTAGCAATTAACACATCAAATTAATAATTTAAAAGAAATCACCGCTGTAGATTTTTAGAACGCAGGTGTTCAAAGATAAGAGAGTTGTACAACTAACGGTTAAATTTACAAGAGACGTGAATAAAGAACAGTTTCTTTACAATGTACATATATACAACAGGCAGATAAAATGGCGATACTAAAAACAAGCACCATCAACAGCTAAAATATAAGCGATGCATATTCTGACATAACATGAGAAGGTTATAACAATACGTAATTAACAACTACAACAATTGGACATAAGACACCTCATGATTGGAAGAGAGTTACAGTAGCAATGTATCCATTTTTCATCACCTGACAGTTGCAAGAAAGCACAGGTGTTATTTCCAATGGCAAATGTAATAACTTACAGGCTATGGAAGTATAAAATCTATACCAGTTTTACCTCAAAAGCTATGTTCTGGTAACCATAGACAAATGTTGGACCAAAGGGGTTGTTCATAGAACCCTGGGTCTGAATCGCAGCACGACCACCATCCCCTAGTGTCTCCTGAAATACGAAAAAGTTGAAGATCTTTGATGTATAATTTAGGGGGAAAAATGAAAAAACTAAATTAAGCACACATGTATTACAATTACACAACCTTTACTTGCTCCCATTTGGTGCTTGGGGTGATACAATTCTTGGTTCTAGTGCCTGGCTGAACAGCTCCTTCAGCTGAAAATTGATGAAAAACAAGAATTAGAGTCCTGAAATTTCATCAAAATGGATAAAATAATTTATCACACATAAGAACTACTAACTTTCGGCATCATATATAACGTAGTTACACTTCATGTAGGAGTTAAAATCAGAGTGCCCCGGGAAATTTGTGTGCAACACAAACTTCTTTATCTTGTGAGTCTGCAATCTCAAAATAATGAGATCAACTTATTAGTTATCTTATATTAAATAACAACTTCTCATCATGCATGAAGGTGTAAAACAGTACCTGACCGTCAAATAAAATGTCAATTCCACGAGAAAAATAATTGTAGAAGTAATCGCCACATAGAGTTGTTCTTGGTCTAGGATCTGAGGCAGAGTGTATCACCATTTGGTCCACCTAAATATGGAAGATAGGTAAACAAAAACAGAAATATCACGAAAAGGAAAGGAAAAAGGAAAAATAGTAATGTATACCTGCTTTTGATGGATCCCACAAGGACGTCCCAGCTCAGTCCATATATCCTGAAAATAAAATTGTGAGTAAAAACCGACAACAAATGAAATCACAAGATTTTACTGCTGTTATAATTATGGAAAACAGTAAAAAACACATGCACACTTACCTGGGGTGAGGCACCAAAAGGAATATGCTGACCACCAACAGTAAACCATATCCCATCTCCTAGCTGAAAATTAAAAAGGAAGCACAACATACAATCAACATAACAAAACTACCAAGTACTAGCAGTCTTGCAATAACAGATACAGGCAATACTTCTTCTTTTACCCTTTTAAGTTGAACAAAAAATGAGCTCACTAAGTTTGCACAGTAGGAGAGAGAACTAGACCTTTGCATGAACCTCTTCCATGTAAAGGCTGCCAGTTGGCAAAGGCGGGACCACTGCCTTATCCATTGAGGATCCAACCCCAACCTTGCTATCTGACGACCCATCAAAAATAGATACACGGCAAGTGACAGGTGTTGTCCCGTCAGGGAACTCTAGAGGTAGTTCTGCTAATACTGCAAATCAAAATTACAAACCAAGATGTGATAGCTGTAGTAAAAATAAACTTTACAACACTCAATTACATGGAAATGTTTAGGAGCTGGGAAATTGGGATTTTCATGACTTACCTTCCCCTTTATTGAAGAAGTTTGTATATTGACCAGGGATTGGAAAAGCAAAGGATAATCCCTGGTATATGGCAATAAAATGAAAATTAGCATAAAAAACAAAGGTAATTGTTTAACTACATAAATATAAGTATACATTAAGTTACATACAGGGTAAAAGAGAGTATATATTCCTCTTTCAGTGTCATAAATTCCAGGGAATGTGGGGCCAAAGAGAGCATATACCGCTACAAAGGTTGCTAGTGTCGAGGGCCCACTAGAAAGGGAAAATAAAACATTGTTAAAGACAAAAAGTATCAATCCATATCCTGATATAATAGTAAGCATTTTTTTATCTGAAATAATATGTTATGAATTGGAGAATAATGTTAAAGATTACTAACCCAATCAAGGAAGTTGCATAACGCATTTGCAATCTTTTTACATCAAATATCTCAATTAACCGTAGTCTCTGAAAAGAATTAAGAAGCAAAGATTATTAAAGTAGCAAGTATACAATGGAAAATTTTTAGAATATAAGAATTATACTTGATGAACATACAACGTTAGTACAAAGATGCTGATATTTACTTGCACATGTCATTTTCCATTGCAATTTACAGCATTACAGTACCTGTGACCAAGGATCAAACCGAAGGTGAAAACCATGATCTGGAAAGCTTATCACCATATCCAGCTTTAAAGGCTCCTACAAGAATTTAATATAATAATAAGTTATTGGGGAAAAAAAAGTCGGAAGAAAACAAAATATCTATATGTCCTTTCACAATTTTTTTATGATAAGATACTAAAAAGAACTAAAACACAAGCAAACAAACCTCATCAAGGTATTTAACATGGACTACATCATAGATATTGGGTTGATGCTCAATCTGTGCAAATGCTTCAGAAATAGGCATCCCTGTGTCAAATAACACGCATGAATGTTACAGCACAAGTCACAGCAATTATTACACCAGATGGCAGATGCATAAGAAGCACTAACTAGAATAATTTGTCTTAACTAATTTCCAAATACCAACACTGACTCAACAGCTGAAAACGCTTGACCTCGCAGTACGAAAATTATATATAATTTTGAATTCAGCTAATTTAATCCTAGTCAAACCAAGAGAGTGAATCTATGGCTAGACAGAAGAACATAACATGCAATTTTTTCGGGATTTATAGTTGCAAAAATGTCAATTTTGAATAAGTTTCAGGGGCTATCAATGAACATTTACATTCCATGAGCGGCCAAGATGATTTAGTTTTCAGTGGGCAGGAGTTAATGGAGTTTGTTCAGTAGAACAACAAAAAGATTCAACAGCTGTACAAATTGCAAGCTGCTACTCCTTTTTCAGGTACCACAATGACATAGTTTCATTTTTGTTAACACAATTAAGTACAGCACTGGCGCTTACTAAATTACACAGAACTTAAAAGATATAGTAACGCTTTCTACTCCAAAACGTAACAAGTAACGGTTTTTATACTTTACCCACAAATTGAATTTCCATTTCCCCACTGTGCCCCAATTCAGCTTGCACAAAATATCAGAGAATAGAGAAGAAGAAGAAGAAGAAGAAAAAAAAGAGGGAGGCTATGTGGAAATTTTCAAGTCATAATTCTTCCTCTCAGTTCCATCAATTTCTCTAATTTTGCCCATTCTTTTACTTAAAACCAAAGATCATACTAATCTCTATTTCGCTATATCACTAATAATTTTACAAAGCATGAGAACAACATCATACCAAGAGAAAATGGGCCGATTCCCTGGCCGGGGCGAAGGTCGAGAGTGATTGCTCCCATGGCCGTGCCTTCGCACCTCCGCCTGACTGCCGCCGCCGTAGCGGGCCCCATCGCCGCGCCACCACCGCCAGCGTTACCTGCCCTCTGATATTGTTGCATATCGCAGTGATCCGATCTCAATCAAATTAGGGAAACCTAGCTTTCTCGATCTCCTTTTGTTAGTTCCTGATCTATAGGCCCTAGCTTCGTGTTTCTCCTTGGGTTGCCTTCTTTCTTACCTCTTCGTGCTTGCGTCTTCCATTAATTATGCTTGAAGATTGTTTATGTCGATTTCACCGATGTTTTGTGTGAGGAGTCATCATTCTCTGCAATACCGCACCATTTGTGTTCGGCTCCGGACCGTCTCAGAATTCGGGCCAATCCAGTCCACGCCTGTCTTGTAGGGGCCCTTTCTTGCAGATTTAAATCGGACGGTCCAAATATAAACTCAAATTTTGAGTTCACTCGGAGGATTCGAATTCAGTTGTGATAAAGCGGGCTCCACTTGTCCGCATCTTCTGCATTAACTCAAAAGAAAATCTTTAAATTTAATGTATGTCAACCGTCTGATCAGGATCGGAGGCAATCGGGCCCGCGCCTATATTTCAATCGGACGGTCAGATATTTTAGTGCACGTTCCGTTAATGCAGAGGATACGAATTCGAGAATCAATTCACCAGGTGAAATTCGAATATGCATTGTGGATTAGCTGCATTAATGAACTAATAAATGTCTAAGTCGCTTCTACTTCTAATGTAAACGCGTTAGTTGGAAGTTCAAAAGACGGAGAATTGTTGGTATATAATTGAAATATTTTGAATTGTTTATATTTTTATTTAAAATATGGATTTTATAATTTTTAATATAAATTGGAATAATTGTTGTTATATCTGTCACGAGGAAGGTTCCAATACCTCATTCATTCCGGCATTTTTATTAATACCCTAAAAAAACAAATTATCAAATCTGCCCTCACTCCAAAATTATTTTTAAAACTGCCCTAACCGCCCAGCCACTGGGCGGTCCAGTTTCCATAGCTGACCGCCCAGCAGCTGGGCGGTCCGCTAGTGAATTTTTTTTTTTTTTTTTTTTTAGAGACAATATGAATATCAAGATGCTGAATTCTTAACGCTAAAAATTTGGATTTTTTTTTTAAAATATTAGTTAGATTACTTCTTTTAAGCATATTTATACTAAAATACGCTAAATTACTTGGAATTATGTTAAATTACGTTGAGTTACACTAAATTACTTTAAATTACGCTAAATTACATTAAATTACGCTAAAATACGGTAAATTATGCTAAATTACATATGAATAGGGACGATATCTTCACTGAAAAGGCGAAAAACGACGACGAAACTTCAAACGGTCATAAAACGGCGCTCGAGTGTCCGATTTCAGCAAATGACCACTTTTCGGAAAGCTTGCGAAAATGCGCATGCGTCCGTGCTAGCAACGTCAGATTCCAAAATTCAGAATCACCAAAAAACTAAGGGAAGAGCCTCAAAACTTGAGTTGAAGTTTCCGATTAAGATTTTCATTTCTATTATTCAATCCAAGTAGCTCAGTAAATTAGTTACATAATGAACTTGTAGAATACCAATTTTTACTATTTTCGGAATTTTTTTACTATTTTTTATGATTCATGAAAGATGGCACAGAATCGGTCTACTTTAGCGTAATTTTGCGTAGTTTACCATAATTTACCGTATTTCAGCATAATTAGCGAAGTTATTGTTATTTAGCGTAATTTAAAGTAATTTAGTGTAACTCAACGTAATTTAACATAATTTCAAGTAATTTAGCGTATTTTAGTATAAATATGCTTAAAAGAAGTAATCTAACTAATATTTAAAAAAAAATCTGAATTTTTAGCGTTAAGAATTCAGCATCTTGATATTCATATTGTCTCTAAAAAAAAAAAAAATCACTCGCGGACCACCCAACTGCTGGGCGGTCAGCTCTGGAAACTGGACCGCCCAGTGACTGAGCGGTTAGGGCAGTTTTAAAAATAATTTTGGAGTGAGAACAGATTTGATAATTGTTTTTTTTAGAGTATTAATAAAAATGTCGGTCATTCATTTCATAGTTCATCATGTCTCATGTCTCATGTTTTGTATTTTCGTTTTTAAAGTTGAAACTGTCAATCGGAACCGCTCAACATGATATCCATACTAAAATATGCTTGGGGATGAAATTTTATTATTTTTTAAATCTTTTTACTTTTTATGCTTGGGGATGAATTAGTTTAGTATAAAGTCAATTGGTTAAAATTAGAAGGTTTATAAATTAATTTTAATGCATTCATTTTTTGGACGCCTTTTGACTACTTGACTCTATAAAATTAATTTATAATTTTAAAATTTTTGCATGTAGATGCATCACTCCTAAGATAGAAAATTTTAACAATTTAAATTCGTCGTTTGACGCTAATTCAATAAATTTTAGAGTTTAGTTCACCAAGAACTTAGGAACACCCTATTTCTACTCCGCACAGTCAATCAAAACGCTTCGGCAGAAAACATGTTACTAAGCGCGTGTAGTTTATCGTGTGGTCTACCTTTATTAGTGTATCTAAGAACTTTAATACAGATAACCTGAGAAAGAGTTCACAGAAGATCTGACTACTCAAAAGAGTGTGAGGAGCGCTGACGCGTCAGCTCTTAGAAGTGGAAGTCAGTGAAAACGGTAAGAAAAATAAAAGGAGTTCATATCAAGAAATAACATCTTGTTTGTATTTTTTTTTAGAAAGGTTGAAAGTCGAGCATTTATCTTCCAGAAAAAAATGAGAACTTTTAAACAGTATTTATTAATATTCGAATATATTTCATGACATTTGAATATTTGATTGTGTAGTACCTACATTTAGTGCTAGGATGATAGATTATCCTGTATGAATTAAATTCTTAGTTTATGTGAAGCTATCAATCGCTCCAGACATTTGATTTCTAACCCAACGCAATTTCTTTCCAAATATCTGCTCAAGCCACTTCAATTGAGACCTGACTTCTTCAAACAAATCAAAATCTGATTTTGTCCAAATTAAATTTTAGAGAAAAGGTTTCTATACCCAAAGCTTTGTCCCCGTTTTGTCCCCACCTTATCCGTTCCGTCTTCTAATGTCTTTCTAACGAACTCCACTGTACCATCCTTCTTTTATAAACTTTCCCAATCTGTCTCTTCGTTTTGAAAATAAGTTTCCGATATTTCTTTCTTGCTTTACGGAGACAAAATTTCTAGATCTAAAAATCGATCGAACTTTGAAAATTCGATTTTTGAGCAGTGAGACTCGCGTTGACGAAGAAAAAGTCTAGTACACAAATCGCTGATCTCTTGGCTTGGATTCAATCATATTTTGTCTTTTTGCATCTTTGTGGAGCTCTTTTTGCCTGGGCCAATATGCTTTAGGCTCTGATCGGAAAGGTGAAGGGAGCAACAAACGCGAAATAGAATTAGAATTCGCTGTCGCGTTTGTGATCGGAAGCGAAGGAGAAGCTAGAGAAGAGTTCACTTCACGCGACTTTCCGACCCTCAAATCGCTCAGCAAATCTCCGCCAAAACGTAGGTATTTGGCGAGAATTGATTGTTCGCTCGTGAGAAGACCTATCTACCCTCTTCGTTCTTCTCTTCCTTCGTCAACTGCACGGTGAAATCGATCTCTTTTCTTCACATCTGGAGGTCCAACAAGGTATTGAGTTGCTTTCTTCAAACTTCTATTGTTCTCCAGTAACTTTCTTTTTTCAATTTAACATCCATTTTCTGAGTTCTGTGAAATCCTAACAATGGCAATTTATGTAAATTCATTAAATATGATGGATGGTTTTTTAACTCTTGAAAATGAATTCTACTCACTTGTAAATAGTTTCCAATCAGAAAATTTCAAATCAGAATCATTTCTATTCATCTCTTTTTAATGAAATGAACTCATTTCTCATGCTCCGGTGTTTCCGATCAAAGTGTTAATAGAAAAGTCCAAAGATCGGATCTGTTGTTTAATATAATAGATGAGATGAGATATGATCAAAGAAGATTTGTATATGTGATAAGGCTTTTCGTTGCCTTACACATTCAGTGCTAGTAGTTGGTTTAGAGTCTAAAGTGAAGAAGATTCGAATAACGATCAAGATGAGGTGAAAAAGCTCAGTATTAGAAGAGGTTTTGCAAACATTGAGGTACTAATTTAAAATCTGACTCGTTGATTTTTAGGTTTCGCCCTATTTTTTTTCTTTATGATCTGATCTCTCGACCAAATGGTGTAAGAGTACATCACTAACAGTCAAACTAACATCCAGTGAAATCTCTTTATTCTCTCAGTTCAGATTTCATATATAAGATGTGTTTGTCAGTGTTTACAGTGTTGATTTGTTAGTTTTACAATATCAATGTAGTAGTGTTATATTGCTACTGATCTGCTGCATCGGGCGAATCCTGATTCGATCTGGTAATACTTCGAATATATCAGCTGTCGATCTGGTCTAACATATCAGCTGTCGATCTGGTCTAGTTTTGTAAATTTTTTATTTTTCTGATTTAAATTTTCAGAATTTATCTAATAGGTTTACATGATATATACAGTATTTTACATGATCTATCAATCAGGTTTAAAGGTTCTGTAGAGTATTTTACAGGATCTATTTAATAGTTTTACAGGATATATGTAATAGTTTACAGGATCTATGCATTATTTTTCTTTTCTTTATTTCACAGGATATATTTAACAATTTTATAGGATATATGCAATAGTTTACATGATATATGCAATTGTTTTCACATATCTCGTATTATCTGAATGTCTGTTTTTATTTATATTATTCGACATGTAAATTTTGCTGATTTAAAGTCTTTTGTACATTATTTTACAGAATTTTGCCAATAATTTACAGAATTAGAATTTGAAATGCAATTAAACTATTACATGATCTACTTAACAGTTTTATAGGATTATGACTTGAAAAAATGTTGGTATTATTAAAAAGGTGTGCCCAAAGCAAGAAGAATGATCAATGGACTGTGCAATTTCTGTTTTGTGCTTTGTCTACAACCTAATCACCGAGATGCCTCTAACTTTCACACATGTAATTTTTATAGTTTGCTGCTGTTAGTTTTCCAGTTTACATCTGCGAATTTTACATATTGAAGTTTTATAGTTTGTACATGTTAGTTTTATTTAAAAAGTTTCAGTTAATTTACAGGTTTTATACAATAGTTTTATATGATGTATCAGTTAATTTATAGTTTTATACGATGTATTAAAAATGAACTCCAATTTATAGTTTGTATATGTTATTTTGATAGTTTCAGGTGTCCATTTTACAGTATTGAAGTTTTGCAGTTCACATCTGTTAGTTTTATAGTCTTGCATCTGCTAATTGTTCAGTATTGAAGTTTTGCAGTTCACATCTGTTAGTTTTATATGTTACATCTGCTAATTTTACAGTATTGAAGTCTTGTAGTTCACATATGTTGCTTTTATAGTTTGCATCTGCTATTGGTTCATAACTCCAATTTATAACCTTGTTTATTTTTTTTTTGCAGGATAATATTTTGAAAGAACATGTGGTTCTAGCGATGAAGCTTCTCACTCATCCAAATAACGTGCGCCAGAGGGTTATGAAGTGACAAACGCCATTATTGTATTGATGGTTGTGAACAATTAACCTTGTTTATTGAAGTCTTGTTTGTGGTTGTGAACAGTTGTTGGTTGTTACTGTTTGTTTATGGTTGTGAACAGTTAGTTTCGTAATTAGTGAAATTTTATAGTTTATATATGTTATTTTGATAGTTTCAGGTGTCCATTTTACAGTATTGAAGTTTTGCAGTTCACATCTGTTAGTTTTATAAGTTGTATTTGCTAATTTTACAGTATTGAAGTTTTGCTGTTCATATCTGTTAGTTTTATAAGTTGCATCTGCTAATTTTACAGTATTGAAGTCTTTGTAATTCACATATGTTAGTTTTATAGTTTGCATCTGCTGATTTTACAGTATTTAAGTTTATTTTACATGATATAGATCGATATACAAATATTAACAATTGAAGAAAAAAATTACATAAAAAAAATACAAAAAATTAATTAATTTTGATGCAAAAAAATTAATTTTTCACAATTTTAGATGTTATTTGTAAATAACTACAAGTTTGAGAAGTGGTTTGTTTTTGAAACCTTCTAGAAGCCGTCAGTTTTTCAAGTACAGCCGGAAATACAGTATTTTTACAAGTTGTTAACTGTTTGCAACTAACTTGGGACCACTTCCAACTAACTTGGATTGTTAGATTTTTAAACTACTTATTATACATGATTTGTCATTGAAGTTACAGTATTGGTTATAGAATTTTACAGTATTCGCGCAAGTCAAATGACAGTTTTTTTGAGGAAAAACTGAAAAAAGAAGCTTATGAACAATTAGTCGCTTCCTAAAATTATATTACATAAATAGGGAAAGTTTGAATTTTCAATTCCATGTTTTTACCTTCTCTCCACGTCAGTGTTCACTGTTCACGCCCTTCCACCGTTCTTAACAACATTATCGTCACAAAATAAGAAAGGAAAAAAAATACTGTTACTTTCTTGTAATATGCAAAAAGAAATTCTCTCCCGTCTGTCTTTTTCTATATATATATATATATATAGAGTAAGGCTACCGTGCTTTGCAAATTAAATAGCCCATTTTACTTCGGATTTGTGACCGTTTGATCTACTTCAATAGTCGTGCAGATCATCATAGTGGACTTTGCAAATTTTCGGAACTGGACAGCTCCAGTTTGGAGCAAAATGAATTTCCAGAGGCAGTCCGAAGCAGATCTCTTCTCCAGCGCCTCTCCCTCCTCCCAGCGACAACCCTAAGCCTCTCATTCTCCGGCGCCTCTCCTCTCCAGCGCTTCTCCAGCGATCCTTTCCTCTCCAGCGCCTCTCCAGGGAAAGCCCCTTGCTCTCCTCTCTCTCTCGCGAAAAATCAGAAGCTGCTGCGGTGATCTCATTCCCGACGCCTCTCCAGCAACGCTCTCCAGTGACGTCTCTCTCGGGTAAATATTCAAACTCTCCCTTTTCTGAATTTTCCTTGCTGGGCTGTCTTGTTCTTGCACTGGTACTGGCCTTGCTGGTTTGTGTTCTGGTTTGTACAAACACTATTTTGTGTCTTCTACAGTTAAAAGACAATCACAAAATATTATAAATGAAATAAAGAACACAACAAGTACAAATGAGCACAGATATATGAATAAAATTCATTTGTACTAAGTAAACTAAGCACAACTGGTACATAGTAACACAGCACGGATGAGGCATTGGTACTCTCACTTGAGAAAATAATTCTTTTGTCATAGTAACACAGCAAACTTGATAAAGTTTTTTAAATTTAAAAGCAAACAAGTACCTACTGGGGATGTGCAGGCTGGAGGGAGGTTATTATACAACAATGGTTTATCTGAGACAAAAGGATGGAGTGGAACAATGTTATATGCTCCATTAGGAGGTGTACCAGTAGCTTTTTTTTTTTGGGTGAAAGGCACAATGTTATATGTTCCATTAGGAGGTGTACCAGTATCCCTAATATGATACCTGATACAAGAAGACATGATCCCTGATACACATGAGCCTATATCTTCTTACACAACCTATATCCCTGATACAATCAAACAATGATAAACACTTGCTTTTCTTTTCTTTTGGACAGAGACTTTGGAAATTTTCAGCTGACAAGTGTGTTAAGACAAACAAAGAGCATACTACTGAAGAACTTTTCAGCTTTGGAATTTCTGCAATAACACTTCCGTGCTACTGCTTGAGGGGGGTGGGGGGTGGGGTAGATGAAGAATCTTTCTTGTTTGTACTGTAAAAATTGTGGCTTATTCAGGAGGGTATCTTATATGGGTGATATCGATTAGGGGGGTACAGGAGTGTTAGGTAATAGATATAGCTGCTTTGCCATGACAATTTTTATGCTAATTTATGTAATTTTTTCCTCATCTGTTGTGCTAGTATTGAATTGAGAATTTTGTGAATTTAAGGAGTTGTGTACTTTATGTAATTCAATTAATGTTGTTATAGAATTGCAGTTTTGAACTGTTAAATTAATGTTGTTACAGAATTGCACTTTTGAACTGTAATAGTCAGGTTTAAAGAAAAATCGGGTTTTTTTCCATCCATAATGCTTACTGTAATTGTTACTACTTGTTTATCTAACAATCTAACATGTTTATTACAAGCATACATCATAAGCATAACAACAAGTTTGTGCATGAAGTGATAACTAATTATAAGCATACACAAGATAATATGCCAGCAAACAAAATATTAAAACATTGAGTTGTTAAGCAAGCTTCACTTCCCAAAATTTGAGAAAGTATGTAATAATTGTTAAGCAACATTTTACAGTATTTTAGCAAATGGGATAAATGAATTTCAACATTATAGCTTTATAAACAAATAAAACAGAAAAAATTGAATGAAATAACAACTCATTCTATGTAACAGAAAAACTAAAGTTATACACAGTACAAAATTATCATGATCCACTTTTGTTCCATTTATTGGTACCAACTTAATTTGCCAAAAGGAAAAAGATTACATATGTGCAACCCATTAATTTTTACAACAATTCAATAACTATTTAATGTCAACGATTAGTACAAATATTTAGTTCCTAGTTCCTACTTCATTAGCTACTGGGAGCTTCGTGGCACTAGCAAAAGACACTTCCTCAGCCCAGAAGAATTTAGTACCTTCTGATCTTGAACATTTCCATATCTGCATCAATTCCAAGTAAACAACATAAATGATCAAGGCCAGAAGAATTTGGAGCCAAAGCACACATTATAGTAATAGTGATAATTTAAATACAAAGTTTTGAACAAAACCCAACATCACTGACTCTTTAACTATTAAGCCGTCAACAACACCAAGTAGTATCAGTATGGTACCATAAAACTGTACCAGTATGGTACCTGTAACTCAGACCTTGTTTATTGTTTCAATTGGTCGTGGCACTGGCCAGTAGCTTGCTAGCTTTGCTAGAATTTCCGTGCTTTGTGTTTAGCATTTTTCTTTTTGGGATTTAGTTGGATGCGTCAGCAAAAATCAGAAAAGGAAAGGGCTATATACTAGCTTGACATTCAGCTAAAAAATTTTCTGTGAATATATTTAAAATTGAGATGCTTGATTCTGATTTTAGTGGTTATTTTAGTTCTATTGGATGCTTCTGCCTTACACAGTAAAGAGATGCTTGTCTTTAGTTCTATTTGATTTTTCTGGGTTTTTTTTTATCAACAAGCATCTCTTGCAAGAAGGGCTTGATAGAGATCGACTATTTTGACTACTCATTTGGCCTACACAAAAAAAAATTCAACACATTCCCAAGGTTACAATTTTACAACATAATCCTTAACTCATCATACAACTAAAAGGATAATATTCTGCTTTTAAGTGCAAACTGGGATACCAGACAAACAATTTTCTTTTATTTCAAGCTTCTGTTTTCTTCCAGCATTTTGTATAGGACTCTTAACAGGCAACTATGCTGGTACAAAACAAATGCACTAGTAACAAGCAGAGAGGTGCATGAGTGCATCTCATGCAGAGTTGACAGAGGCAGGGCAACAGAGGCAATAAACTCTTACAAAAGAAATACCCAGAACTTCAGAAACTTGTGTTGCACATGCAGGTGTAGATAAAAAGTATATAAGAACATACGAAATGGAGTACATACCTAAGCTCACCCTGCTGTCTCCTCCCAAGATTCAAAAGTATGAGAAGAAAGCCAGTACCTATTATCTACATTTAATAAATAAGGGCCAATTTTATCATTGAACTAGTATTTAGTCAAGTTCATTTTGAGTTCATTTTATTCTATGAACTCATTACAAAAAGATGACTATTAGCACATCGACAGAATGTGTAGTTGATGATACAATTAATCAGTTTAAGCTGAGGCTTAACTCATCATATAACTAAAAGGATAACTACTACTCACTAATTCAGGAAAACAGTAAATCAATTATGCATTAAAAACCTGTAAACAACCAACCACAGTTCCAACTAACAAAACAAACGACACTTCAGTTTTCAGGTAGGGTTTTGTAGAATATTTTTCAGTTAATACCTTTCTTGTCCAGCTGTATCCCAAATCTGAGCCTTGAGCACCTTTCCTTCCACCGTGAGACTTCGTGTGGCGAACTCCACACCAATAGTCGACTTTGATTCCAAGTTGAACTCGTTCCTAGTGAACCGAGAGAGCAAATTCGACTTACCTACGCCAGAATCGCCGATCAACACCACCTTGAACAGATAATCGTAGTCGTCTTCAGCGCTGGAGAGGTGCAAGGAGAGGCGCTGGAGAGGAGAGAGGGTCGCTAGAGAGGAGAGGTTCAGGGTTGTCGCTTGGAGAGGAGAGGCGCTGGAGAGGAGAGGCGCCGGAGAAGGAGAGGTTTAGGGTTGTCGCTGGGACAGGAGGGAGAGGCGCTGGAGAAGAGATCTGCTTCGGAGTGGCCTCTGGAAATTCAATTTTGCTCCGAACTGGACCTGTCCAGTTACGAAAATTTGCAAAGTCCATCATGATGATCTGCACGACTATTGAAGCAGATCCAACGGCTACAAATCCGAAGTAAAATGGGCTGTTTAATTTGCAAAGCACGGTAGCCTTACTCTATATATATATATATATATAGAGTAAGGCTACGGTGCTTTGCAAAGCATAGAGGCCTCCGTGCTTCGGGGCATTTTTGGGATTTTGAAAATCCAAACAACCCATCCGAACCGTTCAACATGTTCTAAATATTGAAATGTGCTTGGAGACCAAATTTTACATTTTTTGGAATTTTTTTACTATTTATTAAGCCACTTTGAAAGTGTCTGATCTGGTGGTCCAGAAAATTTTACTGTTTTTTACTGTTCACCGTTGGATCAGCGATTTTCAAAGTGGCTTAATAAATAGTAAAAAAATTCCAAAAAATGTAAAATTTGGTCTCCAAGCACATTTCAATATTTAGAACATGTTGAACGGTTCGGATGGGTTGTTTGGATTTTCAAAATCCCAAAAATGCCCCGAAGCACGGAGGCCTCTATGCTTTGCAAAAGCACCGTAGCCTTACTCTCTATATATATATATATATATATATATATATATATATATATATATATATATATATATATATATGAGGAGGGTTAAAATGCACCCTCCCTTTTGTGCTCCTAACGTGCACCCTCCCCTCATATCTTCATTTTCAAAGTTCAAATAGTCGATTCGAACCTTCCAACGTGTTCTTCATATTAAAATGTGATTGGAGACCAACTTTTACATTTTTTGGAAATTTTTTACTATTTTTTCAGAATTTTTATTAAACTAAACAATAATAAAAAATTCAGCAAAGTGATGATTTTCAAAAATTCTGAAAAAATAGTAAAAAATTTCCAAAAAATGTAAAATTTGGTCTCCAAGCACATTTTAATATGAAGAACACGTTGGAAGGTTCGAATCGACTATTTGAACATTGAAAATGAAGATATGAGAGGAGGGTGCACGTTAGGAGCACAAAAAGAGGGTGCATTTTAACCCTCCTCTATATATATATATTTTTTAATTAGGGTGGTATGCGATCACCAATACAAGTAAATGACTTGGAGAAAAAGAAGGTGATTCAGTTGACAAAAACAACGAATGTACAATAATACAGATATTCACGACGAATTCAAACTATTGAAATTGATCTACTTCACGTGTGATGCGTGTACATACACAATGAAAATTTCAAATTTATTTAGTACAAAGTCAATCAGTCAAAAATTAATTAAAAATTAATGTATTAAAATAAATATTTATAAACTTTTAATTTTTTTAGCTACTTGATTTTATACTAAATAATTCAAAATTTTCAAAATTGTGCATGTCCAGTTCAAATCTCTTAGCTTCTTATGGTTAAATCCTAATTTGTAAAATATGTCATTAATTAAATGAGTAAACTAATTGACAAAAAACATCGTTGGTTTTTTTTAATACAAGGAAGACACAAATAGGTGAATCCAAGATACAGAAGACAGCGGCATTTCTCTTGAATAAATAGAACAAAAATGAATGGATATGGAAAATGAATGTGATTAATTTGTCTGTTTCAATGTCTTTGTGTAGTTTATTTAATATCAAATTGAAGGTATTTTTTTTTTTTTTTTATCAAATTCAGACCTTATTGAGAGCCACTAAATCACCAAATTAATAGTTATCCTCGAGATATTGTCCACTTCATTCATAAAAGATAATTTATGCTCATTCTAAATGATGTATTAATTTTTGTACAAGCAAAACTTGTTGGAATGGATTAATTTCGAGCATGTTTGTGTGCATCTATTAGTAATTTCAACCAGTTCATGCTTTATTTAAGGTCCGAAAATTATAAAAACTGATTGTTATTCTCCAAACATATATTACCCAACATCTGTAGAATATTTATTAACGTTAATTTAAATGAAACATTATTTTTTTAAAACAAAACCTGTGAATAAATCTAAAGAATATTTCATGCATCCTTTGACGGTTTTAGCAAATTAAGGTCTTATTTAGAGTTATTTAATAATCAAAACTCACAGCTACCCTCTAAACATTACATACTTCATGGATACAAAATAGTTTATACCGTTTATAAATGATGGACCCGAATCTGCTGAAATTTGAGGTCGGTACTGTTCATCCTGAAATTTTTGCAATTCGAGCCGTTGAACTATTCCGAGATCTGTGCAAGAAAAAACCAGCTGTTTCGAGATGCGTTCTCGAAAAAAATTCGATGGATAGATTTTGAATTGCAGGGATTTCAGGGTGAACAGTACCCGATCTCGAAATTTTAGCTGATTTATTTCCATAAATGATACATTAATTTTGTGCAACGAAACTTTGCTGGAAAGTATTTTCACATGCTGTGCATATATTGGTACTTTCAACCAATTCACGCTTCATTTAAAAGCCCTAATGTCGTCAAATTGATTTTTACGCTCAAAACATTATCACTATCTATGCAGATTTTTATTGGCACTAAATAAATAAATAAAAAATAATTTTGAAGGAATGCATTTACAACATGTTACATGCATCTAATGATAATTTGATGAAATGGTAAAAAAATATGGATCCGACTAATTGTCCCCAAGCTTCTATCCCCAGTTTTTCTCCAAAAAAACTATCATTTGACTTGCGCAAATACTGTAAAACTCTACAACCAATACTGTAACTTCAACAACAAATCATGTATAATAAGAAATTTAAAAGTCTAACAATCCAAGTTAGTTGGAAGTGATCCCAAGTTAGTTGCAAACAGTTAGCAACTTGCAGAAACACTGTACTTCCGGCTGTACTTGAAAAACTGACGGCTTCT
Organism: Carex parvula; assembly: GCA_025461045.1. Lineage (NCBI taxonomy): Eukaryota > Viridiplantae > Streptophyta > Magnoliopsida > Poales > Cyperaceae > Carex > Carex parvula. The sequence continues at coordinate 72,183 of JAJGRW010000710.1, forward strand.
AGAAGGTTTAAAAAACAAGCCACTTATCAAACTTGTAGTTATTTACAAATAACATCTAAAATTGTGCAAAATTAATTTTTTTTTCAATATTAAAATTTTAATTTAATTTTATTTTTTTTCGTATTTTTCTTTTTTAAGTAATTTTTTTCTTCAATTATTAATATTTGTATATCGATCTATATCATGTAAAATAAGACTTACATACTGTAAAATTAGCAAATGCAAACTATAAAACTGACATATGTTAACAGCAAAACTTCAATACTGTAAAATAGTATCGAAATAACATATACAAGTTAATAAAATTTTATTAATCACAAAATTAACTGTTCAAAACCATAAACTATAACCAACAACTGTAAGATATCACCACCCATAACTGTTACCACCCATAATTGTTACCACTGATAATTGTTCACAAGCACAAAGAAAAATTCAATAAAAAACATGGCTAATACATCAATACAAACATGGCTTCTTCATTTCATAACCCTCTGGTGCACATTATTCGGATGAGTGAAAAGTTTTATTGCTAGAACCACACGTTCTTTCGATATATCATCCTGCAAAAAAGATAAATAAATAAGCAAGGTTAAAAATTGGAGTTATGAACCATTAGCAGATGCAAACAATCAAAGCAACATACTGTAAAATTGTTATATGTATCATGCAAAATTGTTGATGTATCATGTGAAATTTATCATGTAAAATTGCACAGTAAAATAATACTGTAACCAAAGTGAATCACAGTAAAAACTGTCTAATACATAATTTGCATATGCTAATTTAACAGTATTGAAGGCTTATTTTACATGATATAGATCCATATATAAATATTAATAATTGTTATATGTACCCTGTAAACTTGTCCTATGTATCATGTAAAATTGTTATATGTATCCTGTAAAATTGCACATATGCTGTAAACTAAAGTAAATACCGTAACTCCAGTGACTCATAGTAAAAACTGTCTCATACATAATTTGCATTTTCCAAATTTACAGTATTCAAGGCTTATTTTACATGATATAGATCCATATATAAATATTAATAATTGGTATATGTATCCTGTAAAATTGTTATATGTATCATGTAAAAATGTACTATGTATGCTGTAAAATTATTATATGTATCTTGTAAAATTGCACATGTCCTGTAAACTAAAGTGAATACTGTAACCTAAGTAAAAACTGTCTAATACATCCTGTCCAATGCTGTTTATGAGTACAACTGTTAAACAGATGCTGTAACTATGATTAACCAAAGTGAATACTATAAACTATTGCACATATCCTGTAAAATTGTTATATGTATCCTATAAATTACATACTGTGATAAACTTATACAACCATACTATAAATTGTTACATGAATCTTGTGAAATCAATGTATCCATACTATAAATTGTTACATATATCCTAGGAGATAAATCCTATAAAATATTGTATAGATCCTGTAAATAGATGTTGTAAACTAAAATTTTCAAATATTGATCGAGACAGTGGTGATCACCAGAGAAATCGAGAAAGTATACAGATTGTCGATTTGAGAAAAAAACCAAAATCAGCATATTGACAATTGGTGTCAAAAATCAAAATAGTGGAAAATCATAATCTAAATTTGACGAAATATTAATTAAAAAATTAAAAACCCTAGACCCTTCGAAAAAAATTGAATCAATGACAAATAAAATCTGAGAAAATCAATCAATCATAACTAGACCAAAGTTTGAGATGCAATATCGCGATTATATGATTTTGAGGGCTGAAATTGAAGGAAAATCGAAGCGTGATTTGAAATCAAAACTACTTCGATATTCAAGAAAATTGAGGTCTGAAATCAAAACCTGTAGCGTGACACCACCGCTGTCTTCTTCGTCGTTCAAGTGGTCCAGCACTTCGTCGCCGTCGCTACCGTCGACAGGTAACTTTCTTTTTCTTCACCGTCGCGCGTCACCGTCGCTGCCGTCGCGTGTCACCGTCGCTGTAGTCGCTGCCGTCGCGGATCGGATTTGGGGCGTTGTGCGACGACGCAAGAGGATTTGGGGTGCCGCGGCCGCGGCCGCTCGAGAGAATGAGAGAAATAGAAAGAGAAATGAGAATGGGACGGGGAGTCGCGACTGAATCAGAGAGAAATGAGAATGAGATTTTTGATGTTGGACCGACCGTTAAAAGACAGTTAAAAGCTTATCCAAAACATCCGGGGATTTTCCGGGGATTGATAAAAGGGGATTAATACCTTTTCTCAAAAAATATACAATATATATGTTAGCAACTTAAATGGATTTGATACATTAAACCTGATGCATATTAAATGAAAGAAAAAGAACAACAACATAAACATGTACAAACATTACCATGCTGATGGAGATTCTCTCTCGCTCTCCTTAGACTCTTAATCCAGCGAACAAGAATTCCTTTTAGATGAGATGGAAACACCTCCTTAGCTTAAATCCTTAAGGAAGGTCCCAATTTGTCTCCTTTAGAGGTTCCTTGGCACATTTTCATGGTCAATAGTAAATTAGTACCCTTTATGAACCACAAAAAAAAAAAGGTTTTACAAACCAACTTGATTGGTTTGGTTTTTAAAAAAAACTATTAAGTACCGAATAAGTTATTTGGCACGAAACTGAATTTTCTTTTTTTTTTTACATGCCGAATAGCCTAATTCAGTACAAGATTTTTTTTTTCCGCTGCCAATTTAATATCATTTAATTTATGTCATCAAAAGTTAATTAAAAATAAATGCGTACAAGGCTCTGTTTGAGTCAGAGGCGATATTTGAAAAATTAATGATATTAGTTTAATTTGAGTCATTTAATGATATTAGTTTAATTTGCGTATAAGGCTCTGTTTTAGTTTAATCATTTAATTTCTCCTATTGTTTCAAGAAAAATGAATGATATTAGTTTCATATGAAATTTGAGTCAGAGGCGAGGCAGAGGCAATATCATTTTATTTCTCCTATTGATCGTTTTGATTTTATAAATTTATTTTTAACCAAAAAAAATTGGCAGCTGAAATAAAAAAAAAAAACCAGCCTTTAGCAAGGGTAAAGAAACTTGTACCGAATAGGCTATTTGGTACATAGACATTCCATCAGAAGCTGCACTGTTTCGACTTAAAAATTGTAAAACTTGTTCGTGTCGAATAGGTTATTTGGCATGTAAAAAAAAGAAATTGTTTTGTGCCAAGTAGCATATTCGGTACTTGTATTTTTTTTTAAATCAAACCAATTAAATTGGTTCCATATTTTTTTTTTAATTTATGGCTTATAAACAAGGTTCTAAATAGCGATTATCACGTCATCGCGGAAATGCTAAATAAAAAGCTATCTTGAAAAGCGTAGCTATAGCGAAAGCTATCATACATAGATTTTTTGTTTAAAAAATTATATTATATTTCTACTAATTATTAATATTATCTAAAGTCTCGTGTAGCGATAAGTAACACAAAATTAATTAGAGAATTAGAATATTATATTGAAATAGTACAAAATTCAAATTGCTTTTAAAAATATTTCTAATAATATCATAAACTATCTATTTTTTCCATTCAAAATAACTTAAGCATCATGACATAAACTATATATATTTTTCTATTAAAAAAACCTAAGCATAATGGCATAAACTATCTATCATTTTCTATTTAAAAGCAAAAGCAATCCGGACCTTGAAAAAAATTGATCATTAAAAAAAAATTCAGTTTGGACCTTTAAATAAAAGACTATGTAGCATAACGTGCGCTATAGCGCGTAGCGTGTAGCGCAAATAGTGAACCGCTATTACCGCTATAGCAGTCATAACTAAAATAGTACACTTTTATCCTATAGCTTAGTGTTTAAGGTCCGAAAACGCTATAGCGCCACTATTGTTTATTGTCTTCTATCCTTCTTCTTTATTTTGGATGCACACAATTCAAATAAAGAAGGAAATTTTTGTAGCTTAAATAATCGTTGAATTTCTGATAAACTTGCCAAATTAAGTATATATAAAGCGGACAAGTATCCTCTCCGTTATTGTAAAAGATTCTCTTCACTTTACGATTTGAGATTAACTCTCAGTCACTTTGAGATTCAAGCTAGCGCAGGGTAGTATTATTCGTGCCAAGTTAAAAAGAACGGTCCAGATCCAGTAATTGTAAAAGATTTCCTATTACGATACTGGAGAGGATCTGAATTCATATAAAGCTTGAGGATGACATGCTCTTTCTATTGGGACCCCATTTCATATGGTATTTTTCATTAGATTGTCTTTTTTTTCACCGTGTTTGTATCTCTTTACATTTTTCAAAAATTGTTTACTAATTATTTAAAATATTTCAAAATCACTGTTTTTATGATCTAGAATGCATTTAAAAACAATGATTTTCTACCTATCTAAAAACATAGTAATTTTTTTTTCCAAAAAAATATAAAATTTGGTCTCCAAGCACATTTCAATATGGATATCTTATTAAGCAATTCGAATTTATTGTTTGGTATTTGAAAACAGAGATATGAGCGTGAAATAAAATAAGATCCTTACTCCGCAACTCACCATAGCCTATCTCATAGAGAGTTGGGCTATGGTGAGTTGTGAAGTATGGGCATTGTTTTACTTCACGCTCATATTTTCTACATTGAAACTTCAAAGAGACGATCCGAATCGCTCAACAAGATATCCATATTGAAATGTGCTTGGAGACCAAATTTTACATTTTTCGAAAATTGTTTACTAATTTCTAAATATTTCAAAATCATTGTTTTTTATGGTATGGAGTCCATTCAAAAACAACGGTTTTATAACTCGTATTTGAACCACTGCCTAATCTCGTTAGCCGAAGTGTTAGTACTTACATGCATTATCCTTCTCACACAAGGATGCATTGACTAAGCACCTATTGGTAAGTAAAGGGTCATTGGCATATAATAGACAGAACTATGTATGCAAGATCGTATAAAAAAATTAAAGTGCAAAAAAAATTCAAATCATAACGCAAAACAAAACATAAACAAATATTATGACATAATTAAGAATTCAAGTACTACCCTCACTCTAGTGATGAGAAGTTTAGCTTCTCATGGTCATGACAAAATAAAAATAAATAAATACATAAAGAGAACATAAATTACAACTCAATTGAAGATAGAAGAACCTCTGTCTTCTTAGATGACGCCTCTCTCTTGCTTGGCCTAAAATGCTATCATTCTCTCTCTTAAGTAACTCTTCTAACCTAACCTAACAATGAGGATTGATAGCTACAATTTGTAGATTTGACACAATTAAACACGCACCCAAAATCCTATTACAAAAGGGGTATTTATAGTCTTCTCTATCGAGTAGGGGAGTACTGGAAGTAGTGGAAGTAGTGGAAGTAGTGGAGGTAGTGGAAGTAGTGGAGATCATAGGGGACGT